>CAKAOJ020000014.1:2235000-2800000 GCA_916701645.2 Sebastolobus alascanus | reverse complement strand
CCCACAAGATTCTACGACAAACGGTTCATGAGTAATGACAGGGGGCGTAGCTAATGTGTATGGGTCGGGGATAACCATACCAATGAAAAAGGCACTCTCTGCTGAGTACAATGACACCTCCCACAAGAGTCCACAACAAACTGTTCATGAATTATGAAAGGGGGTGGAGCGTATGTGTAGGGGGCGGGTATAACAATACCAATGAAACAGGAACTATCTGCTGAGTGCAATGACACCTCCTACAAGAGTCTACGACAAAAACGGCTCATGAGCTATGGAAGCGGGCGTGGCTAATGTGTATGGGGCGGGGATAACCACGTCAATGAAAAAGGAACTCTCTGCTGAGTACAATAACACCTCCCACAAGACTCTACGACAAACGGTTCATGAGTTATGAAAGAGGGCGGAGCTAATGTTAAGAGGGTGGGGATGACAATGCCAATGAAGCAGGAACTCTGCTGGGTATAATGACACCTCCCACAAGACTCTAAGACAAACGGTTCATGAGTTATGAATTAGGGCGGGGCTAACGTCTTGGCTAACAGGCCAGATCTTCTGAGTACAATGACACTTTCCACAAGATTCTACAACAAACGGTTCATGAGTAATGACAGGGGGCGTGGCTAATGTGTATGGGGCGGGGATAAACATACCAATGAAACAGGAACTATCTGCTGAATGCAATGACACCGCCTACAAGAGTCTACGAAAAATGGTTCATGAGTTATGAAAGGGGGCGGGGCTAATGTCTATGGGGCGGGGATAACCACATCAATGAAAAAGGAACTCTCTGATGAGTACAATGACAACTCCCACAAGACTCCACAACAAACGGTTCATGAGTTATGAAAGGGGGTGGAGCTTGTCTGTAGGGGGCGGGTATAACAATACCAATGAAACAGGAACTATCTGCTGAGTGCAATGACACCTCCTACAAGAGTCTACGACAAAAACGGCTCATGAGCTATGGAAGCGGGCATGGCTAATGTGTGGGGGGGATAACCATCTCAATGAAAAAGGAACTCGCTGCTGAGTACAATGACACCTCCCAGAAGACTCTACGACAAACGGTTCATGAGTTATGAAAGGGGGCAGAGCTAATGTTTAGGGGGTGGGGGTAACAATGCCAATGAAGCAGGAACTCTCTGCTGAGTTTAATGACACCTCCCACCAGACTCTACAACAAATGGTTCATAAGTTATAAAAGGGGGCACGGCTTATGTCTAGGGGGTGGGGATAACTTTCACCAGTGAAACAGGAACTCTCTGATGAGTGCAATGACACCTCCCACAAGACTCTACGACAAACGGTTCATGAGTAATGACGGGGGGGTGGCTAATGTGTATGGGGCGGGGATAAACATACCAATGAAACAGGAACTATCTGCTGAGTGCAATGACACCTCCTACAAGAGTCTACGAATAATGGTTCATGAGTTATGAAAGGGGGCGGGGCTAATGTCTATGGGGCGGGGATAACCACATAAATGAAAAAGGAACTCTCTGATGAGTACAATGACATCTCCGACAAGACTCCACAACAAACGGTTCATGAGTTATGAAAGGGGGTGGAGCTTGTGTGTAGGGGGCGGGAATAACAATACCAACGAAACAGGAACTATCTGCTGAGTGCAATGACACCTCCTACAAGAGTCTAAGACAAAAACGGCTCATGAGCTATGGAAGCGGGCGTGGCTAATTTGTAGGGGGCAGGGATTACCATAGCAATGAAACAGGAACTATTTGCTGAGTACAATGACACCTCCCACAAGACTCTACGACAAACGGTTCATGAGTTATGAAAGGGGGCAGAGCTAATGTTTAGGGGGTGGGGGTAACAATGCCAATGAAGCAGGAACTCTCTGCTGAGTTTAATGACACCTCCCACCAGACTCTACAACAAATGGTTCATAAGTTATAAAAGGGGGCACGGCTTATGTCTAGGGGGTGGGGATAACTTTCACCAGTGAAACAGGAACTCTCTGATGAGTGCAATGACACCTCCCACAAGACTCTACGACAAACGGTTCATGAGTAATGACGGGGGGGTGGCTAATGTGTATGGGGCGGGGATAAACATACCAATGAAACAGGAACTATCTGCTGAGTGCAATGACACCTCCTACAAGAGTCTACGAATAATGGTTCATGAGTTATGAAAGGGGGCGGGGCTAATGTCTATGGGGCGGGGATAACCACATAAATGAAAAAGGAACTCTCTGATGAGTACAATGACATCTCCGACAAGACTCCACAACAAACGGTTCATGAGTTATGAAAGGGGGTGGAGCTTGTGTGTAGGGGGCGGGAATAACAATACCAACGAAACAGGAACTATCTGCTGAGTGCAATGACACCTCCTACAAGAGTCTAAGACAAAAACGGCTCATGAGCTATGGAAGCGGGCGTGGCTAATTTGTAGGGGGCAGGGATTACCATAGCAATGAAACAGGAACTATTTGCTGAGTACAATGACACCTCCCACAAGACTCTACGATAAACGGTTCATGAGTTATGAAAGGGGGCACGGCTAATGTTTAGGGGGCGAGGATAACTTTCACCAGTGAAACAGGAACTCTCTGCTGAGTGCAATGATGCCTCCAACGAGTATCTATGACAAACGGTTCATGAGTTATGAAAGGGGGTGGAGCTTATGTGTAGGGGGCGGGTATAACAATACAACAGGAACTATCTGCTGAGTGCAATGACACCTCCTACAAGAGTCTACGAATAATGGTTCATGAGTTGTGAAAGGGGGCGGGGCTAATGTCTATGGGGACTCACAACAAAAGGTTCATGAGATATGAAAGGGGGTGGAGTTTGTGTGTAGGGGGCGGGTATAACAATACGAACGAAACAGGAACTATCTGCTGAGTGCAATGACACCTCCTACAAGAGCCTACGACAAAAACGGCTCATGAGATATGGAAGCGGGCGTGGCTAATTTGTAGGGGGCAGGGATTACCAAAGCAAAGAAACAGGAACTATTTGCTGAGTACAATGATACCTCCCACAAGACTCTACGACAAACGGTTCATGAGTTATGAAAGGGGGCACGGCTAATGTTTAGGGGGCGAGGATAACTTTCACCAGTGAAACGGGAACTCTCTGCTGAGTGCAATGACACCTCCCACAAGACTCTACGACAAACGCTTCATGAGTTATGAAAGGGGGCGGAGCTAATGTTTAGGGGGCGGGGGTAACAATACCAATGAAGCAGGAACTCTCTGCTGGGTATAATGACACCTCGCACAAGACTCTACGACAAACGGTTCATGAGTAATGAAATGGGGCGGGGCTAATGTCTTGGCTAAAAGGGAAGATCTTCTGAGTACAATGACACTTCCCACAAGATTCTACGACAAACGGTTCATGAGTAATGACAGGGGGCGTAGCTAATGTGTATGGGGCGGGGATAACCACATCAATGAAAAAGGAACTCTCTGCTGAGTACAATAACACCTCCCACAAGACTCTACGACAAACGGTTCATGAGTTATGAAAGGGGGTGGAGCTTGTCTGTAGGGGGCGGGTATAACAATACCAATGAAACAGGAACTATCTGCTGAGTACAATAACACCTCCCACAAGACTCTACGACAAACGGTTCATGAGTTATGAAAGGGGGCGGAGCTAATGTTTAGGGGGCGAGGATAACTTTCACTAGTGAAACTGGAACTCTCTTCTGAGTGCAATGACACCTCCCACAATAATCTATGACAAACGGTTCATGAGTTATGAAAGGGGATGGAGCTTATGTGTAGGGGGCGGGTATAACAATACCAATGAAACAGGAACTATCTGCTGAGTGCAATGACACCTCCTACAAGAGTCTACGACAAAATCGGCTCATGAGCTATGGAAGCGGGCCTGGCTAATGTGTAGGGGGCAGGGATTACCATAGCAATGAAACAGGAACTATTTGCTGAGTACAATGACACCTCCCACAAGACTCTATGACAAACGGTTCATGAGTTATGAAAGGGGGCGGAGCTAATGTGTATTGGGTGGGGACAACCATATCAATGAAAAAGGAACTCTCTGCCGAGTACAATGACACCTTCCACAAGACTCTACGACAAACGGTTCATGAGTTATAAAGGGGGCGGAGCTAATGTTTAGGGGGCGAGGATAACTTTCATCAGTGAAACAGGAACTCTCTGCTGAGTGCAATGACACCTCCCACAATAATCTATGACAAACGGTTCATGAGTTATGAAAGGGGGTGGAGCTTATGTGTAGGGGGCGGGTATAACAATACCAATGAAACAGGAACTATCTGCTGAGTGCAATGCCACCTCCTACAAGAGTCTACGACAAAAACGGCTCATGAGCTATGGAAGCGGGCCTGGCTAATGTGTAGGGGGCAGGGATTACCATAGCAATGAAACAGGAACTATTTGCTGAGTACAATGACACCTCCTACAAGACTCTACGACAAACGGTTCAATGAGTTATGAAAGGGGGCGGGGCTAATGTGTATGGGGCGAGGAAAACTTTCACCAGTGAAACAGGAACTCTCCGCTGAGTGAAATGACACCTCCCACAAGACTCTACGACAAACGGTTCATGAGTTATGAAATGAGGCGTGGCTAAAGTGTAGTGGGCGGGGAACACCGTCACTAATGAAAGAGAATCTCCCTGCTGAGTCCAATGACGCCTCCCACAAAAGTCTGCAAAAAAACGTTCATGAGTTATGAAAGGGGGCGGGGATAACGTGTATGGGGCGGGGATAACTATATCAATAGAAAAGGAGAGCCATGATCCAGGAGGAAGTACGGAACCTGGAGGAGGAAGGACGAAGAGCAAAGGCTGTGGAGCTAGCGTCCCAGGGAGCCTGGACCAAATGGAACCTCCCCAAGAGGAAGATCACATGGGCGGATCTATGGAAACTGGAACCCTTCCGCATCTCCTTCCTGCTGCTGTCGGTGTATGACACACTCCTGACTCGAGCAAATTTGCACAGGTGGGGCATGAGAGAGGACCCACTGTGCAAGCTCTGTGGGGGGAGGGGCACCATGGCGCACATCCTGTCAGGGTGTAAAACAGCACTCACCCAAGGAAGGTACAGATGGCGCCATGACAAGGTGCTCATGGAACTCGCTAACACGCTGGAGCAAGAGAGACGCAAGAAACGCCATATACAGGGGAGACCAACACCATCAATCAAGTTGGTGAGGGAGGGAGAAAAGCCATCAACCAGAGCAAGAACATCAAACAACCTGCTACAAAAGGCCCAATCATGGGAAATGAGGATGGACCTGGGAGGGAGGCTGCAGTTCCCTCAGGTCATCCAGACAACCCTGAGGCCGTATGTGGTCCTGTGGTCAGATGAGGCGAAGAAGATCATCCTGATCGAACTTACAGTCCCGTGGGAAGAGGGGTGCGACCAAGCCTCCGAAAGGAAGAGTGCCAAATATCAGGACCTTTTGCATGACTGCAGGGGGAAAGGATGGCAGGCATGGCTATTCCCAGTCGAGGTCGGCTGTAGAGGATTCCCCGCTCAGTCAGTATGGAGAATGCTCACAGCCGTTGGAATAACAGGGAAGGAGAGAAAGACAGCAGCTCGCAGGATGGGGGAGGCAGCAGAAAGAGCCTCTTGTTGGCTATGGAGTAGGAGAGAGGAGACAAGCTGGAAGCCAGGAGGAGGAGATGGGCAGTGATTTGGCCACCACTGCCGACCCGCCAACGGGAGGATGTTATGGTTCAGGGTCGAAACACCCAATGAACGTTGGACACAATCTGATGAAATCAGCTCGTCTTGGCCAAGGCTACATTCACCATTGGTGAGTGAAGAAGAAGAATCTTTTCTAGATGTATTCATTCTCTTAAGAAGGATGATGTTTGAAATGAATGACTAGTACTCGTGCAGGTTACCGTATGAAGGATGATGTTTGAAATGAATGACCAGTACACAGGTTACTGTATGAAGCACATTCATACGCCTGTGCTTGTATGGTGCGAGGGGCTTGGGACAGAGAGGAGAGAGCTGCAGAATGATGGCTATACTTTATATATACAGTATATTATTATAATAATATAACATTATACTTATACCTAATTGTAAATATAAAATCTTTGCATATGAAGATTGTTTGTAGTACATACAGTTGGTGTCTGTTGTGCTACTGGGCTGTGTCCCGTACCATCATAATCAATTTTTCCATCATTGTTTTTGTCTCCATCCTTCATCAGCTCCTCAATGTCGTCTTCTGTGATGGCCTCACCAGTGGACTCCAGCATGGCCTTCAGCTCTTCTAAGTCTATGTAGCCATCTCCGTTCCTAAACACAAGATATAGGAATCAGTCTCATACTCATCTGGAATATCTGTTGAAGCCCTTTAACACTGAAATGTTCTGAGTGTACTAGGATGAACAACATAATTCCTTTTGTAACACAGTGTGTTATAGTGAAGTTTTCGGTATTGATCAAAGACACCAGGAGAGCTTTGTTTGACTTTAGTGATTTAAAAAATCTGTCAATCTACTAGTGTAAATCAGCACTGATTTCTCTTATATTAAAGGGACTATATGTAACTTCTTAGACGTATAAATCATACCGGGTCGGTGTCCCATGCGTGCTCGCGTGTGGGTACGCGAGCCTCTGCTCTGCTCCTGCCTGCTTGCACACCGCGCTCGTTCTCACCCGCTCGGCTCGCTCCACCTCCACGTGCATGCGCGCACACTACACACTGCAGAAGAGTTAGTTTAGCTCTGAGAATATCTAGTGAATGTACAGTGGACGTTTGTGCAGAAATAAATGCTGCAGCTCCTCCAGACCAACAGTGGTTTCCCGTGTCTTGTGAAGTGACGGAGCTCCGCAGCGAGTTACGTTATTGTCTCCAACCGGGCACGCGCTCGCGTACCCACACACGAGCGCGCATGGGACAACGACCGGGTATAATTTATACGTCTAAGAAGTTACATATAGTCCCTTTAACTTCGTGGTGTTTCCTTTAAATTTTGAAGTAGCTCTGTACAGTGTGTGAAAAGAAATGCAACTTACTTGTCAAACATGCGGAACAGTTCAGCCAACTCCTCCTCTGATTTTCCTTTGCTCTCCTCCTTCATGCAGCGGACCATCATAACCAAGAACTCATCAAAATCGACTGTTCCACTGCCTGTGAACACACACCATGATATTATAAAGACTCCACATTTCTTTATCATATTTGCAGTTATTAGACCTCTCAAAATCCAGTTCTCCTTCCCTTAAATTTGCACTCAAGTTGCTATTAAGTTGTTCAAATAATTTTATTCCACTAATGAAAATATGTGCTCCTGATATCTACAGTGATGTGACAGGTTTAATGATGCTGACATACCATCTTCATCCACCTCATCAATCATCTCTTGTAGCTCTTCAGGAGTTGGATTCTGTCCCAGCATCCTCATCACCTTCCCCAACTCTTTGGTGCTGATGCAGCCGTCCTCTGCATCCTGGATGAAGATGTCAAACGCAGCCTTGAACTCTAGAAGGGACACAGGAACTGTTACTGTCTGACAAGGAGACAGGGGGTTAAGTTACTCATAACTACAAACAGAGAAATCCATCTCCACAATGTAACACCAAGAAGGATTGCTGACATAAAATCATTACAACCATCACAAAAAAATGTACAAGCAAGGCCTGCCAAGTCTTTTTGGGCACTACACATCATTACTTGGTAATCGGGAAAAGCAGGAATTTTATTGAAGGAACAGCTCCACTACAACCCAAGTAAATATGTACAATTAATTTATTAATAGGAATTATTATTTTATCTCCAATGAATCATATTTTTGAGGAGCTAGGGATGCTCGAAAATTAATGAAATTTTGCACACACATCAGATGTGGTTAAAATTTACACATGACATGGGTCTTGCGCATGGGCATGGCAAAATGGCTCGCTAGCACACCCATTAGTAGCCCCTGCGGTGCATTTCACCTAGATCTATGAAATTTGGTAGGTCTATGTAACATGTACAGACGTACAAAAAAGTGTCTTGAGGTATACCTCACAAACACATTGTTTTTTTCCGGAGCTGATGATGGAAGAAGCTAACGAGTGAGCCATCTCTTGTCTCCTTCTCATCTCTGTTGAGAGTTGCACATGCACTATACTGATCAGGCAGGAGGTACGAATCGGGTCTTTTCACAGTTTCTGTTTCTGATGCTTGCAATGCAATATAAACATATTCATTGTTGCTTGGAGCCATCAGATGGACCACTTATTCAGACTCAATACTAACTGTGTCCGACAAGAACTGGTGAGTGAAGTGGACAAACAGTTAGCATTGACACTTCTACTATCTGCAAACATGCTAAGGTTTACCAACGTATAGATCTGCTAATGTGCTGAAGTCAACAGTATTAAGACTAAAGCAACCTATGTGAGTATCAGTGAGCGTAGTGGTCCTCGCTCTTTACTGCATGATTCTGATGTTTGAATGGAGACAAGCAGAAGTGGACAGAGATAGAAAGGGTCAATTATGTCTACTGTTCTAAAGTAGTCATGACAAGTTAGTGTTTTGTGCTTATTTAGACTATTTTCTGCTTTAATGGATAACAGCATTGAAAGAACGCAGATGGTGAAGTTTTATTTCTCTCCTTCACTTGGTCGCTCCTTCTCAATCGCCCCACTCTCTCATTCATTAGCTCTCACTCTCATCTGCACACTGTTTCACTTTATCTCACTTTTCAGACTAGATATTTTTAACGGCAATAAACATGAAAATCCTAGTGGCACTCGGTGCTGCAGAGCAGAGACCTTTTATGGTCCAGGAACCACATTTAGTCCCTGGTTCCTTCAGTGTTCCTAAAAATGGTCAAATGTAACTGGATTGCATTTATATAGCACCTTTCTACCAAATCAGTTTACAATTCATTCCTCTCATTCACCCATTCACACACATTCATACACCAATGGTGACAGAAAAAGGTTCCTGGAAAGGGGGCTCAGCAGGGTGGTCAAATAAATCATCAGTAGAGGAAAGTTCCTCTCTTGGAAGGCTCAGTGCAAATTCCATGAAAGCGACTTAGCGGGATAAAACTCTCAGTGATCTCATGTTTAAAAGGGACGGTCCCACTGACAACCATCATCCATTCAGTAGATAGGCTTGTACACAATAATATATAAAGAACAGTGTATGTCCATATTCTATTTGATCTTGTTTCAACAAATTGTTAGTCAATAAAAATGAAGGACTTTTCTATTTGTACTGTTAGTAGTAGTAGTCATACTTGTGTTATGAGTAGTATCAGTTTAGGTATATAATGGTAGTAATAAGTAAAAGTAATAGCAGTACAATAGTAGTTTCCTCACCATTTTTCTGCTCTTCTGTCAAGTTCTCAACCTTAATGGAAACAAAATCAAGATGATCATTGTATATGTATCACTGTTGCTGTTTTTACCACTGTACAAGTGGAGTATAACTTCATCTGATAGTCTCTGAGTCTCTCTAAGTCTGTGCTGCTCTCAGTGCAGTATGACTGCAATGTCACACTGCTTTCCTCACTTACTATTCTTGTTGTGTGGCAGAGTACAAAGGGGGATTTCTGACACCAATGCTGGTGTCTGGCTGGGTCATTTGCTTTAATAGCCATCAGCTGTCCCTTCTCTTCTACCCCCTGAACCAGTGGTTGTTCTATTGTCAGCCACAGACATATGAACTAACCACAGCAGGCTGTCACTCTGTGCTCTGTCTGAGTTTATCACACCTATTGTTTCAGTGTCATACAAGTTGTAGGAACACACTCAGTGTCTTTTTTTGTCCTGTAAAACATAATTATTTTATTTTTTACCAAAAAATAAAATACAGGAATCTTCCTGCCTATTCATCAACCACAGCCACAAGCACGACTGCAATCAGGATCCACAGCAGGGACCTCAGAAATACTGGTGTCATGGGTCCATTCATTTCAATTTGTTCATTATTTGGATATTTTCATGTTTTATTAATTATTTTTCATTATATTTTCGGATATGTTGTTTCAATGTTGTATCCATACTGATGGAATAATACTTAATTTTTTTTTAATTGTTTATATACTTTCTCCTAAAAGTAGTCTAATTTAAATATAATTATTGTAAAAATAATGCTATATTTTTTGTTAGTTAAAGCATTCATATTTCCTTCAAAAAATACCAAGGACATGACCTCAGAATTCACATCACAAGCTACGGCCGTGACCAAAAATAGAAATTGTCCTTCACAGTGGCTTCAAAATTGTATCAAATACATGTGTGCCAGCAGAGACCTCCAATATTATTTGTGTTTTTCTATCTTTTTTGTTGTTGAAGCATTGCACGCAAGGACAGAATCCGTTCCAGTATTTTCTGATTATTACATACTTAAGAAGTCATCACCTCAAAGTGAACTATCATCAGAAATAGAAATAAAACAGCGCCTTATCTGTACTCACCGCTGCTTTATATACGTCATCCATGGCTGCTGGTCTGTCCCTGTGTCTAACACACCACTGCTGCACTCAGACACAGCACAAAAGCTGCCTCAGTCTTTATTGTTGGAGGAGTGTGACACTAAAAAAGCTCTTGACCCATCCCGCAAAATCCAAGGGTGGTGGAGGGAGGAGTGACAGAGAGAGAGCAATAAAGAGAGAGCAAGATCTATAAATAGGAAAGTGAAGCTACCCAACAATAGTGAAACATTGGCACCTACTGCAAGTGGAGATGCTCTCTTTGTTACAAGCTGATGAATCTCCAGTTGTCATTTTTACATTTTTAGGGCCCGTGCACCGACAACGTCGGTCGGCTAAGGCCCTATTGAAACTGTAGAAATTATTTAGGGTTCAAGCCCCGAAGGGGCAGAACCCTTCTAAGTTTGTGCCGGTTTATTAGGGTTCAAGCCCTTAAGGTAACAATTAACCTTATCCAAAAAGTTCTCTTCTACAGTATATGATAGCCCTCATATATTAGTGATGGTTATCTTATCTTTCTTTTTTCCTTCCTCTCATTACTCTTAATCGGTGGTACTCACAGCCCAAAACTGGGGCCCAAAACTTTTCCCTTTACTTGTCCGTCAAAGTTTGGATTCTGTGTTTTCACGGTGGATTTGCTAGAAAAGAGTAAAGATGGAAATCTTATTACGTATCTGGCTGATTTGCGTCCTCTGCTCTGTGAGAAAAGCCTTCTGGACACTAGTCTCACCAGGCAGGCCCCCCCAGACTATCTGTATTTCCTCTTGGTGGGTGGCATGAGGGCACCCAGCCTCTGGAGGATATCCGTCTTCTTGACCTCCTCTTTGCCCTGGGCCTGTGGCCTCACTTTTTTTCTGCAGGAACTCCAGCTGTCATGGGAAATCTTCACAAACATGCTTCCTGAACTACGTTGCAAATGGACAACTTTAAGGTCTGCCAGTTTGGGTATCTTCTTCACTTTGATTGCAGAGTGGTTATCAGTCCCTGTTGCCTTCATTTCTGAGCTCTACCATTTCTGAGCTCTAGGACTCAGCCTTGTTATATGGGCGCCCGCTCTACCAACTGAGCTATCAGGGCGCCCGAAAGACACCATTTTTTGTTCTAACGAGTAGAAAACGTGCCTGATGTCCCGCTCCTTCTCCAATACCGCTGCATAAGCCAATGTTATCTCCTTAGAGTTCTGCCCTGCAATCCCCTTGTGCCAGAAAACAGAGATGGTCTTTTTTTTGTTGGTCTTACTCTTTTGTCCAACTGACGTGAAGGTTTCATGATATGCAATGATCTGTCTTGTGAACACAGCTGACTTGACACCAGGCATTCGTGAGAGCATGATCACCTCTGCAGATCTACACTTCTGCTTGTTGTATCTTCAGGCCAGTCCCTTTCCACATCTGACCTGTTGTGTAGACTGCTCTCTCCGGCTGAATCCTTGTGTTTTTGCCACCTCTCACACTGCAGGCAGTTTGCTGCAGCCTCCCCCTGTTGGTCAGCCTTCACGTGCTGTTCCTGCAGCAGACAGCTCTCACACTCCTCCTCTCCAAGCCTTGTAAAGCTAATGTTCTTAGACTTTACAGCCTTTCGATAAGACTTGTAAGAGCAGTTGTTGCCTTTTTGTACATAGTCAGCATACATGAGTTTGAGGCTAATGTCACTGGGGAGGTAGCAGCGGCATGGGGCATGCTCTCTCCGGTAGTGGCTGACAGTCGGATGGAAGGACTTAATGTGATCATTCAATGGCTTCAGGTCCAGCCTCCCAACCCAGGGTTGAACCAGTGTTGATTGTGTGTTTGAAAGGGTAAACCAGCGTTGACCGACTCGGCTTCGCGACCCAGGTCAAGAGGTGGGTCAGACCAGGGTCGATTTAAATGTGAACAGCACACACCAAGGTCGCTAACAACTGGGGTGAGACATATCTATTTGGTGCAACGGCAGCAGGAATGTTTTCAGAGACACTGGAGGTGAACGACGGATCATTTGAACATCATGGATATGTGGCAAGACTTTGAGGTGTGGGAGTTCCTGGCCATCCGTCGTGAGGAAGAAATTAAGTGAGTGTATGCGAACATAACAAGGCTGCTGAATGACATCTGCCCCCCATACAAAGAAACACACCATGTAGCCGACCACCTCACAGTACAGCCAGCTGTGAGCGCATCTGTTTTTAAAGCATGTTTGCACATTCTGTTTGTAACGTTACCTTTAACTTTTTCAATGTTCCAAATAAACCTGCAAAAAGATGTCACCTGTTCCATCTGTAATAAATTAACAAACCCAGTCCTAGTTCATTACATTATTGAACAATTAGCAAACTTTATGAAATATAGACTAATTGTATTACATTTACTTGTAATCCATTTGTAAATGTAGCCTATAGTATCATATTAAATAACACAATGTAGTCTAATATGATAAATGGGTACTGTAGAAACGCAGAGGAAAGAAGGTTCATTGGTGTTGATTAGGGGTGTGACGAAATATCGTGCCACGAAATATCGCGATATGAAAACATGACTATATGCATCGTCGAGACGAAAAACTGAATCGCGATATCAGGGCATAATAGGTACTACGTACATACGGACTGCGGGGCTTAAGCTGCAGCCTCTTGGGGTACAACACATGCGCAGTAAAATCCGGTCTGCCCTCGCCGAAATTGAACCAATCGCAACGCCCGGCTGCAGCTGCTGTGTCGGAGCTCCACACACATCAACACACACAGCGCAGTCAGTGAACAGCTGATCAGAGAGGCTGCGGTGGAGAGACGAGTTGACGCTATGCTCGTTGCTGTAGTAAGTAAAATATAACTTTGAAAGTGTAAAGCCAAGATACGTTATTATACCTGTTCACCAAGCATAAACACGATGAAACGGTTAAACATGTAGGAAAGCAACGTTTCAATCTGCTATGTGTACACAAGCACAGCATGTTAGCTCGGCGGCTGACAGCGTGTTAGCTCGGCGGCTAACAGCTAACTGTAAACACGTGTAAGTTATTTAGTTGAGTTGTGAATGACTTTAGTTCCCTCTAGTAATCGGTGTTTGTGTCCGGGGAGTTTATTGTGAAGGGTGGAACGGAAGACGTGAAGCGGTGATGCGCTGCAGAATACAGCCTCCGTGTTATTCATTTATTATCTTCATAAAGTTTAGGAGCAGCATAACCCTCGGCTACACAAGACTGAAACTAAAGCTGGCAGAAGGCTGTGTAGTCTAACTGTTTAGGTTGGTTTGTCATGTATGTTACTGGTAAACTGATCAGCTGGCTGAGACCAGCTGGCTGAGATCAGCTGCTGGCCTGTTCACACCTGGTATTAACATGTGTCCTCAGTGACCGGATCACAAGTGGACAGCTTTAAGTACGTCTGTTCACACCTGGCATTAGAATGCATCTCCACATGCGTCTTGAGTGGCCACTTGTGATCCCATCTCACTTCCCCGCTCTATATGCAAATAAACACGTAGTAAACACATGGCCAATACAGCAGCCATTGTGACGTAATATTACATGAATGTCTGTATTAATATCCTACATATTCGTGAATTCTTGTACATTGTATTAACATCAAAATAAAAGGTTATTGTACCGGCGGGGACCGGGGACCGGGGGTTACATGTCTGGGGGATTACAAGAAGAAGATCCAGCAAAAGAACACAGGGACACCTAGTAGAATGGAGGGGTCGTCACACTCCCCCCTCCCATAAAAACGGTGTTCCCACCGGGAATGCCGGCAGACCACAGTGCTTACAAAATACAATAATCTACTTAACCCAATAATTTCAGAAAATAAACATATTTCATACTGACCGTTTCTGTAGCGTGTTGCTCAGCCCGCTAACTAATCTCCACGCTGCAACCCAGAAACTCCAACACCTGGAGAAGTATTTAAGAGTTTACAGCACAGAGAGATAGAAGACCAGAGACATTAGACAGTAATGGTACATCACAAGTTTGAAAAGCAAAATCCATACATGGAGATGCAAGGCAAGGTGGTGAACATACAGATTTAACTGCAGATGTCAACCAATGTGCAAGTGGCGGACAATGTGACCTGCAAAATTCCAGCTACCATAACAGAACTGGACTTACCATAAGCGCTAACCAAAAGTAGCATCCGAAGGTTTCCCTACAACAAAGGCTCACTAGCCACCAAGTCGTCCCAAGACGCACGGCATAAAGAGGCAACCAAACTACAACAAAACTCACACCAACCAAGGCATGAACTGTAGTGCTTATGTTCCCAAAGCCAACAGGCCAAGCTACCAACTTGCACGTCACGGCAAAAAACACCAACACAATCAATGACTATTCACCACATCCCTCCTCTAACTATTTACTTGCCTACCATATGAACTACTCTAAACTCCTGCATCCTGTGCAGCAACTGGCTTCAGGTTCTCAAAGAATTAAGCTCCTTCAGCATAACTGGGTCCAGCTACCCAGAAACATTGAGCACACCAGCATGCTCACAAAAACCAGAAGACATTTGCTTTAAAACTAAAGCCAAACAATCCGCAAAACATGCTGCATGCTTATCAGCCAGACCCTCTGTCCTGCAAAACAAAGAAGAACCAGCAAAAGGACACCGGGAAACCAAGTGGAGTGGAAGGGTCGTCACAGTGTGAAAGAGGTATTAGACAGTACTGGAAGAGGGATAATTGGTCTGTAGTCGCTAATATCTTCCCTATGCTCGAACAAAACTAGTTTGTATGATGTGTTGTATGAACACGTTGTAAATCAATAGTATTTCTACCTGTTTGGGACGGCAACATTGGGGGGTGGAGTGAAAAGCCGGAGATAGGGGAGATGCAATATCGTTATTATTTGTGTAAAGAATGAAAAAAGAGAGCTAGAGAGAAGTTCTCACCCTGGCTCCTTTCTCACCTCTGCACAGCTGACCAATCACAGCGTGAAGTGGTGCGAAGTGAGTGTGAAGCATACTGGCAGGTTTAATGCACTCTGGCACAGAGACAGCTAATACAGAAGAGCATGTTTATTTAAAGCTAGCTGGTACCATGGCCACAGGTAGCCTTAGATGCAGCTACATTTAACTACTTTTTCCTACATGTCCCCTGTAATTGGAAAAAAAGTGACATCTTAGTAATTCAGTATGTTATAATACATAAATAATGAGGCAGAAATATATAGTAATGATGATGAAAAAACCAAAGTAACCAGCTGAACTCTCACGAAAGGTTTCTGTCTTAGCTTAACAGTATGACTGACAGCTGCTGTCTGAAGTGGGTATCATGCTAAAAACACTTTTAAGGATACCTTAAATGTTATAAAAGAACAGTGACACAGATACAGTATATACTGAGCAGGACATTTTACATTGCTACCAAAACCCATCTATCTGTAATAAGATAATATCAGCCGACAGTATATCTATTCCACAGTCAGCCTAAATGATGCTCACGGGGCAAAGTGAAGTAACTGTTGGAAAGCTCTGCCAACAATTTGGATGACATTAAAGAGAATGCATGTTAGGTCACTCATCTCCATTTCCCAATAAACACATGAGCTCTCCACATTTGAACATTTGAAAGGGCAGCCAAACTAGTCAGATTGAAGGACATTAAAGGTTTACTTTTCATAACTGCATATATTCTTCTTTATTTACTACGTCCTGAGCATAGATAGGAGTCAGATATCTACATAACAATAGATACATAGATAGGGCTATTTTGAATGTGTGTCCTTGACTAGAAATAGTAGTCCTCTACCAGTGGGGAGGGTGAGAAAGGGACTATGGTAATAAATCTCTGTTGGAAGGCTAACACTATGCAGGACAGACAGAGAGCACCTGCCAATGTGCAGCAGCTGTAAGAGTAAGCTCAGAGGGCAGAGGTCAAGCCTCTGATTATAGACCTGGTCTCTATGGATGGACAGTAATAATTAAACTAATCTTTTGTCAAAATACATTAACAAAATGCCAGAAAACTGTAGCTTCACAGGTTATCACACTGCTTCAAGTCAAGCACCAATACATGGATGGATGACTCGGGTCAAATACTAGATTCTCCTTTATCAAATTAGTTTTTCTAAAGACCACCAGAGATTTATCTTTACGAAAATCAGTTGCTTCTCAAACCGTAAGTCCGATTGACTTGAAATTTGACACACATGTCCAGCTTGTAGAAAAAAAGCCTCTTGGACCACTAAAGCCCGCCTAACTAGATTTTCCACCATTTTGAATTTTATGAAAAATGCATTTTTGACATCTCCTCCTAAACCGTAGGTCCGATTGCTACCAAATTGTCTGTGGATGATTATTGGATGAACCTTATCAAAAGTTATCAAAAGCTTGTTGATATCTCATTGCGTTTGAAGATGTTGACCAACAAACTTCAAAAAGGGCGGGGCTTAGCAGGAAATTGGCCATAATTCATTGACCATGAGTCCAATCATCATAAATCTTGGTAGATATCAAAGACATGTATCTCAAAATGCGGTGGACAGAATTTCTTCAAATTTGGTGCCCATACTCTGGGGGCAAGTATTAACCAAGATCTGAAGCGTCATATTGAATTGTGCATGTGGGCGTGGCCTATTTAGCATTATATGCTATATTATGCCTTTGCTCAATTTGCTGTGAGCTGGAATGAGCTAGAGATGTGAAACTTGGTACCATAACTGGAAATTATGTCATAACGCTTCACATAAAATATGATCCCAATTGGCCTGATGGTGGCGCTACAACTTTTTCAAAATTTTTAAAGGCCGGCCCCCTCACACCATAAGTTTGATTGACTTGAAAGTTGACACAAATTTCCAGCTCAATGTGTTCTACAAAAAAGCCTCAAGAGCCCCTTGATTTTCATGACTAGATTTTCTGCCATTTTTAATTTTTTGAAAAACACATTTTTGACATCTCCTCCTAAACTGTTGGTCCAATTGCTACCAACGTAGACTCTTGTGGGAGGTGTCATATCACTCAACAGAGAGTTCCTGTTTCATTGGTGAAGGTTGTCCCCACCAACATTTAGCCCCGCCCCCTTTCATAACACATGAACCGTTTGTCATAGACTCCTGTGGGAGGCATCTTTGGACTCATCAGGGAAATCCTCTTTCATTAGTGACGGTGTTCCCCGCCCCCCACACTTTAGCCCTTCCCCCTTTCAGAACTCATGAACTGTCGCAGACTCTTGTTGCAGGCATCATTGCACTCAGCAGAGTTCCTGTTTCATTGTGCCTGGCTGCATCAATCGGCGTCCCGCCAGTACCCCCGATACGCGAGAAGGTGCGAAGGCCCGTTCATCGCTGCTTGCAGCTTTAATTTTTATTGTTATTTTATGCTGTTTACTTTATATACTGTTTTTTTAAGCTGTAAAATGTTCTTTTATTTGATTAATTACTTATTTTATTGTATTTAAGCTGTAAAATTTCATTCTATTTTATTATTTTATTAATTACTTATTTCATTGTATTTAAGTTGTAACATTTTATTATGTTTTACTGTTATTTTAATAATCTAGTTTTTATTTCACACTGTTTTACTATTATAAGTTTTATTATAGCTTTTAAATCAATTTTATTACATTTTCTTCATTTTTATTGCCTTGCGTGCATTGGTCTCAAATTGTTAAATTGTTGAAATGTTTTTCTGTTTTCTGTTGTTTTCACGTCTACACTTATCCTGTCTTCCTTTTGGCTTGTCTTGTCATTAGGTGAGCCAGAATGTCGCTCTGTTAACAGTGATGACCATCTGACCACCATGCAGTATCCTTAAAGGATAGCAATTTTTCAACCTGGACCCTATTTTCCCATGTTTTTGTGTCTAAAGCTGGGGATACACGGTACGATTTTAGAATTGGTGTTGTGTAATTCCTACTCCTACTGTACAATCATTTGCGATGTAAAGACAAAACTCACGATTTATGTGCTCACACTGTACGGTCCGATTGTCAGCCACGACCTGAGTGATCAAACTGTACGGTCCGATCGTCAGCCACGACCTGAGTGATCACACTGTACGGCCCGATTGTCAACCACGACCTGAGTGACCACACTGTACGGTCTGATCGTCAGCCACGACCTCAGTGCTCACACTGAACGTGTAAAATAGAAAGAAAAAAAACACGGCCCATCGGCCCCTGTGGACCGTTCTGGCTGTTGGCAGTTGTCAATAAAGATTGGTTTGAAAGCTCCGAGGCAGGTAAAGTTTGTTTGCTAGCAGCGGTCTGTACGGGTCACAATGCTAAAAAGGCAGAAACGTGCTGCCTTGATCATCTGTGCCATCAAAAAAAGAGGTGGGGCGGGGCGTACATTATATGGACTCGCAGGTGACGAGGTGGACTTGTACATGTTTGTGAGTGGTCATATGCTGCAAACACCGCCCCCTTTATGTGAACGCACTCATAGCCAGATTGAGAAACCCTGGGTTGATTTACCGAGTTGATAACCACCGTCGCAGGACCACTTAGCAGGATCACGGTTGTTAGGGTTAGTTAAACTAGATAACGAGAAGATACCTTGGGTATGTTGAACTCGCTTTGTAGTACAGGCCTCAGGTAGCCTAAATAAATCATAAATAAACATAAGAGCTATTTGCAGCATATTGAATTATTTTTAAAGGTGCTAAATGCGAGATTGGGAGCATTTCTATTGCCTCCACACGGCTCTCAACATGGCGACAGCTGAGCCGGCGGTGGTAACAGCGCTAACAGTGAAAACTACAACAACAGTGCTGACAGAGCTAACAGTGTTAACCTGGGGGGAACCGGAGGGTGGTGCTACGCTTCCGTAATGGTGCCATCAGTCGGGACGGCGTTATCAGCTGCAACCGCTGTATGAGAGCAGTGAGCAGTGCAGAGCAGCGGCCGTGAACTAGCCAGAGGGGCACGCTCACATGCACGATCATGCACTAAAAGCATGTGCAGGAGGCCCAGATATGTCAACAAAGCACAGAGAAGCTTGGTTTACAACACAGAGAGAGAGAGTGACTTCATTCTCTGCTGAGGTAGACATTACTCCTCTATATCTTTACATACTGTAGCAAATAGTTGTTTAGTGCTATATTAATGCTCTGAATATTGTATAGAGAACCTTTAACCTAAATATTTTATACTTAAATAATAACAGTCACAAAGCCGACCAGCGAGCACCTGCCCATATTCATATGATTTCCGAAAATAGAACTATAGCCGTCAAAGCTGTCACAAGGGGATGCGCCTGCAGTTATATTATAAATAAAACGATTAGGCTATTTATTAGACGAAGCATATTGAAATAATCTGATATGTTCACACAAATGTCCATCAAGTAGGCCAGTGATGCACGGGTCAGGGTTTTTTAATATCTGCAGTAGACGTAGACCAGTTAATCGGTCAAACGGATTAATCGGCGCCGATAGGACGTTTTACAAGCTATTGCTATCGATGGAACTGGGCACTGATAGTGGCTGCTGGCTGCACAGCCGCCACAAGTCACGCGGGGTCGTACATCACCGTTTTGCATGGAGGCTCAATACACAAAGTCAAGGTAGAGGGGGAGAAAAAAGTTATTTCTCGAATATACTGTATAGCGCAACAATATTACCTCTTTGTCCCAGATATAAGACATGGAGGAAAAGAAATCATTCACTGTTGCTTTAAATTCCTTACTAAGATCTTGCTAAAATCACTATGTATCCCACAAAAGACAGCAATCATAATCAGACAAACATAGCATAGCAAGTTAGATTTGATTTGGACGGAATTAACATTACACAAGGAGGTGGGGAATAAAATATTCACTGTGGTCCCTGTTAATTTAGCTCATCATTCCTGCTGGCAAATTACAGGATGTGGTCTGAAATACATTTATAGATATACATGTTTCCATCTATCAGATTAGCAAAAACATTTTTGACTTCCCGCAGCAAAGAACTCCAATTTAAAATACAAGGATGTTGCGCCGCACAGGATTTAAATTACAGGAGGACCAGCCAGTTCTCAGAAAAACAGCGGGTAATTGTGGCTGTTATTATTACTGGGGTAGGGGTGAAAAATTACCAACAAACATGCTCTGGACAGGATTGAAATCACTGTCACCCATGATTTTAACACAAATACACTCTTGTGTCCTAATTATTCTCGGTACCTGTGCAGAGGACAGATGCGAAGACCCAGCACTGTCCATAGCACACGGGGCTGCAGTTAGACCCAGCGGTGCAGGATGTCAGCGCTGCCGCTCCACTCTGTAGGCTCAGTTCACCTTGGACAGGAGGAGACACATTACTGACATTTCTTTCTTTCTTCACTGAGAGAGAAAATTGTTCTTCAATGTATTTAGTCATGTTATTGATAATATTAGTAAAGAATTTGGCAGGAGAGGGAATGCATGTGCATGTTTTTACATATTTATCGCACATACAGTATTTGTGAGTGTTGTCTCTCACCATAGCGCAGATCACCCTGCTGAGGTAGACAGGGTCTGCTCGTCGAACGTAGTCTGTGTCTTTGTCCCTTAGGTGCTGTGGGCTGACCTCCAGGAGCATCAGACATGCCTCTAGGACCCCAGGCTCATACTGCACACATGGAAACACAAACGTAGCTGTACTGTATTCTTACTTGCAAATAATGTGATTATACATGATCTACTCAAGATAGCTGAGCTTCACATACCTGAGCAAACGACCAGGGACTACTAATGTTTAGATGGGTGCCCATGTACACCAACCCATAATCACTCTTGATATATTCTTGTATTTGGACATCCAGTGGCATGTACACCGGATCATCTGAAAGGCAATAGCAGTGGTGTAGAATGACTTCTATAACAAGGCAACAGAGAAAAACCTGTAGACCATAACAGGAAGTAGTATTACAACATGGACCCACCTTTCAGCCAAGGGTTGCAGAACAGCACAAATGTCTCCACTGCATAGCTCCTTCTGTTCTGTGTGGTCTCTATGGCCCAGTTCAGACCTGGTATTAACATGCATCCTCAGTGATCCGATCACAAGTGGACAGCTTTAAGTACGTCTGTTCACACCTGTTCACACCTGTTCGCACCTCTGAATGTGGTCTGAACGATCCGATCTCAATGCGTCCTGAATGCGCCTTGAGTGTGTTCACACCTGTATTTAGAGCTGTCCACTTGTGATCCGATCACTGAGGACGCTTGTTAATACCAGGTGTGAACAGGGTCTTTGTGGACCAGGAGGTGATACAGAGCCAGAGAGGATTGAAGAGGGGAGCAGATGTGGATGGTGACAGACTGAGGATGCCTGTTGCCTGGGTAGATTTTGGCTGGCCAGCATTGGGGGTCGGATCGCTCGTCAGAGAACTGGACTGGGACCCTCTCTGACAGACTGCCTGTATGGTGAAAGAAAACACTTGCAGTTTACTTAACGCAGCAGTAGGCAGGTTGGAGAAAATATGATTAAAAAAAAAGTTATTTTTATAAAACGGTCACTATATCCTGACAGTAGTGTGTGAGATAGGTATTTTTTGAAAAGAATCATGTGCCTCTGTGTCCTCCGGTGTCCCCCGGTGCTCCTGATGGCATCTGCAAGATTTCAGAGACCGGAGGAAAACAACCAATCAGAGCCGAGCTGGAGCCTTGCCGTCTCTGAGCAGCTGTCAATCACTCGTGAACTCCGATCAAACGGTCAAACTGGGCAGCACTGATCAAATATGAATCAATACTCTGTTACTGTAATGCCTATTTCTTGCATAAAATGTTTTCAGAAACATCTTGTAGTGTACTGTTGAGCTGTAAAGTGAGAAAGTTTGTGACCTGGCCGCCACGTTGAGATCAGTTGAGGAAATACCAAGCACCGCCCATCAGCCGGAGCAACCTAAAAGGTTCCTTCAGCCCACTGTTGTCTGCGTTTCCACAGCGGTCTGAAGACCTTCGATGATTAGGCAAATTAGTCCGCTGATGTATGAAAAAGCAACAAGACATGGGACGAGGGCTGCTGATGGTCACAGCAGTAAACGTACTCTGCAACCTGCAGTTCAGTGTGTCCGCCTGTTTCATCTAAAACACAGAGTGCATTTAATTCACTTCTCTATCCACCTCCTCCTCCAACCTCTACTCTGTTTACTCCAGACATGTCCGCCTCATACTTTACCGATTAGGTTTTGGCCATCAGTAATCAGTTCTCTTAGCCTGACCGGCTCAGCCTGCAGCCACCAGCTAAAAGCACCTCTCACACCTTATTCTCCCCTCTGACTGAGGACAAAGTCTCCAAGCTTCTGCTGGACTCTCGGCCCACTACCTGTCTGCTGGACCCAATACCATCAGACCTCCTACAGACCATTTCCCCTACACTTAACCCTGCCGTCACGCACATCATCAACTCCTCGCTGTCAACGGGTGTGTTCCCCACTGCATTCAAGCAAGCTCAGGTCACCCCACTGATCAAAAAACCAAACCTCAGCCCAACCGAGGTTGAAAACTACAGACCGGTTTCACTTCTACCCTTCCTGTCAAAAATACTTGAGCACACAGTCTTTAATCAAGTCTCTGATTTCCTGTCCAAGAACAATCTATTCGACCCAAATCAGTCTGGCTTTAAGCGGGGCCACTCTACCGAGACTGCACTACTGTCTGTAACAGAATCTCTGCGTTTGGCGAGAGCTGCTGGCCAGTCCTCAGCTCTATTGCTTCTAGATCTGTCAGCTGCCTTTGACACAGTGAACAACCAAATCCTCCTCTCCACACTCTCTAAGCTTGGTATCTCAGGATCTGCCCTCCACTGGTTCATGTCCTACCTCCCAGGGAGATCTTTTAGAGTATCTTGGAAGGGAGAAGTGTCCAAACCACACTGCTTATCGAAAGGGGTGCCTCAAGGGTCAGTGCTCGGTCCCCTTCTCTTCTCAATATACACCACCTCACTTGGTACAATCATCCGCTCCCATAGTTCCTCATACCACTGCTATGTGGATGATACCCAACTCTTCCTATAATTCCCGCCAGACGACACTACAGTCTCGGCACGGATTACGTCATGCATTGCCGATATCTCTAAATGGATGAAAGAACGCCACCTTCAGCTCAACCTAAGACTGAGCTCCTTGTCATCCCAACCAGCCCATCTATACAACCACAGATCAATATCCAGCTTGGACCAACCAACCTCAAACCCACAAAGTCTGCCCAGAATCTGGGTGTCATTATTGATGACCAGCTCACCTTTAAGGTTCACGTGGCCTCAATTGCTCTGTTATGTCGATTTGCATAGAGCATGCAACTCAACTCCTGGTACAGGCTCTTGTAATATCACGCATTGACTACTGCAACTCCCCACTGACAGGCCTCCCTGCATGCACATTCAAACCTCTGCAGATGATCCAGAACGCAGCAGTGCGACTGATCTTCAACCAACCCCAAACAGCACATGTCACTCTGCTGTTCATATCCCTCCACTGGCTCCCAGTTGCCGCTCTCATCAAATTCAAAACTCTGTTGCTCGCTTACAAAACAGCAACGAAAAAAAAACAGCTCCCGCCTACCTGAACTCCCTCATCCAGGTCTACACTTCCTCCCGCCCACTACGCTCAGCCAATGAAAGGCGCCTGGTTCTTACATCACAACAGGGCCCTAAGTCACTAGCTAGAATCTTCTCCTCTGTAGTCCTCCAGTGGTGGAATGAGTTACCGAACTCCACTCGATCCGCAGAGTCCCTTTCCACCTTTAAGAAAAAGCTAAAGATCCAGCTCTTTCATGAACACCTCTGCACCTAATGACATTGATGATGTTGATAACGATGATATTGATTAGGATATTCATGATGATGATATTGATGGCGTTGTTGATAATGTTAATGATGACGATGACCAAAAAAATATATATATATCTATACACCCTGTGCACTGCCTGTCGGCACCTGTCTCTGATCAGACTTGAAGCTGTTGTTGGCCCTTACTCACGTTGATCCTTCCTATCTAGATTCTTGCTTGTGTTGTACGAACTCTCAAATGTACGTTGCTTTGGATAAAAGCGTCTGCTAAGTACTATCCCCCAACCAGAGCCATTTTTGGGGATAAAAGGTCCCCGGAACTTAATTTAGACGCTGGCCCTGCGGTCGAAACGCAAAGAGTTCCTCAAAGGTTCTTAGTTCCAGGGGAAAGTTCCTGCATTCAAAACGGGGCTAAAGTCAGCAAATTGACTGAGTAATACCTATGTGAAGTTAGCTAACATTAGGCAAGATTTGCCACTAAGCTACTGGTCATACCAGACCAAGTAAGGCTGTATCAACACCCCTGAGTGTATTGGATCGAGCAAGGGTGCTTTTTATTGCTTTTGAATACAACTTTTCATTTGTAAGCGTAGGAATGTGTTATTTTTTCTTCTTCCATAAATTACACGCTCTTGCTTTAAATATGAGCAAACTTAATCTTCTCTTTGATACCTAGCCAAACCTCCAGGACCAGGTTCTCTGTGCGAGGATTCTACGACCGGCTGCGAAACAGCAAAGTCAGTTTGAAAGGTTTCCCTCGTCGCACCACCAGGTGCTTTTCGCTGAGCCCCTGTGTCTCATGGGAAGTGTGGTTTTCATGAGCCTCGAAGTTGACCATCTTCAGTCGGCAGTGGCTATCGTCAGTGCCTGGAAAAAGAGAAGACATATTATAAAAAACACATTAATCTAAAGAGTTTAGGTAAAACACTGCTTTCACTCACGGGATACAAGACAATGATCTATCAAATACTAGAGAAGTGGAGCAGGAGCTGAAATAAAAGAAGAGAGAAAGAAGGGAAGAAGGCAGTTTTGGAGATAAAGTTCAAAGATGCCAGTCATTTCATGGTCTCAGAAAAATACTGGACTAAATAATTATTAACTCTGATGAGTTTTTTTTCTTTTCATATTGTTCACGTGTTGAAAAACTGCACTGCGTCTCTATCACACACCTTTAGGCTAGATCATCCTCACATTCTGTCACTGTGAATTTATTAGCACCTCACTGACTAAAACACTTGTGAAGTCAACCACTTGTTTCAACAAAGTAGTATCCAGATAAAAAGGTGATAATGTTAAGTCACTCATTTGATTTACTTGTTTATGATTCATTTGATCTGGAATAGGTTAATACATTTGCTAGAAAGTGTCTTGCCAAGCCAGAAATGACACGACTGAGTCTTATCTATCTCAAGAAATTACATCAAACTAAACTTCATTTAATTTGAAAGTAACTCAAAGCATGATTTGCAGAGTGAACTCACCACAGGTGTAGTGTGTGTTGCATGCAGTCCATGGTCTGACAGCAGGAGTGACAAGTGCCTGAAGGAATGACAAGCAGGCTATACCTTCACACTGATAAGAATCTCACTCTCTCCCTCTTTTGTTGTGGCCATGACTTTTTAAAAAAAAAAGGTTTTCAGGTATTTGATCATAAACCAAAGTATTGGACAACTTAAAATTTTGGCCTGATGTTGGTGCAAGATGAAAAGTCAAAAGTTATTACAATTCATCCTGAGGGGGGCTTGAATGTTTGGACAAAATTTCATAGCTATCCATCCATTATGTGTTAGGATTCATTGTCCAATAGTTGTTGAGATATTTCAATTTGGACCAAAGTGGTGGACCGACCGACCCACATTTTGATCCCTAGAACACGCCACTAGCATAACTGAAAAAATTACCAGGTTAAATAATTTTGACTCCCAGTCAGGGTCTGAAATTAACTTATTTCACTGCCTACCACTGTGGCAGGCAAGTTTTTTTTTGTCTGCCACTTTTGAAATCTCTGCGCTAAATGAAGGAATAACATTTTAGATCTTATATATTTTACACAAAAAACATTATATGCATGGTAAATTCCAGTGTTCCAATTATACCATAGCTCCCGGGGAAGCCCTATTTTTCTGGGGTGGGATGGTACTGTACACGGTACTGTACTGTACTTTGTTATTGTCATCTATAGTGGTTGTTTGCATAAAAACACAATTCAAATGATTATGATTATTTAAATATTTGCTTTCATTAAAAAAAAAAAAATCAATGCTCACGGGTTCTTCCTACGAGCCTGGTGGTTCCTTTGCAGCCGAGAATAAACTTGACCATGAACGGTAATAATCTTTTTGCATTCACACTGCAAACCTCGTGTACTACGCTGAAAATATCTGTAGCTCTTACAGTATGTAATTACAATCAACATTTTTAAGTTATGACAAATTAATGCAAATGATTAAATGGAATACTATATTTTTGGTGTTAGATTCACTTTTGTATAACAAGACAAGATGTGCGCAAATGGGTCAAATCAAAATAGTTAATTTTTAATTTTTGTCAAAGGAAAGTTGATACAAAAGGGCATATTGGGGCCCATTAATATTTCACAAGTACAAATCTGTAGTTTTTGTTTTACCCAAGTATGTAGCAACAAAATGAAATTTGTAAAAAAAAAACAAAAAAAAAAACAGGTTAATTGCTAAGTTGCTGGATAAACTACAGTTTCCCTTAAAAGGACTTTGAACAGTGACTGAATCAGGGTTGGAGTCAATTCACTTTTGTTCTATTAAACCACAGCAATTTTATAGCATTTGTCAGCAGATTGCGCTTGTAAACCTTTTTTGCACCCGACAGTGAGACCTTATAGATATTCAGGCTGTTCTCATACACCGTTCGTAGCTATACCTATGAAAAGTAATGCACCGTATTTCGTATATATCCCACAAAATCAATTCAATCTACGTAATCGTGAACCAGGAAGTATAAAGAGCGACAAAGTCTGCGTAAGGAGGATGTTGGGGTGGATGGATGGGTCTAAAAATACTGGACTTTCGCCCAGGAAATCGCTTTTTGTGTCCCGTGTGAAACCAGAAGTCAACGCTGATTTGCCACGTAACTTCTGTACTTATGTAACGGCACTTCTGTACGTATTTTAACCCAAAAGTTGACTTGTTTGTTACGTAACTTCAATACATAAATAATGCCACCTCCGTAGTTATTTTAACCCAAACCACGATCTTTTCCTAAACCTAACCAAGTAGTTTTGTTGCCTAAACATAACCAAGGCTTGTTTCCTGTGAAGACGGAAGTTTATTTTGAAAAGACTGTATACATGAAACGAGCGGAAATTGACATGTGATAGTGGACATTCATAGAATGCATGAAAAATGAGGAATGACTTTTCATAAGCTATAAGAACCGTTGTATGAGGATATGTGGTGGTATTTATTGGGTTGTATAGCTTTAATCAATTGGCATATATCTCATGAATTTAACACAGCCCTGACCTGTTATTTCTGAAAATTATACATGCTTTGATTTTTACAATTTCCAATCCTATACAGTTTTCTTATTGAGTTTTTTTGTTTGTGTTTTAACTGAAGGTGATTTGAATTCAACCCTGGTGCAAATCTCAATTTGAACTTTTTTCAAACAAAACTCCACAAAAACCACACAAAACACCTGAAAACATTGCATTCTTTCTCAATGGCCACACACAAAATGAATACCTGATTTGAATATTCATTAATAATTAAGATTTTACCTCAACAAGGCACTGCATTTGTCCTGCAGAGAACCAAAACATGACAGGTTGACAACATGAACTGCTGACATTCGATGTCGACCAGTTCAGCTGGCGATGGAAGTTAAACGCAGAGACAAAAAATATGATACATTCTAAGGGTTACAAAGGGCGCCTAACATTTTAGAGGCTTGTAACACCTTTGTCAGTTGAAAATTTTTCAGAAGCTGAAATTATACACTGGAATTTATGGTTCAGGCCTGAAGATAAAGGAAATAAAGATGACTGTAGTTATAAGGTTGTCACACATTCACACAACAGTTTGAGGCACCCAAAGGCTACACTGCAATACATGTACAACCTTAGATTAGCTATGTTGCCTGCAACATGGAGATAATCTGTAAATAAACAGATAATAAAATTATAAATCTAAACTGATGTGACAGAGAAAGCTGTGACTAAAGAATGTATGAAGAATTATTAGCCAGTTCAGTCAAAATGACAAACTGTATTCCTGAATATTTTTCTGCATCATTAGCCAATGCAAAGGTTGCACATGCAAAACAACAGGTAAGACGGGGAAATATATTCTCTATAAGGGAAAAAAACATCGCAAAATATAAATGTGCTACCGAGAAGCTAATTTACAAACAAACAGGACACATTTATCAATGCATGATTTGCTCGGATTTACCAAGTAAAAGTATGGGTGTAAAGTCGCTTCCTGCCAGAAAATGGCGAATTTTGTACCATTTTTTTTCTATTAAACCCACCCCATTTTTTTTTAAATAAATATGAAATAAAACAATACAATTACATGCACCCACACACATTAAAACCCAATACTTCAGGAATGCAAAAAACATGTTAGCTTACATAACTTAGAACAAGAACAATAAAGTTTGACGCCGACATTTCTATGACAATACATGACACGTAGCAGGACAGTTTTTCATCTCATACTCTGAGTGCATGATGTGAAAACGTCTTTGTTATTGCTGCTTATTTCAACTGAAAATCAATGTGGTTTGTAAAGAACCAAGGCATGTAGTAGCATGTCAAGACGGAGCCCGATGTGACTATCATAGAAAAACAAGGATCCTCTTGGGGCTAAGATAAGATATCCCAGGTACCTTCCTTTACCCGGTAGAGGTCATTGATTTAAGGCATGAACATTAACTTTCTGATCTGAAGTGCAAACACTGAACAATAACAGCACGTCCCTGTTTTGAATTCCTACCAAGAGTCCTTCACTTCCACTTAACCCTTCCAGAAGTCATCACTGCTCTACACTGATTAGACCGGTCAAAGCAAAGACGCAGCTGTGCTTTAAGCAAAGTTCACACTACACGACTTTCAAAGTTGTCAGATCGCTGTACTGTTCACACTACACAACTTGCTGTCCTGTAATCAGGAGTCTTTAAGTCGCTGTGAGTTTCACACTACATGACTGACTGGCGACAGGAGGTCACACACTACAACATCTCTCACCGGGAGGAATCCCCGATGAGGTCTCCAAACTACGTTTTTCACTAAAACACACACAAGAAATACACGGTAAATGACTTAATATCATACGCGAGACAAATTGCTGATGTTGTTGGCACATGTGTTTACAAAATAGTCTGTTTCCACTCTTTTTTACAATTTATTCCTCTGGGTGCAACAACAATTTTGCTCCGTGTTGCAAATGCAGCACAAACAGTAAGTTCCTATTGTTACAGGCAACCCCTCCCCCCCCGGGTTTCCTCAGGTGTCTTGTGCTCTCATTGGCTGTAGCTTGTGGCCGGAGTCCCCGACAGGTCCAGATATTTAGCATGCTAGATATCTGGATTGTGTCTGCGAGGCATTGGCGTGCCTCTCGGCTCGTGTCTTTGAACAGTTCACACATGACGCTTGAGCGCGAGCGGCGAGCCAATGCCGATTTTCTTCCGGTCTGGGGCTTTTGCCGGGGAGCTCTAAAAACTGTCAGGGAGCGGAAAATCAGGGCTAAAGTCGTGCAGTGTGAACTAAGCATTAATGATGAACAAACCAGACTGAATGCTTTTAGAAGGCATGCAATTAAGAGTGTATGGTCCGTTAGGTCTATTGAAGTGCTTTAACTGTGTGTCGGGGCCTGCTGGGAGCTTCCCCACATGACAGTAACAGTCAGGGTGGGAGCATTAGTCTACAGGCATCTGGTGAACTTTTCTCACTCACTTGGCTGAAAAAGATGAAAAAAAAAACATGCACTGTCTTCAAGAATTTTCTAAACTTGTAAAAACCTATTATCAACCTACACAACACCCACAAAACACATCTAAACAGTTACACTCTCATACATGTTTGCATCAAAAAACATTGATTTAAGACTTTGCTCTGCACCGGACACCTGAGACTATGGCTAAACGCCTAACTAATAGAGAACAACGTATTCAGTATTAGTTCTTAATCACTAGCATAACTGCAGCAGACTATCATCACCTGGTTTCCTGCACACCAACAAAACCTATCTGGACCTTTCGGATTTTCATTTTTCCTTCGAAACCACATTATTGGTCACACTGTGGAGTGTCTACCTTTGTCCTTTAGACTCTAAAATAGCTTTTGAGAGCCATTCAGTGGAACCAGACTTTTTCCAGATGCCCAAAGGAAAAGTGTCTTTTGAAGAGAAATTATGAATATTAAAATTGTCATGGTAACCCTTTATGTTACCATTGATTTGAAGAAAGATTAGGGTCAAGCTCCCCAAAAGCATCTTGTTTGTGTTCATTTTTCACATAAATATATAAAGCCCTTCAAAAACATCTGTTGGTCAGTGGGTTTGGAGGGCAATTAAAAATAAGACCTTTACGCCAAAAACAAACCAGCATAGCAGTGAAGTGAGGCCTGCGGCGAGCTGCCACTCAAGGTCTACGGAAAGATGCGGCAGCCGCTCCGAGCTCAGCGACCTGCGGCTGTTTTGATTCAGCAACGAAGTGCGGCCAAACTAAAAGTTGAGGACAGTTTAACTTTTAACGGCCAAGTGCGACCAGAGAGTACCCGCAGCTAATCAGTAAACAGAGAGTCCTGTGAATGCTGTGACATGTTGACCTGTGTTACAAAGAATTTGTTCCCACCGCACTTCACCGCTGCCTGGTGTGTTTTCGGCGTTAGCTATTTATTACCAACTCTTGTTACCAACCAACACATTCTCATCCCACCTCGTCACATACTGACGCTTTGTCAGACCCCTTGGCGTCACTTTTTCCGTCACACTAAACACATGCTTAATGTTGTCAATTAAACAAAAACACTTGCTTAGGATTAGGCAACAAAACCACTTACTTAGGTTTAGGAAAAGAAAAAAACATGTTTGGGCTTAAAAAGTGAAAATGTAAAAACGTAGTACTTGACGTTGTGAACACGGGACACGAACGAACAGCTGATTGTAAAGTGAAATGTAACCACGGGACACGAATAGCGATCTCCTGGATTAAAGCCTTGAGTTTGTTGGACCCATCCACCACCCCTTCCCCACGCCCACCCTGTGTGTCTCTTTCGCTCTTTATAATACGTCATCACAGCACTTTACCTGTGCGTTTACTGTTGGCGCAGATGGGTTTATATTGTAGTTAATGGAAAGCCGTGACAAAGCGTCAGTATTTGATGCCCTGGGAATGAGAACGGTCTGGTGGAACATTAAGTTGGGGCAATTATACCATGAGTGTCACTGTCAGACACAGAGATGTTAGAGAAACCAGTCTCTCAGGATTACAGAGTTATAGATAAAATTAATTATTAATGGAGAAGCCTTTACTTTCGTGCTTATAATGACCTCTATCACTGTGGAGCACCATAGCTCCAAGACGCTTTTGGACAGCCCAGCACTGAATCTGCACTTCTCATAATGCTGGTTTCATCGAAGCAGCCTCAGCAGCGGGATGCAAACTTTTCCCCTTTACAGAAAACACATCAGACTGAAACATCAAAAAACCAGCCTTATGAATCGCAGCATGTGAGCTAATCAGTGTAAAGGAAACCAGCCCTACGAGTCCCATACTCCACACACAAACACCTGCACAATCCACTCGGATAAAACATTATCAACAACAACAACAAAAAAAACGCACTTTGTACAAAATATCAAAATAACATTCATATAAATAATTTAAATAGCTATACTACAGCTAAAGTCTTGGTCTAAAATTGAAATGGCCAAAGAGAAGTGCTAATAATGTGCTGTACAATTTTGGGGACTGAGATTTTGGAGTTAGGATGGTATTTTGGGGATCACAGGCAATTACTACACAAAACAGTTTCCCACACCGCACAGTTAAAACTTTAAGTTTGGGTTTTTGACAAAGATTTGCCCATAAATTGTAGATTTTCAGCCCTCGTTTAGAAGCCCCAGGGAACGGAGGAAAAGTCCTAAATCTAGACGCCCACAAGCTCCTCCTCTCCTCCTCGTCTTCTTCATCTAACTGTCCCCCAAAACTTGCGATAGGTCACCAAAGTCACAATCAAACAGTTCACTGATGCCTTCATGGTCCTCTAGTCCAAAGTGGTAGTCATGACTGTGAGGGGGGGACAGATTGATGAAACCGTCCAATGGGAGAGGAAGGCCATCTCCGTTCAGGAAGTCCGAGGAGGAGAGGGGCGAGAAGTCAAAATCGGGCATGTCGCCGAGGCTGGAGAACGGGTCGCCTCCCAGGAGCGATTCTGTTATAGAAAGTCAAATGTCAAAAAATACTGGACCACAGGAACATTTGTTAACGCTGGAGTTTGAGCAATAACTAATTAGAGAATTAAAAACACACACATAAACAGAGAGTTCAAAAACCATTTTGTGTTTGTGACAGTACATATCATGTATATAATAGAGCAACACATGTCATAGCATGAAAAGCACAGGTGTAACTACAGTAATAACATGAACAAAGGCTGCATGACATTCAGGCGTCAGTTCCCAGGTACTGCATTGTGCTCACTCATTGGCATGGCTTACTGTGACACTTAAAACACCTGTGCTTTTCCTGCTATGACTGTGAATTGAATTACTGGGTAACGTACGAAGTGCTGAGGTTACAGGATGATCTGTTGCTGAAATGAGTTTTGACAATCAGGTCTTCTGCCATCACCACAACTAGACCCATGAAAAACAGACAGCATATCTAGCGAGTCCCCCCTCCTTTGTACAATGTGGGACAAACACAAAACTCATTTGCAACGGATATCTGCTAGGCTTGTCGCGGTGGTCAGTGTTACACGGTGGCCGGGCACACACCGATTACATTACGTACCCACCGCCCCCACCGTCGTTTTGCTTTTATTTTTACAGAAATAAAACCCATTTACTTCATTTTGGCTTCTCAGCGGCATGTTATCGATACATAGTCGGACGACAGACGCTACAAACTGAAAGTGAATGCATCTGCTCTATACGGAGTCTCAGGACAGAGTAGCAGGTGTCATATTTCACACACGCGGGACGAGAGAGAGAGAGAGTTGACAGACCGAGAGATGGCAGAGGATTTGGTGTCGAAGCGAAAAGCAAAAGCGCCTATTTGGCAATATTTCAGATTTAAACCTAATGCTGTAAGAGAACAATAACATTAATGAGGTAATCACCGTGAGGAGGACGGAGCGGTCACAGCCGGCCCCGCAGCAAAATCTCTACCGGAGAGGCCAGACACACAGCCACCCAACGGTAAAGATCCAAGTAAGCGCGCTACACTTATTGACAGTCAACTTTTCTTGTAAAATGTCCGGTGTACTCGGTAACACTGTGTGGTCACAAGTTTATTAACCGGTGGGAAATTTTCCTCACATCCCTAATATCTGTCCCATCTAAAGGTCAATATTCACAAATGATATTGCACTAATGATATTACAGCGCAAACACGCCCATAGAGTTTAACAGCTGAGTGCAATTTGCCATTTTTTTGTGTCCGATTGCAATTATCCACGTGGCACAGTATAAAATGCTTGAGGCCAATGCGTTGGTTGTGAGCGGTGAGAGTCAGCCTGAGCCAGAGGTATAGTCAGGAGGGGCTTACCAGAGTGCCACTTCCATCTAGGCCAGTCACGATAACTCATTTTGTTGGATGATATATTGCCCCAGAAATAATTGCAATAATACAATATTCTTGTCATTTTAAGTCCATTTTATGCCACTGATATAATAATAATATAATAACAGTGCAATAGTGCAAAGTACACCCTTTAAAAAAGAAATGAACTTTTAATTCTTTGGAATTAGAATTTGAAAAATATATTAAAATATCCTAAATAAATAAAACATAAATAAAATAAAAAAATAAAGAGTCTCGGACTCTTAACAAAAATATGCAATGTCTGCGAAATGCCCCAAGTCTTATAATGATAGGGAAAAACCTGATGATTATTCTGGCATCATGTTGGCAAATAAGTCAGTGACATTCTTAATTAAACAAACACGCATTTAAACACAATGGGCAACATGGAGGTCAGCAAAAACAATTGAGTTCCAGTTCCAGTATATGTCCATATATCATACGATAAGTCAATAATAAGCCCAGGATTTGAGAAAAGAGGAAGAGGAAAAAATTATTTGTTTATTCTGCTGATGTAATAACCTTCATGTAGGGGAGTTTTATTCATTTATTTCTCATGACATAACTGTCATTGCATCCTGTCACTGAATCCCAAAATAAAGGAACTTGAGCAGACAGCCCTTATAAATGCGCTTCAGTTACCACCAACTCTCTGAAGACGCTAATAATTTCACTGTAACTGTGTGTGGCTATCAGCACTGATCTTTGTGCATTGCACTGTTTTTGCAGTGAGGCTCATCTGCATAGAAAGGGGCAAATTTTACACCAAATATATGCATATTACCTAATTTAAATACGAGCAAATAGCACAAAAACACAGAGATGCTATTTGTTGGGCAGGGCAGTTAGGGGTGCATTTCACCCTTTGTGGGTGTTTGAGAACTATGGCCGCAAAAGCCGCGCAATCCTTTTGTGAATTCGCAAGAGTGTGTGTGCAAGAGATGTACATAACAGGTGTTGAAATAACATGAACCAAGAATAAGAGTGGGAATCAGTGCTTGCATTAGCAAGCTAGGCTAACCAGCTTCCACTTTCTAAGTGAAATACAAACCAGGGATGTCAACATACCAGAAATTTAGTAGTCGATACCAATAACAGTGAAATTCTCGATATCCAATTCGATACCACAGTAAAAAACAAAACAACAAATTCCATGTACGTCAACATACACTCCTTTATACCATTTGCATACTGGTTTTTGTGAATTTATTATTAATCCCTGATGATCCGCCTCAAGTTTCTCACCAAAAATTATATTTTACAAGATTACATTTGAACCTATCGTGATAACTTTGTAATTTACCTTTGCCCAATACTAACTTTTACTGAATAGAGATTGGACGGATCATAATGGAACTCAATGCAGTCTCTGTACATTAGCTGTTAGCTTTGTTATTTTGCCAAGCAGGACTTTGCTGCCCACCGGCTGCTAGTAGCTAACGTTACTAGCTCTCCTCTTCCTTTCAACATGGATTTGTTGTTCACAATGTTGCATTATCAGGGAAATTTGCTATGGTATCTGGCATGACGGGACGGCGTTAGTCTATAACCCTGATCCCCGGTACCTGCGGTAATGTATAAAAACGAGTACCGTCAAGTTTTCAGAATTTTGGCATTGACTTGGTACTGAAGTATCGGACATCCTGACATCCCTAATATAAACTCAACAGCACGAAGAGTCATCCCAAATGACAAATGTTAAATCACTAACTGTGCATAACCAACGCTATGTAGGCTTGTTGAAAAACAGGGACAGCCTCTACTTTTCCTTTGTTGCCGCTTTCTCCAGCACCTGTACCCAACTGGGGTTGGATGTGCACACTATCTACCTCCTTTTTGCTTTTAGGATGATGAGTGTTATCAATCGGCTCAGGGCTGCATTGTTCACATTACTCCAGAAGACTCAACTCTTTCATGTTTTCAGTGTATTTAGCTGCATTCTGGCAGAACTATGAATGTTTGGAGAATACTGATCACATAAAGAGAAGTGGATTATGCAGCAGGAGAAGCTTAAGAAGTCTCTATTGATAGTTTTTTTTCCATTATGAATCCATTGTACATGAATTCAAGTTGACCACTCTGCTGCTCTCCATGAAGAATGACAACTTTTTACAGCGGTGAAACCGTATCACCTAAGAGTATCACTTAAAAACATTTTAAATTGAGGATAATAAATGTACGTGTATTTACTGACAGATGTCAACACTCACCCGAGTCACCACCTAACACCAGTGATGAGGGGTCCTGCTGGGAGGCGGCTGTCACCGTGGACGACGTGGACCCTGGTGATGATAAACCCACTTCCAGGGCTGTTGTGGATGTACTGGCTTGTGATTGGTCTGTGGGTTGTGTGGGAGGCGGGACCAGGGAGATGTCTGCATTGGGTTTGGAGGGACTACTTCCTGTCACGGGGCTGCAGACGCCGGAGCTGTCTTCTGGACAGAGGAAGACGTCGATTGGACCCCGCGTGCTCTTCAGCGACACCTGGTAACCCTGAGTGATGAAGATGAATATGCACGGTCAGGTGAAAACCTCACAACCACAAAATAAACATGCATGAATAACATTCAAGGCCCGTACCTTGCTGGGTTCTGAAACTTGCATCTGGGTCTCTGGTGGAGCTCTGATCACCATGACCAGCTGGTCTGGGGAATCAAATGACTTCCTTAAGTCCTGGCAGCGCACATAGCCCAACGTGATGAACACAACGATTAAGGAAGGCAATACAGCAGCAAGTGGCGTCATTCTAAGACTGCAACGCTGTCTTAAAAAAGCTTTGCCATCTATGGCAGCTAGCACAATTAAACAAGTTACTAAAATTGGTCAAAAGGATATTTCTTGTTCTGTGGGTCCTCTGTGAGCAGTCTGAGCTGTAGGTTGCATTTGGAAATGAGCTCGTCCAGCTGCTCCTCAGCGTCTGTGAGGTCACACACCTCCCTCTGCAACTCCTTATGGCGGGAAACCAATGACGCATCAACTCGATTACCACTGCAGGGGAAGGCAGCACGGAAAAATTAAAAAGTAATACAACATACCAGCCACTTTTTCATATTTCACTGCCGTAATAAGGCACATCCTGCTTATTAGGTGTGGGGAAAACACGAGTTTGAAATAGATTTTTTAATGCCAGAATCGATATATTTGCTTCATTTGAGTCTATGCGGAGGTAGAAGGAAGTTACCGCTTTTATTGTTGTAGTCTGAGTAACGTGACGTCATATCCGTTCCGTATCCTTCAACCAAAACAAAGGGTCCACGTGGATACGACCTGCACCCTCACATTTTAAATCCAAAGTGGTAAACACTACACATACAGTGAAGTATGGAAACACTTTGGGTTTCACACATTGCCAGGAAAAGCAGAGCTAGACATCATGGCTAAAGCTGCATGCTAACTCTGTCATGGACAGGAAACGTTATCGTATTGTCGTAACGTGCGGTCAAGCCGCCCGTCACTCATCTCCGTGGTCAAATCAGCCGATGCTACAACTGTAGAGCACCCATATACTGACATTTATGTTAAATGTATTCAAACGGCTCCGATGGAGCTGACCATGGATGTATAAAGAGAACGGAGCTGACGGGACAGCTAGCGTCGGACTTGGCGAAGTTAGCGGAAGTATACACATGTGACTACGTCCGGTTTTCAAACGGTACTGTATATACAAAATACATACATGGAAATAAGATTGATTGGAATATATTCACCGGAAGTATAAAACATTACATGTTCCTTATAAATTAAAAAGAAAATACCACTAATTTGTGAGGGAAATGTCTTTATTCTTTGATTTTTGGGTTGCTGGAGGAAAAATGTAATAAATAATTCCTGACAATGACTGATTTATTTGACTTCAGGACATCTGTGACTACATACATGCTGGAAATCCAACATTTTTAGTGTATTAATTTAGATATTTTCCAAAGTAAAATCCCTATAAGTGTATGATTCAACTTTTTCCCATGGTCTAGACTCTAGTGTTAAAAAAGTCAACATAATCACAATATCGTAATATCGAATTGCAATACTTGTAGAATCGCAATACTAAAAAAATCGCAATACATATCCAGTCGGCACCCAAATATCATGATAGTATCGAATCAGGAGACAGGTGTATCGCCCCAGCCCTACTGCTTAGGTGCTGTAATTCATGTTTTCAGATTTTTCTTTTACTGTATTTGTGCTTATTATGTTTTAGAGTTGCAATTGTTTATGTTTCACACACCAATTTGATGTAGTCATATTTATTCTTTATTCATACTCACAGCCATTGGATGTTGTTCTTGGACTTCTTGGAGATGAGCTGGATTCCCTCCAGGACGTTGGTTATGTCGTAGATGCGTCTCTTCTGGACATCCAAGACCTGCGAGGCCCAGTTCAGATCCACCACGCCGTCAGCCGACTGGGACAAGAGGTTCAGAAAGCGCTTGGTGGTAAGGTTCAAGGAAGTGTCATACCGTGACTTCTCCGTCGTTGTTCGAGGAACTGGAAAGAAAGGGAAAGGAAACACATATGGGTTTAAACATTCTGCTTTTAACCAGACTGGGTAGTTTCTTTCCCCGTAAAACTAAACCCTTGTGGCCCTACAGCACAGACTGAGGCTGAGTTCGGTGGATGACAAGGGGTAAAGGATTAGAATTATAGGTCACATTTAAATGAAACATTACTTTTCAACTGCCTAGTTAATGTTCCATGTTATACTGTACATCTATTTAAAGACAACTGGCACTCATTTTTCACATTTTTACATCTGCAAAATATTCCATTCTATTAAATTCCACAACATTTACATCCTAGAGAACAGAAGATCTTTAATACTTCAAACCAGTTTGTTCCAACATAATTAAATAACCAAACCCACCCAACAACAACAATTCCCTTTCTCTCTCAAACCAATATGTCCTTTGTTAAAACTAGGGCTGTCAATCGATTAAAATATTTAATCGTGATTAATCGTATGATTGTACATAGTTAATCACGATTAATCGCACATTTTTTATCTGTTCAAATTGTACCTTAAAGGGAAATTTGTCAAGTATTTGATAATGGGAGTGGGCAAATATGCTTGCTTTATGAAAATGTATGTATATATAATTGTATTACTGGAAATCAACTGCCAACACAAAACAATGACAAATATTGTCCAGAAACCCTCACAGGTACTGCATTTAGCCCAAAAAAATATGCTCAAATCATAACATGGTAAACTGAAGACGAACAGGCAACAACAGCTGTCAGTGTGTCAGAGTGCTGACTTGACTATGACTTGCCCAAAACTGCACGTGATTATCATAAAGTGCGTGTATTGTCGAGGACACATGCAGCCACTTTAGTCTCCACCACATTATTTAATTTAGCTGCCAGGTTGTCAGCTGTGTGTGTTTGTGCTACTTTAGCAGCTGTAGCGTTGCTGGTGGCTTCGTGCTCGCCGCCCGTAGTCACACACACATACGGTCTGTCAGTGGGGCGTAACGTTAGCGAGTGTCCCACAGATCGTGTTTGTGTGGCGGCGGTGAGTGTGGGGTTGTTGGTGGCGTTATAGCTGTGAACGTAGCTGTAGCAGACAGTGTGTGTACAGTTTATTTGTCGGTAAATAAATGCTACAACTCCTCAGCTCAAGACGGGAGCCAACTTCCTGTATCTTGCAACTCCGGCTCAGACTCTCTTAAGGTTAGCTGTTAAGGTGGACCAGCTTTTCTCCTTTAAGTGACAAGCTGCTGAGTTTTGCTCAGCTTTTTAATACATGTTTAATGTTTCTTCTAACCGTTTAAACGATAGCTTTAATCGGTTAAAATTCTAAATGTCGGTTAACGGTTAAACGGTTAATTATTAACATCCCTAAGTGAAGCATGACAACCATTCAACCATTTAAAGCTCCTTCCTCATGATTTGAACTTGTGAACCTCAACGATTGATCAGGGTCCATAAGACGGACAACACAACATAAATTAATCAATACATAATGACATAAAAATTGTCTTGACAATTGACCAATAGTTTTAATTCTTTCTGTTACTAGTCAGCCTGGTGAAGACAAAGACAGGTTAGCAGGCTGTTGTCTGTGCTGATAAAAGGACAGCTGTTATTTTAGGACAATGACGGCTGTAGCAAAGGTCAGAGTTTGTATGGATTGGATGGATGTAGTGCTTACGTGGCACTGACATGCTGCTTCTGCTGTGAATTTTGGGTAACGACGAAAGAAAAGAATTAACAGAATAAAGTGAGTGTGCATTTGTCCGTGTGTACCTCTGGGAGGTGCAGGTGTGGAGGGTGGTGCTTGGCCTATGGACGGTCTAGAGGTGCTGACATACTGATGGTCACTGTCCAGGTCCAACTTCCTCTTTACCTGAAGAAACACAAATGGTTGTAAAAAAAAAACACCATTAACTACTATAATTATATACTACATGTTGTTATAATTATGTACTAATTATGTATTAAGAAGAGGAGAGCGAAAACGACTGAAAAAGAACCCCCCTCCTGCCTAATGAAAAGCAAAATGTCTTAAAGCAACAGGTGGATGCACTTGTACATATTTGTTATGCAGGCAGAAGCATGTAATCATTTCAATATAATATGTTAAAGGAAAACTCCTCAGCTAACCACCTCCCTTATCGCTCTTTCACTTTCTTTGACCTTTGTCTCTACCCCTTCTCCCCTTTCTCCTCACCGGAGGTCTTCCCAGAGCCGGTCGTCTCTTGTCCTGGATCCCCACATCAACAGGGCCCTGTGGCGTGGCAAACAGCAGGATTTCCCCCGTGCTGGTGGGGGCGGCGGCCGGGTGTAGTCCCTCATTGCTGGGGCTGGTGATGATCACTATCTGGTGGTCCTCGCCCAGGTCAATACTCCCAGAGTTCAGCAAAGTCTCAAAGTCAGCCAACAGATCCTCCGACGTGTGCCCTGTTATCAGAGTCTCTGACATGGCAGTGTGTCACTGAGTACCCCGTCACTGGGGTCACAAACTAAAGATGCTGCAGTTTGAGTCTCAACACCCACTTGGAGTTGCTGTACTCTGTGAATTTAAGGAACAATGATGAAACCTTCTGAAAGTTTGCTTGCATGTGTTTACAGGCAGCTTGGACATTTCTTTAAGAAGTTCCCCTTTCTCTATTGCTTATAAACAAGCTACTACAACTGCAATATAACCAATAATATTACTTAAACATAAATGAGAACCTATTGTAAGCTAGTTTCTGAAAAACTATTTTGGGCTGGTGGTGAAACATCAAAGACGGATGTTCTGCCAAACAGGAAATTTGGCAAATATAAGAATATTGCTAAATGCATACCAACTCTCCCCTTGAGGCTCAGGCGCTGATATATATTGTCGAATAAAGAGTCGCAGATTGGCCGTGACAACAATAAAAGGCTGGAGGTTAGCGAGCTAGCAAGCTAATCTTTTGTTGTCATGTCTCCTGTCAGTACAGTAGAGCCGCGAGGCCTGGCCACACTGCCCTTAACACAACTACCAACCCTGCTAACGAGCTAGCATCTGTTCTCATCACAAAGAGCGACACAAGTACGCAAACAACGCGGTGCGGCCGACAAACTAGCTCTTTAAGTGTGTAAAACAATAGTATTTCTCCTTACAGCCGAGACGGGGCTCACTTAAATGGCTATTAAAACTTTATAGCAGCATTCCAGGAGTGAGCTATCGAAATAAAACATCTCCAATGCTAAAGACATCAGCACAACTCACAACGCGTTTTGAGGGAACATGTAATGAAGCGACAGTCAGCTCAGCGGAGCACAGAGCGATGTCGGTAAATATGAATATAAAGGGCAGTTTAGCCTGCTAGCTGAGTTATTAGCCGCAGTTCTTCAACCCCCTCGTTTTGTTGGGGCACGCAGGAAGCAGTCTGACAAAACTGGAAATGTAAGGAAATAAACCGGCGAAATATACACGCATCATTTAAAGCAGTAGTCTCTGGTCCGTCGGTCGCTCACAACCGGGCGCGGTCCGTTTATAACACCACCGTTCCGACCCCGTTATCGGCTGTTATTGTTGTTATTGTCCCAGCTGATCTACATCTAAACAAGACTCGGACGGTTTTCGCGCGAAATCTTTTTTGCCGCGAAACCAACACGTGCTTCAATCCGAGGGTTACCATTGGTCGAGACGCTGCACTTTCCGCAGGGCGGGACGGGCGGTGTCTGATTGGTCTAAACTGTTGTCGGTCATTTTTATCGAGCGCAGATTCATCGATCCGAAGGTGCGTTCAAGACCCAGGAAAAAAACGTACAAGGATCACATTGGTTTTGTTATCTAGTCGGTACAGTAAATTAAAGTACCATTGCTTACACTTCATATCATGCAAGTTGTTCCCCGTTAAAACTCATGCGTGATATTTCTGTATTCAAAACTCAAGTGTGTCACGTCTTGTTTTTAATTGTGTCACATGGGAAAATGTTATTTGGAGCAAAGGAAAACCTCAACCGTTATGTTTAGATAGCTTCAGACAAGCAAACAAGCCGTACTTCCAGTCGGTATACATCTTTACGTCCCGTCAGTGTATTGTGAACATTAATTAGGAAAATATTTGCAAAATTGTTGGTTTTCGTGTTTCCGTTGTACTTTGCTATGACTGAGAGGAGCGTACTTCAACAGGCAGCCCCAGCTAATCGAGCGCCTATAGCGCAGCAGAGGAGCTACAAGATGGCGCAAGCAATATTTGAAGTGCTTGAAGGTATGCACAATTTGTTAATAACCACGTAATTACAACTAGAATCAAACGCGAATGTGTCTTTTATACATCGTCAATATACCAGGATCATTTCAATGTGCAGAAAACTTACTATAAAACTATGTAAAGGCGTCTATTTTCGTTATTGCAATCAAAACATCCCATACAGGGAAGAGTGACTATGACTGTAAACAAACAAACACATTGATTTTTGTTCAGATCTTACGCACAGCTTAGGACTGTAAGTCCTTCTCATTATTGCTGTCAGGCAATAAAATGGTGTGCCCCCCTTTTTGCTATTCAGACTGCATTTTACATGTTTGTCAGCAGGCCCTTTTGATGTCAACACACTGTATGGTTTAATACTTTATTTAGAAAGTTCAATACAGTAGTTACATAAAGTAGGCTACATGATCAGATTTTTATTACAAAAAAATGTAGTAAATATATTTAACAGTACAAAAATGATATAAAAATAACATAAATTAGACAACAAATAAAATGTAAGGAAAGGAAAAGAAGTTGAATTAAAACAAAAAAGCAAAAACAATCCGGGTCTGTTAAACAATTGGAATACATTTGAAATGTCTAAATAATCTAATAGTTTTTGCCAATTTAGAATTTTTGAGTTTTAAGTTTTCAATCGTAGTCAAATATGTTTTAAAATCAGTATCTTTAAAAGTGTAAAAGGAGGGTAGTCTTTTAAGCCATAACATTTAACACATTGCTTTGTTGCTATTGTACTATAAGGGCTAGTTTGTGTCTGCGTTAGTCGGTAGTGAATTTACAGCGACCCATATGCTTTGTATATATTGGTTTCCTGAGGTATTAATCATTTTTTATTACTGTGTACATTCTTCACAAAACGTATTATAAGTATAATAATTAACATTAGAGCTGAAGTAGCTGGAGAAAACAAAACATAAAGCTGCTAATCTTGACTTTAAGCATGCAGTACTTTTTCATTTGACATCTGAAGGTTTAGCAGACTGTGAGCACAAAGATCTTTCCTGTTGAAATGTATTTAGCAGGACACAGGTTCCCTTCCATCTCCAGGGACAGACACTGTTCTTCCCTCTCAGCTTATTACCTAGACCCTTTAACAACTTAACAACTACATTATTCATATTTTCAGATTTTAGTGAAACATACAACCATTGAGTGCCCAGAATACAATGTAACTTATCACATGTCTCTCCACCCTCTTTAGGCATGGACAACCAGACAGTGTTGGCGGTCCAGTCTCTGCTGGATGGCCAAGGTGGAGTTCCTGACCCAAACAACCAGAACGTCTCTGGGACGTCCACTATCCAGTCTATGGGTATGTAGCAAATACAGTAAATGACAGCTGAGTGATAACCAAACAACCAAATGAATAAAAAGCCAAAAGGTTTATTTAATGCTTACTTATATTTGGATTTATTCATTTATTCAGCTAGTCACATGTGGCAATAATTATGGTTATTATTGGATTGTGACAAAAATGTCTCCCTCTTAGTACTTGTACACTTGCAGCATTTACTTTTAGCCTCTCTCCCTGATGTTATGGCATTGCAAATTGTGCTTGTGCCACATATCAAAAATGCATAGCTATTTTGCTACACAAGAATAGGACAATCCCTTCACCTCTGTGGTAGAAGGGGTTGTGTCTCCATGTGACCATGGGAGCTGTGATGCAGGGGGATATCAGTTCCTGGTAGGGCCTGGTAGGGCACAAGGCAAACTGTTCTCAGGCGAGTGGCAAGATTAGAGGGTGATTCAAAGACCTCTGTGGAGATCAAGGCCCCCTCCAGGAGCCAGGCCTGTTAGGGGAGGCCACAATCAAGCACCCAGTGGCAGGGCCTTTACCCACGAGGCCCAGTCGGGTTAGTGGCAAGAAGGGAACAAGCAAACTGGGGAAACTCTTGCGAGGTTGTTAAGGTTAGGCATTGATCTTGAATAGTTAGTGTTCGGCATTAACCTCGTATAGTTAAGGTTAGGATAGGTCGTTGGGCAGCGAGTCTCACAAGAGTTTTTGCAGATCTCAGATCAGATTTCACAATTTGTGGGCTCCCTCTAGTTACGACCCCTGGTCAGGCCCAACCTGAGAGTAACATGGGCCAGTCGCCATGTGGGCTCAACTGCTCGAAAGTTTCGTCGTAGTGTCAGACAGGCGATAAGTGAAGGTGTGTTGAACCCTGACTATGAAACACTAAATAATTTTCATGATTGCTGATTTTGCAACATGAGGCCTGGTCAACAGCAAGTGCTGCCAGTAGCCTGTGACTGTATGCTCTCTGGATTTGCTGTTTTGTTTCTGCACTGCCCTTCTTAGATGATGCAGACATAGAGGCTTTCTTCCTGTTCGTGATAATGACCTTGTTTTCCTTCTATTTATTCCAAACAAACCACGTTTGCCAATGCTTGAAATGAAAAATGTTTCACCACATCAGCACTGTATTCCCACAGTGCTCTCTCTACCAGAAACCGGCTGTGTAGATCAGCAAACATAAAAGAATGGAGTATCTGACAACTACTATATTTTATTAAAGCAGCAGTAGGGAAGATTGGAGCAAATATGATTAAAAAAATATTATTTTTATAAAACGGGTCACTATATCCTGACAGTTGTGCATGAGACAGGTAATCTGAAAAAAATCATCTGTCTCTGTGTCCTCCGGTGTCCTCCGGTGCTCCTAATGGCATCTGCAAGATTTCACAGACCGGAGGAAAACACCAATCAGAGCCGAGCTGGAGCCTTGCCGTCTCTGAGCAGCTGTCAATCACTTGCGAACTCCGATTAAATGGTTTAGCTGTAAAATGTAAAAATTCTGTGACCCGGCCACCATGTTGAGATCAGTGGAGGAAATATCAAGCACCGCCACCAGCTGGTGCAAACTTTCTCATTTGACAGCTGAACAGTACACTACAAGATTTTTCTGAAAACATTTTATGTGAGAAATAGGCATTACAGTAACAGAATATTGATTCATATTTGATCGGCGCTTCCTAGTTTGACCATTTGATTGGAGTTCACTAGTGATTGACAGCTGCCTCTGTTGAATGAACAGCCAATAGGAACGCTCTCTCTCTGAAATGACCTGTGATTGGCCAAAGTCTGCTGTCACGGGCTAGATTTTGTAAAGCCTGAAAACAGAGCCATGAGGAGGTGCAGAAGTCTAGTTTTCTCTCAGAACACTTGAATTACAATATGCTGAAAGGTTATTATGGAATATTTGCACACTGATGCCAAAAACATTCTGCCTACTGCCGCTTTATTTGACAATACAATACAAGATGTAAATACATAAATTGACATTTATTTGCATGGACATGCTGGAGATAATGGCTGCAGTATACAGCGCTGTAGGTGCTTCAAACAAACCTTTATATTTGTCCTTCTACAGACGACGAGGACGTGTTCCTGTGTGGGAAGTGCAAGAAACAGTTCAATTCTCTACCAGCCTTCATGACACACAAGAGGGAGCAGTGCCAGTCTAGCGTCCCCTCCCTGTCCACAGTGTCCTTGGCCTCCACCAATGCCTACACACCGGTCCCCTCAATCAGCTCTGGACCACAGACTCCTGCCAACAGACAGGTGAGAATAGTTAGGGTGTTTTTATGTGGGTGATAAAATGTTTGATCTATATCTATTAATGGGGAATCAGTTAGTAGGTTAGGGCATATTTTATTGGTTTATCTGTAAATGTACAGTATATAAACCAGTTATAAATGAATGTGTATGTGAGGATTTATCCAAGAATACAAACGGGAAACAGTAAATATAACAAACAAAATAAAAACATTTTAGAAATATTTTTTTATTTGAATTTTTGTAAAAGAGGACAGCAGTGAGAGCAGGACTATGAGAAAAAAATAGAAGAATTTCTCAATATATGTTAAGATAAAACTGTGCAGTAACATTTATTTTGTCTTCTGAGTAGGGCTCAGATTAAAATATTTAATCATGATTAATCACATGGTTGTCCATAGTTAATAACAGTTAATCGCAAATTAATCACTTATTTTTTATCTATTCAAAATGTACCTTAAAGGGAGATTTGTCAAGTATTTAATACTCTTATCAACATGGGAGTGGACAAATATACTTGCTTTATGCAAATTATGTATATATTTATTATTGGAAATCAATTAACAACACAAAACAATGACAAATATTGTCAGAACCCCTCACAGGTACTGCATTTAGTATAAAAAAATATGCTCAAATCATAACATGGCAAACTCAAGCCCAACAGGCAACAACAGCTGTCATTGTGCTGACTTGACTATGACTTGCCCCAAACTGCATGTGATTATCATAAAGTGGGCATGTCTGTAAAGGGGAGAGTCATGGGTACCCATAGAACCCATTTTCATTCACATATCTTGAGGTCAGAGGTCAAGGGACCCCTTTTAAAATGGCCATGCCAGTTTTTCCTCGCCAAAATTTAGCGTAAGTTTGGAGCCTTATTTAACCTCCTTCACAAGCTAGCTAATATGACATGGTTGGTAACGCATTATTATCGCGTTAACTTTTACAGCCGTAATTTTTACACGATCATGCATGCTTTCTCACTTGTGTGTGTTTATATTACTCATATGTTTGTGTATTACTCCCCATTTATACATCAGGTATCCACCTACATCGCAGTCCCTCCCTCCCCTCTGACACACACTCTGGTCCAAGGCAACGTGCTGGTTAGTGACGATGTTCTCATGTCGGCTATCTCAGCCTTCACCTCCATCGACCAGCCTATGGCCTCCATGCAGACGCCTGTACAGGTAATAAGGCACAACATTACACAGTAGATGTTTTGCCTCCTGTCACTTTTGTACGTCTTAGCCCTATAAAGAATCACATCCTTGACAGTCACTGTGTGTCATGCTTTGTATTTAAAGTCACCAAAAGCATCAAAAGTGTGAGATGATTCAAAGCAATTTCGGGACAGTTGAAAATGTCCATTTTCAGTCATTCATTCTGAGCGTACAATATATATATACATTTTTTTGCACTATTATCAAATCTATCTGCTTCCTTTGCTGTATTGCAGAGTAACCTGAGCATGCACACAGCTGGTGTATCATATCTGCAGCACCATCACCACCACCACCACCATCATCATCATCATCACCAGCAACAGCTGCAGCAGCAACAGCAGCAACAGCAGCAACAGCAGCAGCAGCAACAGCAGCAACAGCAGCAGCAACAACAGCAGCAGCAACAGCAGCAGCAGCAACAGCAGCAGCAGCAGCAGTCCTCCCACACACTGCCATCCGGCCAGACACCGGCCCACTCCCTGCCCGCTGGACAGCCTGCCCAGCAGCCGCTCTCCTTACAGGTTCCAGTGAGCCACAGCAACTCAGTGGTCCAGGTGTACAGCACACTGCCCCATATGGCTGGAGGTGGTGGTGCAGAGATCCACACCTTGGGTCTGCAGCCTTTCCATCCTGTACAAGTGAGTAAAGCTGGCTGCTTGGTTATCAGCTCAGTATTAGATATGTTATGCACCATTTAATTCCAGACTTTCTGCTGTTGTACAAGACGAAATGTAAACAATTTCTGGCTGTAATGGCTGAAGGAAGAATATTAAAGAAAACTCCAAATAGAGAAGCGAAGTCTCACCCCCTTCCGGTGGACCACCATGGGACCTTATTTTTGAAAGAAATATGTACGGTAGTCAACGGCGAGAGACAAATATTTTTTGATCGCGTTTGAATTGCGCCATGAATCACACATATGATGTTTGTCAATTTAAAACATAGTTTTGCAAGTCAAGAAAGTCTCAGTTTGTTGTAAAACTGTTGAAGTATAAGACTGAAAATACATAATTAGAAAGACAACACATCCAAAAGTCGCGGAAGTGACGTCTCTCTCGCTGAAGCTACGATGCTTATGTGTTTCATACTGGGATGTACTCACACCAGCAACGGGTCTCGCTCTTTCTTTGGCTTCCCAGCTGATAAAAAGACCAGGAGTCGCTGCATAAAACACATCAAGTAAGATAACGTTACAATTGTGCGTGGAACATAGCTAAGTTAGCTAGCTATCTGGTGTTGGTGACGTATATTGTTTGAGACGAGAGGTGTAGTTCACTGAGCAGTTTCACACAAAACTAAATGATACTACGACAAACTGAGACTTTCTTGACCTGCAAAATTATGTTTTAAATTGACAAACATCATATGTGTGATTCATTCAAACAGGATAAAAAAAAGTATTTGTCTCTCACCGTTGACTACCGCGCATATTTTTTCCGAAATAAGGTCCCAGGGGGTCCACCGGAAGGGGAGGGACTTCGCCTCTCTATGAAATGAGTTAAAAAATACTAAATTACGCTATCAGAGAAGGCGTGTAGTTGTATGCACAGAAGACTGAAACTGAAAAGCAGTCTAAAGCACCGAGCCTGTGTGTCTCCCCCAGGTGCCCAGTCAGTGTGTGGAGAGCATGCCATTCACCACCCCTCCTGTCTACAGCCCCGGGAAGCAGTGCACCAAAACAAAGACCTGCAGCATCATCACCAACCTGACAGAGCTGGGCGACTTTGAAAAGGTCATCATCCCCAAGCGATCAAGGTGTAGCAAAAAAAACTCTGATGGAGCCATAGGTATGTAAGGGAAAAGATCAGAGAATATTGTGATTTTTACTTTTTTGAAATGATGTTTATACTTATAGGTCATATTCTGTGCTTTCACAAACTCTTTACATTTCAAAATTCTCTGAAACTAATCATTTAGATTAGAGACAATACAAATCTCAATTAAAAGATCTCTTCCAATGCTGCTACTGTCACAGCTTCCACCTCTAAGGATAACATATTCATGCATACTACTACTGTTAAATACATTCAAAAGAAACAAGTATTCATTCATTAATTAATGAAACTGCACATGAAGACATAATGACCATGGATATGAAATGCACAATGATAATCGTAGGATAATTATTCATTCACTGAATTTCACTCCTTAGCAGAGCAGCTGAAAGGAAAAGTTCCAAAGCTGAAGTGTAATTTCTGTGACAAAATCTTCTCGAAAAACTTTGATCTTCAGCAGCACATTAGAAGGTGAGTTACTGGCCAGCATGGTAGACTGTACCCATGTGAAAATAGAGTTTAACCCAGAAGAAAGGGACTCACTTCCCTTCCAGTAATGACTTCTAACTGTTTTCTTTCTACAGTCACACAGGAGAGAAACCCTTTCAGTGCATCGTCTGTGGCCGAGCTTTTGCCCAAAAGTCCAACGTGAAGAAACACATGCAGACACACAAGGTTCGGAATAGTTTTGGATATTACTTTTTCAAAAGTGTGTACTCCCCACACAAAAACAACCTCACTAGTCATCACATTTGGTTGATGTCATATGTATATAAATCTGGTTAAAATGAAGCATACAAATTCTTACAAATATTTACTCACCTCAGATTTTAGGCAACGCTAGCCCAAAAATCTGCTAATTGACTGTTCGCTAAGCCCTTCCCTCTTTAATTAGCATTGCTGCACAGTGACAGATTTACCTTGCAAAGCCATTTTTGAAAGAATGATTCCTTGATTTCAGACAGAATTGGACAAAAGCAGGCTTCTCATTTCTAGCTACTTATCGTATACTAGATTTTTATGGAGGACGGAACCTGACAAAATCAAAAATAAATGAATAAATAAGTAAATGACTCGATAAATGAATAAATATGTCATTAAATGTAGCAAAATAATATTTAAAATAAATGTAGCCTTTATTTAATTGATAAAATGTGACATAAATTGATATTGATAATGGCTAGCATATAGTCGATCTATGCACTCTGACCCATGCATTCTCTGACCCCATGACACATGTTGAGTGACAGCCCCCTCATTAGCATAACGAGGTAGAAATGCATTAAGAAATGGAAAAAGAAGAAAATACAGAAATAAATAAGTTTTGGCAAATAAATAAGGGGCTAAATGCAAAGGGAAAATCATGCAGAAATAAATACATAAATAAATGCATACATTTAAAAATAAATAATAAATACATTCAAAAATAAATAACAAATAAATGCAAAAATAAATAACTACATTTAAAATTTAATAAAAATAAATACATTAATAAATAAAAGGGAAAAATTAAACAAAAGAGTAAATAATTAAGGGAATTAATACAAAGATAAATTAATTAATTAATTAATTAAAAAAAAAAATGAAAACAGAAATATCAATTCATGTCACATTGTATCAATTAATGAATGGCTAAATTTATTTTTAATATTATTTTTGCTGTATTTTGCTATTGAGAATGGAGCTCTTCTTTAACGTAACCTGTGACCCTAAGCTAGTTAGCCTACCATGCTAATGTTAAACGCTTAGAGCACACAAACACAATGTTTAATCCATTCCTTACACTTTTGCTCTTGTATTTTTGATTTTGAAATGCTTAAAACAGAGAGAGACCATGCTCCAAATTCTCCGTAAACTCTGTGTACATGTGGAGAAATCCAAAGGTTGACAGACCAGAGGCCTGTACTACGAAGCGAGTTTAACATACCCAGGGTTTCTTCTCGTTATCTGGCTTAACAAACCCTAACAAACGAGATCCCGTTAAGCGGTCCTACGACGGTGGTTATCAACTCGGTAAATCAACCCAGGGTTTCTCAGTCTGGTTATGAGCGTGTTCACATAAAAGGGGCGGGGTTTGCAGCATATGACCAATCACAAACATGGACAAGTCTACAGACTTGCAGACAGACAGAGCGGCACATTTTACAAAGGAAGAGCAAACTATATTAGAAAAAATACGAAGAAGTTAAACACATAATCCAGACTAAAAGTAACACAGTTGAAGCTGCCAAATGCAGGAAGAACAGCTGGCAAAAAAAAATACCGTCGATGTGTGAATACGTAAATACTAGATAGGGCAGTGATATATAAATAGCTTTCAGAAGTGTAATGGATGAGATAATTGCACTTCATTATGCCCTTTGACAACAATGTGGCGTGTATTAGTATTTCAGCCTTCTTTCAGCTGCATCCCCGACTCCGGCGGTGTGAAACTGACTTGAGAGCAAGTAAAAATATAAATATTAAAACATAATTCAAAGCGGTAAGCACCCACAGCATAAAGCCAGCTGTCCTTTCTGCATTTGTCAGTTTAAACTGTGTTGCTTTAAGCCTGGATTAGGATTTAAACTTCTCCGTCTTTGTGTAATATTATCATAAGATCGGCGCACTGAGCTCTGATTCGTCAGTAGGTGGTGCTTTTATACGAGTTGATCTCTTATCTGGAACATAACCTGCTCCAGAGCAAGGGTTAACCCTGAAGTTAGCTCACTAACCGCAAATCCTGCTTCATAGTACAGGCCTCTGCAATATTTAGTTAAGGTTGCTAAGCTATGATCAGTTTGGGGGAAGGGTTTAGCGTAAAATAGTAAATTAACCATGCTGGTAAAATGTATCATAAAGCATGTCCTTTGATTATTCCCATAAGACTGAGCGCAGCATAGTACCAACAACACAGCAAAAACAACAACTGTCTTTATCTTAAAGGTGTGGCCTATGGGTGTGGCCAGCACAGTGTCCAGATTACCAATCACAGTAAAGGTGGTACCAGTGTCGCCCAATGAGGAGGAGGGGGGCGGGGAGCAGCAGCTGCAAGGTGAACCAGAGGAGGAGGGGTCACAGCAGCAGAACTGTCACAGTTCTGCCTCTTCTTCTCTACAAACAGAAGAAGAGGTAGTTCAAACAGGTAATATCTGTTTACATCCTACTGATACATCCCAGTATTCATGCATGGTATGTAAATTAGGTAACACTTCATTTTACAGGTCCGCAAATTTCATGGTAATTAGGCGATGATTAGCAAGTAACCTATTTGAAATTTCTTTGAAATTACTGGCACATTACCCAAATATTTACCTCAAAATGTATCGAAAATTACTTTATTATAAACATCATTTAATAATTATATGCTAAAATAGCATATAATTGTTAAAATAGGGCCCTAAGGCTTTAGAAGCGGCTGTGCGCTGCTCTTCATCGGAGGTGGAAAACCAAAACTAATAGAAGACTCTTCTGATCAGGCACATATCTCACCATTGTGTGACCCATTGTCTACACAAATGTAACCTGGTAGTTAATGTAATGATTCAGGGAGTTTTTTTTAAGAAATTTCAAATATATGATTTACTATTTATTATCTATTTATCAGCAGACATGGAAATAAAGCATATCAATTAACTTTGTTTTCTTTTCCTGGAAATGTATTAAATAAATTACCAGCTATTGGGAAATTGCGGAATATAATTATTAAATAATGTTCATAATAAAGTAATCATCGATCAATTTTGAGGTAAATATTGGGGTAATTTGGCAGTAATTCCAAAGAAATTTCAAATAGGTTACTTGCTAATTATCACCTAATTACCATGAAACTTGCAGACCTGTAAAATGAAGTGTTACCATAAATTATATTGATTAACACATACGCTCAGTTGCCTAGTTATTAGGTACACCTAGCTACAACTAACACAGTCTAATACAGTAGCCTGCAAAAAATCTTACCATCAAGGCTGCATCTTCTGTGTTTCATTGAGGTTTGTTGTAGGTTACTTGTACTTTTGTCCTACATGAATGCTGATCCTAATTGTAAAAGCAGTAACAGCTACTGATCCAGGATCAGATTTAAGTCTCCAGCCCTTATAGTAAATACAATACTCGATTACAGAAGCTCCAGGGGAGTTGGAGGAGAGCGCAGCTGAGGCTCGGGCTGATCCGGAGGGCAGCCGAGGGGAAGCCACGCAGAACGGGCATCCTCAGGTACAGATGCAGGCGCAGCCCAACCAGGACCAACAGTGCCAAGCTCAGACCAAACAGATAGTTGTAATAGACAGCTCCTACCAGTGCCAGTTCTGCGCCAGCAAGTTTAAGACCTACTTCCAGCTCAAGTCTCACCTGACCCAGCACAAAGGGGAGCAGGTGAGTCCATATGTTTGCTTACTTTTTTGTCTCATGGGATTGAATAGACTCGTTCGAGATGAACGGCGCCTCACCCGGAAAGTAGACGAGATCAGGCCGCAGCAGCAGGGGGCGGTGACAAGAAGCTGCGGTCAAGTCGGACAGTTTCCAGCCGTTTCCAGCAGCCTTCAAAGAATTTACAGGAAGTCACAGGAAAAATGACATCCTGTTAGATCCGTAGGCTACTTGTAGTTTTCAGACCGCGTTGGGATTTATTTATATTAATTTGTAAATATATGATGAAATGTGCGTGTATCTGGCATTGGATTCTATTCTTTATTATTTTTATGTCTGCCTTGTAAAGCACTTTGTAATGAGCACTCGTTTTCATAAGTGCTAAATAAATAACCTTCATGATCAGAATTATTATTATTATCAACCACACAAGATATTTTTGTTAACAGATGAAACCTTCATTGCACAACATGAGACTACTAGCCTACAATCTATCGTTAAATGTTACAATTACACAGAAAGTTCGGACCTTCTGCAACACGTGGTGTTTGCTGTCAAAACTGAGAACTAATCAGCTCTTTGATCGGGCGACAGCCAGGCGCTTCCCATCATGCCCTGGGTATTGAAGTCGTTGGACAGCAACTGCGGCGCCTGGCTCTAAAAACTGCGGCCGCCTCGATCTCGCGAGGTTATCGTTGCTCACATGTGCATGACGTCAGAGCAAGTCGTGATCAAGTCGGACACAAATCTAACCGACATGCATTGCGCGGTGATCACCGGTGATCGATTCTGCGCAGGCCTGGCTCATCTCGAACGAGCCTATTATCTGATAGAGAAGCTCATGGCATCTCCCCCCAGTACACTGCATGAGACGAGCAGACTTTTTCCAGCCACATAATGATAAAGTAGTTTTACAAGAAATATCAAGTATTATGTTCACTATCAAGGATGTTTTTGGTCTCTGCATGTTTCTATTCATTCATATTCGTAATAGAAAGCTGGGGCTACCTAGAAGTTGGGAAATACGCAAATACATGAAAGGGTATGCATTATAAAATGGTGGGCAGTAAGGTAACGTATACATGATTTGGAGTAAATGGGATAAAACATCCAAAAACACTAGCTTTTTATTTCTTACATACCAAGATTAATTACCATGCTCACTTCCCTGCAGGTTTATAAGTGTGTATTGAAGTCCTGCTCACAGACCTTCCAGAAGTTGGATCAGTTCCTGGAGCACATCAGGACGCACCAGGAGCAGCTGACCTACCGATGCCACCTCTGCAGCAAGGTGTTCCCCTCACTGTTTGAACTGGGAGTCCACCAATACTCCCACTGCTTCTGCCCACAACAGAGCACACGCAAGGAAACCTCCATCTACAGGTCAGCTCAATCAATCATGCTTGTGTGTTGGTTACATATTGATTTTAGCAGAACAGAGGGAAGAACACTGGCATCCCAAAGTCAGCTGGAATGGCCTCAGTGTTTTTGAGTTGGAGCAGGTGAGAGAAAGTCTCTCTCGTAGATTAAGCTCCTCAAGAAGAAAAGACAGCTGGTACGACTAATATGGCGCTGTAGTTGGCTGATACATCATTCTTATCCCTAACAAAAAAACACCCCTTTTTTTCTTGTGTTTTACTTCAGGTGTGTAAAGTGTCAAAGCAGATATTCTACCCAGGAGGCACTGGAGCAACACCTACTGACTGCCTCGCACAACTTTCCCTGCCCACACTGTCAAAAGGTACTACTGATGTGAACACGTTCAAACTATACACCTCTGGAATCTGTTCAGCTGTCCTCATGTAAAGAGCCAGCGGGGTTAGCTATTATTGTAGTGATATTTGGACTTGCAGTAGTCATAAAGGCCCTGACACACCAACCTCGCGCAGAACGTACGTGTTAGTTGGCCGCCGACTGAAGTCTTTGCGTTGTGTTTGAGTGCAACTTTTTGGCCAGTGGCCTTCGTCGCCGCTAGATCTTTGATGTCGGGTTGATGTGTCTGGGCCTTAAGTCTCCCATGCTTAAAGGTGCAGTGTGTAGGATTTGGCGGCATCTAGCGGTGAGTTTGCAGATTGCAACCAACTGAAACTTTTCCCATGTGCCAAGCTTGTAGGAGGACTACGGTGGCTGACGCAAAAGCGTGAAAACGAATGGCCCTATCTAGAGTCAGTGTTTGGTTTGTCTGTTCTGGGCTACTGTAGAAACATGGCGGCCGGCTCCGTGAAGAGGACCCGCTCCATGTGTAGATATAAATGGCTCATTCTAAGGTGACAGAAACATGATTCTTATTTTCAGGTGATAATACACTAAAGAAAAATTATTAATAATATTATATTCCAATTTCTGCCGATAGATCCCCCAAAATGCTACACACTGTTCCTTTAATATCTTGGCCTTAAAATGCGCAGTTCACTAGCTCAGGTTTGAGATGTTCAGAGCTTTTGTTTTTCATGTCACATTTTAAGACCTCGTTACGGTGTGTGATCTGTTTTCTTGCTGGCCATCAGGTTTTCCCGTGTGAAAGGTACTTCAGACGCCACCTCCCCACTCATGGCATTGGAGGGAGGTTCAAGTGTCAGATCTGCAAGAAAGCCTTCAAGACAGAGCACTACCTCAAACTGCACACACGTATTCACTCAGGTCTGAAATACTTTCGTAAAGCAGTCTTCTTGTCCCTCTGACATTTATTTGAACTAGTGCAGTGCTCGTTCAAAACATGCTTGTTCAGAACGGGCCGAATGCTTGGCCTGTGGTGTTGCTGCTTGCAGCTTTCTTGAGAACTGCTAATACAACCGGGAACACTTCATTTTACAGGTGCGCAAATTTCATGGTAATTAGGTGATAATTAGCAAGTAACCTATTTGAAATTTCTTTGGAATTATTGTCAAATTACCCAAATATTTACCTCAAAATTTATCGAAAATGTCTTTATTATAAACATTATTAAATAATTATATGCTAAACTAGCATATAATTGTTAAAATAGGTCCCTTAGGCTTGAGAAGCAGCTGTGCGCTGCTCTTCATCAGAGGTGGAAAACCAAAACTAATAGAAGACTCTTCTGATCGGGCACAAATCTCACCATTGTGTGACTTATTGTCTACACAAATGTAACCTGGTAGCTAATGTAATGATTCAGGGAGTTTTTTAAGAAATTTCAAATAAATTATTTGCTAAATATTATCTATTTATCAGCAGACATGGAAATAAAGCATATCAATTAACTGTGTATTATTTTCCTGGAAATGTATGTAAATAAATTACCAGCTATTGGGAATATAATTTATAATAAAGTAATTTTCGATAAATTTTGAGGTAAATATTGGGGTAGTTTTGGCAGTAATTCCAAAGAAATTTCAAATAGGTTGCTTGCTAATTATCACCTAATTACCGTGAAATTTGTGGACCTGTAAAATGAAGTGTAACCATACAAACAACTTCATGCTCAACACTGCGCTTCCTTGGGTCCTGAGCAATACAGATGTCATGACATACTGTAGTTGCATCACACACCCAAATCACGGCTACTCAGAGTCAGAAACACCAGTGAAATACACTCTGGGTTTAAAAAGCTTTTTGACAGATATGACAAATATTGAATTTATGTTACTATTCTAACACATTGTACCCTGAAATAACTTACAAAAGACCCCCAAAGCACAAAAAATATGCAACTCAACTGTATAACCTACGACTTACTTACTGTGTAGCCTACTACTACTTCAGAAAAAAAAATTGGCACTACATTTACCTTATAGAGAAATGTTACTAGTTGCGTTGCAGCAAAATATAATAATTCAAATATGATGTATTATTATTCATTAAACTATCCAGCATTATATTAGAATTGAAAGCTCCAGCACCTTGAACAGACATCAAGTAATTTTAAGTACACTGCGCTGATAATGCCTCTCTTTCACTTTTCACTTTAAGTAAAAATTTGAATGCAGGACTTTTGCAGTGCTGTATTAATAGTTTTACGAATAATAGTTAATAAAACTATTAATAGTTACTAGTTTAACTTGAGGAGTCTTCTTCTTCTAGCACTGCCAATACCAACGTTCCCAGTTAGAGTATGGGGGAAAAGTAAAGCAAGATGGTGTTTGCCTGGGACCCCTAAATCACTAAATCCGCCCCTGAAAAACACACCCAAGTTACCCCAAATAGCCAGATTAGTCGCTTGTTTTTACGTAACCGCTGCGGTTATAAAGTAGAGCATGGATTTAATTAGCAGAGGTATTATGCACCAGGGAAACATGTTGTAGATGTATCTCTTGGCTAAAATGTTAGCATTTGAATGCTTTGGAAGGCTGTGCAATTGCGACAATTTTCACCCCCACTTGTATATCTCATAATTTAAGTGATGACTGTACGAGTCATTAATGAAAGTAAAGGTGTGAGTTTGATGCTGATTCCATTTTCCAGGTGAAAAGCCATACAAATGCTCCCTCTGTGAGGCGACGTTCAACAGGAAGGACAAAGTGAAGCGACACATGCTCATCCATGAACCCTTCAAGAAATACAAGTGTCCCTTTAGGTGAGGCTCTCCAATGGAAAAGCCCTACTAGCATATTTAACTCATTCTTCCCTCCTTCCCTACTTGATTCATTCTTTTTTTTTTAATCATTCAAGCCTTTTCAACTTTTCTTGCATCTATCCTTTTTTCCTTTTCCTTCTCACTTGTGCTTTTCTGTTCATACAAAAACCTGGAAACCAATATCCACGCCTTCATAACTAGTAGAGTAGATTACTGTAATTCCTTGCTCTCTGGCATCAGCAAAAAAACCCTCTCCCGCCTCCAGCTCATCCAAAACTCTGCAGCTAGGATTTTGACCCGGACAAAGAAACATGACCACATCTCACCGATCCTGGATTCCTTACATTGGCTACCTGTTGCTTTTAGAATTGTTTTTTAAAATATGACTAATTACTTACGAAGCCACAAGTTATTTAGCAGATCTATTATTGCCCTATATCCCTTCCTGCACTCCGAGATCCTCAGATGCGTCATTCCTTGTGGTTCCAAAGTCCAGATTCATTCACAAAGGTGATAGAGCCTTTTGCAGTCAGGGCACCTAGACTATGGAACGACCTGCCCGAGGAGATCAGAGCTGCAAACTTTGTCTCGTCTTTTAAATCCCTTTTAAAAACTCACTTTTTTAGAATTTCTTTTCTGTGATTTTATTTATGTTTTATGACATTTTAGTTGTTTTACCCTTTCGGTTTTTATGTGTTTAGTTATTGGCTTTTAGTACCTTTTGTTATCCCTGTGTTTTAAATGTGTTCTGTCTTTATTGTAAAGCACTTTGTAACTGTGTTTGTTAAAGCTGCTATATAAATATAAATAAAGATTATTATTATTATTATTATTATTATTATTATTATACCGTCTTGCTTCTTTTACAAGTTAATTCAATTGTATTTAACGCTATTTTTCTGTTGTTTTTTTTCATCAGGACACACGTAGGCTGCACCAAAGAATTCAACAGACCAGACAAACTCAAAGCCCACATTCTCTCACATTCTGGTGAGTGAATAAACCATTTTCATCTGAAAAAAGATTACATAATATTGTTGTTGATGTTCTGATAAGTCAAAGCAATAATGAAATGTCCTTTCCCACATGATTTATACGGAAATGAGTCAGATCAACTACATTTGATATTGGTGGTCACCCAGATATGGAAATATTACTGTTTGATGAATGACTGTTTTCTAGACATACCTGGGATTTGACTGCAAATCCTAAGTGTATGTTTACAAGTTCAATAGATTAAATAAAGAGATATAAATATCATCTTTAGGCATATCATATTTATTTCTACCTCCAGAGCAGCTTAAAATTTGAGAGAATTGTTTGTATCACTGAAACTTCTGTTTCCAGTTACATACAGTGCATGTTTACATAAGGCATGAACTGAAACTAGGTAAACCCTTTCTTAGCATCAAAAATAACAAATGGCATTATTATATTGATTCTTATAAACTCCTCTTCCCTCCAGGTATCAAACCCTACAAGTGTCTTTTTTGTCAGAAGGCGTTCAGCCGCAGAGCTCACATGCTCGAGCATCAGCAGTCTCACACAGATAACTACCGCTTCAGATGCTCCACCTGCAACAAGGGATTCACCAGACAGAGCTATTACAGGGATCATAAATGTCCTGCAGCAGGAAACGGGACAGGAACTGAAGGAGGGACTGGAGAGGCAGAGGAGGACGAGGCCGTGGCAATGCCTATGGCAGAGGAGAAGGATGAAGAGGATGAAGAGAGAAGAAGCAGGTTATTGAGAAAAGACAACAGGCCGGGGGGAGATGACGGAGTGGACGACAGCTCAAAGAGCAGCCAAGAGCAGGTGGAAACACACAGGGAGGAGGAGGAGGAGGAGGAGGAGGAGGAGGACGAGGAGGGGGAGGAGGAGGAGGAGGAGGAGGAGGAGGAGGAAGAGGAGGAGGAGGGGGAGGAGGAGGAGGAGGAAGAGGAAGAGGAAGAGGAAGAGGGGAGGACTGACGAGGGTTGTCAGGCTGCAATGACTATCACCACCATTGAAGGGCAGGAGGACAGAGAAGAGGAGGATGACGGGATGGAACATGGTGGCGTTGTACTGGAGCAGATTCAGAGCAATGACCAGAACTGTTTGCAGCAGCCATGTTTGTAGTTTTAATCTTTATCTTAGTTGGATGATTTCCTGGACATGGACCAAACAAATTAAGCAATCCATTATTTTTTTAAAAGTCTGGGAAATTATTTCATTATTTGTTTTAAATTAAAACGTTATTTAAATTAAACACACTGCTTTTATTGTAAAGTAAGTAGGCCTACAGTATGTTACCTGGTAGATCTATATTGCCAAAATAACCAGTGGACCATTTCCATGCACTTGTGTACAAATTTTGTGCAAGTTAAGCCACAGTGGTTCATTTAAAATGTCATAATGTCAAAATGTAATGTAAGCATTTTTCCTAATTTCACGTAGCGATAACTACATACCCATGTCTCAAAGTATATTTGTGGCCATATAAATGTTTTTGCATTTTGAGTAAAATTCCACCCTCCGATACTCTTTTACTGTTATGTATGATCAGTTTGACATTCAGTTTGTTGTATTCATTGGTGTACCCACTTTCAATCATCTTTCCTTGTTTACTTCTACTTCAGTTGGTGATTTCTTAGATTTCTGAGACTACCTCATGGGAGCACAAAGGAAAGGGTTATATCCAAATGTAGATATAGTAATGCAGACATTAACAGGTTCAAAGTGGTGCGGGCTGCCAAATTCTACCATCCACAAAGAGGCTCATGCAGATGTCACCAGACCAATTCCAGCTGCTGGAATTACCCACATTTTGTAATAATATTGAAAACATGGTGAAAAAACTAAATGTCGGTTATACAAATTTCTTTCAATTTCTTTCAAATATGTGTATGCTGCAATGTGTAATGCAATGTGGTATTATATTATATATATATTATATTATATATATATATATTATATTATATATATTACATTATATTATATATATATTATATTATTACGGAGCCCCCCTAGTCCTCTAGGAGAACATTTGTATTATCTCGTTCCCTCGAGTTAGTATATTAGTAATATTTTTGCATTAAAATTATATATATATATATATATATATATATATATATGTAGCAAACAAAAGAGTCATCTATTTACATGGAGGCTTGCGTTTTCAACAATGACCAAAAAAAACACTAAAAAATGTAAGATTAGAGTGTAATGAACAGTAAATGAATAAAATAAAATGGTAAAATAGCACATTTATCTCGCCTATAAGCAAAAAACAGTAAACCATACCAGCAGAAGGAGCAAAGCTTTGAAATAAAGATAAAACTTCTTAAAAGTAATGTACAAGTTGTATATATATATATATATACATATATATATATCTATATATCTATATATCTATATATCTATCTATCTATCTATCTATCTATCTATCTATCTCTATCTATCTATAGATATAGATATATATCTATACATATATATATATATATCTATAGATATATCTATATCTATAGATATATAGAGATATATATCTATATCTATATATAGATATATATCTATATCTATATCGATATAGATATAGATATAGATATAGATATATATAGAGTCTATAGAAATGTAGAGTCAAAGGAAAAGATCCACAGTAGGACGCCGGTCAACTCAGGTATGGTTTGGTCTGAAATAATCCAGCAGTGAAGTCAAGGCAAGCAAATGCTCTATTCATCTGTAAATAATCATTATAAGCCCATCTGCTCTTCAGCAGGTTGAGATATTAAAATGACGCCTCTGAATGATTGGCTGGAGCTGTGCAAGGGGGACCGAAGCCGTAGCTAACTGTCACCCAGTGCTGGACTGGCCATCTGGCATACCGGGCGTTTTCCCGGTGGGCCGACGTCCTTTTGGGGCCGACGTATGTCCTTTTTCTTTTTTGGCCTATAAAACAAGTTAATCGGCCCATTTCTTTTCCTTAATTGACACTGGGCTGGCCCAATCGCTCTGTGCCCGGCGGCCACAGTGAGGAGGAGAGGGAGAGAGATGAGGGAGGAGATGGAGGGAGATGAGGGAGGGAATGTAGAGTTTGCAGTAAGCAGTTATGTGCTAGCAGCCTGGCTCAACATGTCATGAGAGATGAGCAGTGCTCGAAGTGCGCCGGTACGTAGCGGTACGCAGTATTTTAGTCATTTCACTCCTTGGCGTACCGTGACTTTTTCATGCGTACCGGAGCTCCTCACAAGCTGCCGGTACTCTCCTCTGCCCTCTCCATATCAGGTTCTCTGGGAGATTCATAACGGCGCAGAGCCAGCGTATTTGCGCCGCGTCGGTTCCCGTAGGGGACGGAAGCACCGCGCTATTAATCTCCGCTCGAGCTGAAGCCTGGCTGTTTCCATCAGAAGCGCATTTCTCTGCTTCTTCTGATCCTCTGCTGTTTACTATCCATCTCTCTGTGTCTGTCTGCTTATGTGTGTCTGCCAGGGGCGGGGCTAAAGTGGGGGCCGGGGCTGGCACGGGCCACCCCTGGAATCTAAATGCCCCCCCCCCTCCCATCAGAGTCTGAATGTGATAGGTCCAATAAGACTCAACAAACATTAATGATGATCTGATGTATTACTGATATACTGTATGAGACCCAGCTGAAACTCTCAAACAATTTTAATAAGGAATTCAGCATCACTGTTTCCTTGAACTGTAAAGCAATATAATCCTAAAAAGGGACAGCAGTGGCAAAAAAATGAATTATAATTTATGAATATTAGTTTATGCTAGATATTCACATGCAAAGTTTATGCCAGAGGGGCAAATTATTCAGTTTTCTTTCCTGAGATTTAAAGGTAAAATTAGAAGTTCAACATAAAATGCTGTTGCGGTGTACTTATTATTTTGTTATTTTCATTGTTTTAAAGTCACCAGAATTCAGGAAACAAAGTCTCTGAAACTCAATTTTTCTGGGGGAGGATCCCCAGACCCCCCGCTTTGGTTTGAAATCCTCCCTATTTTTGAGGTTTGAGGTCTCAAGGTTGGCAAGTATACAAAACAACCACATTTGAAGGTATTCCCTTGAATAGAGCCTTCAACAAAACATGGTACACACAGCACAAACGGGCGGTGATGGGGCCGGTCTGGGCCAAAATTCCAGGGCCGATTTTTTGTCCCAGTCCAGCCCTGTTTACAGTGATCTTTACCTCACTATTGGTTTACCAAACAAAGCAAGGTCAATGGGTGTATATCATTAAGTAAACATTTCTATTATATGTTATATTGTTATATTACATTATTATTGTATTAGATGTTTATTATTGTATTATAGTACATGCAGTGGTGGAAGTACTCAGATCTTGTACTTCAGTAAAAGTAGCAATACTACCATGTCGAAATACTCTGTTACAAGTAAGAGTCCTGCATTCAAAATCCTTCTTCAGTAAAAGCTCAAAAATATTAGCATATGAATGTACTTAAAGTACCAAACATAAAAGTACCCATTATGCAGAATAATGTACATTATTGGATTATACTTATTGATGCATTAATGTGTTCATCACTTTAATGTTGCAGCTGGTAAAAGTGGAGCTCATTTTAATGACTTAATATACTGCTGGGTAGTTTAATCTATAATAATACATCATTTATTCGTTATTCATTTTAGCCTACTTGATTCCTTTTAAGAGTCAACCATAAACCTTTACATGCTACAATAAAACCAACTGAAAATATCATATCTGTTGAATTGGCTAATGAGAAAGAATACCAAAGGCAATACTGCATTTATTTAGCTCCAATGATGCAGTCACATCAAATTTCACCTTGACTAGGCTACAGTGTAAATCAACATAAATTGAGTATAACTGAAAACATATGATTCATTTCTTAACTCCACCTGCTGCTGTCAGCAATATTTGATCATGGGGCTACTCATCAGAGTGAGCACGATCGGATTATTTGATTGCTTCATTTGATTTGACTGGAATTTAGTGCGGAATATCTCTGAGGTAACGTCACAATTCGTTGGCGATTCTTTTGTTCCGTGATGTCACTAAACCCGTCACTGGCCTACCAACCGAGTTTACATATAGGACCCGTTTTTCTCATTCCTGTACGCTCTGGTCTCCCTTTGAGGAGACCTTGGAGTAGTCTGAATCTCTGTCAGACGCCAGAGACAAGACTGTGTGCCAACCCAAGATCCTCTCACGAGCTTAGAGCACAGGGGATCCTGGACGGTTGTGTGCCACAGGCAATCCTTTGACGGGCAGAGGATCCTGGGCACCTCCGTGGCTATACTGCCAGGCATGGACGTGTGCGCGGAGCTTTGCTCCACTGGCACGTGTAGTCGCTAGGCCACAGCCATTGTTTCAGAGTCAACCTGCCAGGCACGGACGCGTGCGTGGTAGAGACTCCGGGCGGTTTCAGGGGTTCAGAGCCTTTTTTTTCAATTCTGTCCAAAAATCAAATAAGCTGACACACAGAGTATATCTGAACAGTCTACTATGTGTCACAGCTTCATAACTGTCACCAGTGGTGGAATGTAACTAAGTACATTTACTCAAGTACTAATCAATTCTGAGAGGTCAGCAGGATTATTGATTATTATTAATGTGATTTGTGTACCAAAGTGTTTTATTTATAGTATAACACCAGTAATACTATGTCTACACCCAGTGCTGGACTGGCCATCTGGCATACCGGGCGTTTTACCGGTGGGCCGAACGTCCTTTTGGGGCCGACGTAGGTCCTTTTTCTTTTTTGGCCTATAAAACAAGTTAATCGGCCCATTTCTTTTCCTTAATTGACACTGGGCTGGCCCAATCGCGCTGTGCCGGGCGGCCACAGTGAGGAGGAGAGGGAGAGAGATGAGGGAGGAGATGGAGGGAGATGAGGGAGGGAATGTAGAGTTTGCAGTAAGCAGTTATGTGCTAGCAGCCTGGCTCAACATGTCATGAGAGATGAGCAGTGCTCGAAGTGGGCCGGTACGTAGCGGTACGCAGTATTTCAGTCATTTCACTCCTTGGCGTACCGTGACTTTTTGCATGCGTACCGGAGCTCCTCACAAGCTGCCGGTACTCTCCTCTGCCCTCTCCATATATCAGGTTCTCTGGGAGATTCATAACGGCACAGAGCCAGCGTATTTGCGCCGCGTCGGTTCCCGTAGGGAACGGAAGCACCGCGCTATTAATCTCCGCTCGAGCTGAAGCCTGGCTGTTTCCATCAGAAGCGCATTTCTCTGCTTCTTCTGATCCTCTGCTGTTTACTATCCATCTCTCTGTGTCTGTCTGCTTATATATGTCTGCCAGGGGCGGGGCTAAAGTGGGGGCCGGGGCTGGCACGGGCCCCCCCTGGAATCTAAATGCCCCCCCCATCAGAGTCTGAATGTGATAGGTCCAATAAGACTCAACAAACATTAATGATGATCTGATGTATTACTGATATACTGTATGAGACCCAGCTGAAACTCTCAAACAATTTTAATAAGGAATTCAGCATCACTGTTTCCTTGAACTGTAAAGCAATATAATCCTAAAAAGGGACAGCAGTGGCAAAAAAATGAATTATAATTTATGAATATTAGTTTATGCTAGATATTCACATGCAAAGTTTATGCCAGAGGGGCAAATTATTCAGTTTTCTTTCCTGAGATTTAAAGGTAAAATTAGAAGTTCAACATAAAATGCTGTTGCGGTGTACTTATTATTTTGTTATTTTCATTGTTTTAAAGTCACCAGAATTCAGGAAACAAAGTCTCTGAAACTCAATTTTTCTGGGGGAGGATCCCCAGACCCCCCGCTTTGGTTTGAAATCCTCCCTATTTTTGAGGTTTGAGGTCTCAAGGTTGGCAAGTATACAAAACAACCACATTTGAAGGTATTTCCTTGAATAGAGCCTTCAACAAAACATGGTACACACAGCACAAACGGGCGGTGATGGGGCCGGTCTGGGCCAAAATGCCAGGGCCGATTTTTTGTCCCAGTCCAGCCCTGCTGTCACCTAATTGCCATGAAATTTGTGGACCTGTAAAATGAAGTGTAACCATACAAACAACTTCATGCTCAACACTGCGCTTCCTTGGGTCCTGAGCAATACACGTCATGACATACTGTAGTTGCATCACGCACCCAAATCACGGCTACTCAGAGTCAGAAACACCAGTGAAATACACTCTGGGTTTAAAAAGCTTTTTGAGACAGATATGACAAATGTTGAATTTATATTACTATTCTAACTCATTGTACCCTGAAATAACTTACAAAAGACCCCCAAAGCACAAAAAATATGCAACTCAACTGTATAACCTACGACGTACTTACTGTGTAGCCTACTTCTACTTCAGAGAAAAAAATTGGCACTACATTTACCTGATAGAGAAATGTTACTGGTTACGTTGCAGCAAAATATAACAATTCAAATATGATGTATTATTATTCATTAAACTATCCAGCATTATATTAGAATTGAAAGCTCCAGGACCTTGAACAGACATTAAGTAATTTTAAGTACACTGCGCTGACAATGCCTCTCTTTTACTTTTCATTTTAAGTAAAAATTTGAATGCTGGACTTTTGCAGTGCTGTATTAATAGTTTTACGAATAATAGTAAATAAAACTATTAATAGTTACTAGTTTTACTTGAGTAGTCTTCTTCTTCTAGCACTGCCAATACCAACATTCCCAATTAGAATTATAATATATATATATATATATATATATATATATAATATATATATATATATATATAATATATATATATATATATATAATATATATATATATATAATATATATATATATATATAATATATATATATATATATATAATATATATATATATATATATATATATATATATATATATATATATATATATAATATATATATATATATATATATAATATATAATATATATATATATATATATATATTATATATATATATATATATATATATATATATTATATATATATATATTATAATTCTAATTGGGAATAGACCGTTGACCGTCTAGGACGCCGGTCAACTCAGGTATGGTTTGGTATGAAATAATCCAGCGGTGAAGTCAAGGCAAGCAAATGCTCTATTCAACTGTAAATAATCATTATAAACCAATCTGGAGCTCTTCAGCAGGTTGAGATATTAAAATGACGCCTCTGAATGATTGGCTGGAGCTGTGCAAGGGGGACCGAAGCCGTAGCCAAACCCTTCGTCACAATTACCTCCTCCTGACTAGACAGCAGCCCGGACACTGACGGAGAGGACACACCGGACATGGTGAAAACTACCAGTATCATCTCTGGGGAGTTTCATGTTTGAATTAAAGGACTAGATGGTCCTGTATGAGCTGAGAAATTTACAAAAACATTTTGGAAATGCAAATATTGATCAGACTATTGGAATCTTTAGTCTCACACACAAATCTTCCTCCATTTTCTCAGTTCATTCAGTCAGTATTGAATTTTAGTTTATGATGGAAACTGATGGAACGGAAATCAGGGACTAAATGGACATCACTTTCACAACACCAGTTAGCTCTTCCAGAGATTTTGAGCTAATGGTTGAATCCTTGCTTGTATGCATTTAAATATCTTCCAGGTGATTATTATTATTATTATTATTATTATTAATAAACAATACTAGAATGAGAACTGGTATCACCTCTGATTTTAAAAAGAAAAAAACGTGTAGTATGTAACTGTAGTCAAGTATCCCAAAAGGTTTTTAATAGAGCATTTATTTCCCAAAATGTGGAAATACTGGTTCAGACAAAATATTTGGTGAGCAGGTAAAATATGCAGGTAGTACAAGCTTATAAAGGTTTATTTTTCCATTTGATAAAATGGGGCTCTCAACAATAAATAGGATATTCTGGGGGTCTTTGAGTGAAATCATCAAAATCAAACGGTTTGTGAACTCATCTGTTAAAACGTCGGCTGCATGTTTTTAAAACCTCACTCCATTTCTTTTAAATAAGATTTAATTCTCAACTTTAACCAATATAACTTTATTTCTATAGTTCTGTCTTCCATAAATAAATTATTTCTCTCTGTATCAAAAAGAGAATTCAAATATAAAGAACAATGGCTCACTGTGTTGTATGCTCTGAACGTACACTCACGCACAGCACAATGAAATTACATCAGACAAGCTAAGTACACCGCAGCAAGTCAGGAATTATTTCATCTCCACAAATATACACAGCCTCACTTTGCCCCTTGTGGGTTGATTGAAATACGCGTTTTAAAACAGCAACATTAAATTAAATTGGGTTTGATAATACACATACATATGTACACAAAGTGTGCCTTTATAATATACAAGTCTCTTTGTAAAAGATTAAAATGTAAAAAGCTATTGTATAAAAGATGGCAGTGATCCATTCATACGTCTTCTGCGTTTCATATAAACATGTCAAATCTCTTTTCTGACAATTTTGATTCCTTGGCAGTAGCATTATACAAAATAGAGGGGGATTCTTTTACATTTGATCCAGACACACAGCTTCAACACATCCAGGTGGAAGTAAGCAGATACCTTGATACACCCCTGAACAGGGATTAACGCTTACCGACCGCAGCAACGTGGCACCTAAAGGTAACTTCATTCACATCTGGAGCTCCACATCCACAACGACACGAAGGCAAACACCACCGCTCTGTGTGTCAGACGCTAGTGGTTTGGTAATGAACTACAGTCCAGGACTCTGTGCTGTGCAGCAACCTCTTCAGACCACAGTGTGAATACAAATTCAACTGACAGTAGGACCACCTGCTGCTTTAAGACCAGAGAGAAATGCATAGTGGCTGACTGTGGGTGCACACCGTCGCCCTCTACAGGTAGTTGGAGGCCACAAAGCCGTGGTTGTGGCTGACTCGGCTCTGGTGAATCATGGCGCGGTCGTACGCCACCTGGACAGACTTGCGGATGCTGGACTTGCGGCCCTCCATTATGCGCAGCTTGTCCGCCGTGTCGTCGACACCCAAGGGCGTCACCTTGTCACGTGGGAGCCACTGCCTACAGTACCAAAGACACAGATTGATGATGACCACTTTCACTGCTTTTAGACCTGTTCGCATGATTTGGAATAGGGATGTCAGTTTCCGTTCACTTAGCTTTCGATGGCCCGACACGTATTAATCTGTTACATTTTAAGAAAAAAAAAAATGACATGAAAAACAAGAGCGCTTTCCTTTTACTCCGGCACTCCATTGACTCAATGAGCTGAGAGCGACACAGCTGGACACACGAACACGCCCCATGGCGGCGAGCCCAGTGCATGTCCAGCTGTTTTGCGCACAAATACCCGGCCGGCGCCGCGGTGCTCGCCACTTCCTGTCTGAACAGCTCAATTGGTTAACATGGGCGCCAAAGCTTCCTTTTCATTAACATATAGACCGTAAATTAACCTATAGACCGGCATGATTAACCAGTCAAAAATGTTCACGGGACCTATATATTTATGTGTTCAATGTAAAGATATACATATTACGACAATATATAAAACTATGCTCATTTTATTTACTTGACTGGACAATTTACTGCTGAAGTGCCTTTAACTAAAAGCACCTGCTCCATGTCGGTCTGTAGATGACCTCTGACCTCAGTGTGACAGGAGGGGCACAGCAGTACAGAAGAACGTATATTGATGAGAAGTGAAAGTCAATTGGTCGTTCCACTGCAACGTCAGCGCCCAGCAGCAGAGCTAGGCTTCCGCCATTTTGGACTGAAAGTGACTTCCGGACGCCAGTAAAACGTCCGCCTACAAAGTGCCGTACAAAAGTAAAACTAAATTATTTCTATTCTATCGTCATAATTTTAATGTCTCTACCGAAATGTCCTGTGTTGAACAATGAAAATATTATAAATATGCATACTATTATAGGTATTTACTTACTTACTTATTTATTTAACTCTTTTAAATTAGAAAAATCCAGCACACAGACTTTGAGAGTAATCTCAAACTTTTTCAAGTCAAGGATCCAAAATCGATGTCCAACAGACCACAGACCATGGATGTATAAGAGGATGTGTCCTGTGCTTTTGCCCTGCGTGTTAGTAAATAGCCTACAACTACATTAAATTCTGTTTATGTCATGCTACTAGCACTACTAGCTACTGGCCGATAGCCGGTTGTTTGGGAACAGAGATGTTAATACATCCACCACGGTACAGGCATACAGCATACAGCCCATGGGTGTATTATAAGATAATAAAAGTGATGAATTAGAGCCAATATATCCATTATTACAGCCGCATACAGCTATCAGGAAGCGGGCAGTACCGGATATGTCATATGAGCATGCGGTGCAGTCCCGTTGGTCTGATTCACGTTTATTATGCCGAGGAAAATAACTGGATTTGGCTATTGGTGAATTTTACAACTTTTAGGACATAATGATATAAATGAGCTATTTAAGTGTTCGTACTGGGAAGTTGATTTACCTCAAAAAAAAATTATCCTCTGATTTGCAGACGTCTCTTTATACATCCATGGCCTGTTTATAGTCCAAAATGGCGGCAGTGCTACCGCAGCGCCATCTAGCGGCTGCTTTCAAAAAAGCACCAGAGTTTCTCTTTGCTTCTGTACTCTTTGGCAGTACATTTGCGCATGTTTGACCCTCACCATGTCCGCTTGTTGTCAAAGAAGAGCACCAGGTAGAGCCTCTCGTTGGTCTCCTCCTGCCTCTGCTCCCCCAGACAGAGGACCTCTTTGGGTGGGACAGGGATGGGCACCCCGTTGTGCAGCAGGCCCTCCTCGGGCATCTCTGGGTCGATGATCTGGAACGAACACAAAGGAAATTTAGGTCTGATTGAAACAAAACAATCCATAAAGTACAACTTATCCAGAACACAGCTGCACGAGCTCTAACCAGGACAAAAAGATCAGACTATAACTCCAGCCCTCCGAAACCTTCAGTGGTGACCTGTTGCATTCAGAATACAATTCAAAATCCTCCTTTTGGTTTACAAAGCACTGGCTGGTCTGGCTCCACAGTACATCTCAGACATGCTGTTAGTTTATAACGCCAGCAGATCTCTCCGGTCACAAGGTGGAAATCACCTCCATGTGCCCAAAGCACTTTCTAAGTCCGATGAGGTGGCTTTCAGTATTTATGCACCAAAGAGTGGTAGTTATATACCTATATATAGTAACAATAGGTAGAACAAGAGATTACCAGAGCAGGATAGGAGGGATATCCCCGACACTTGGCCCACACCAGATCTAGAGGCTCCAGCTCCGTCCCATCCTCAGACATTCGGCTGCCATTGGCTGCAAAACAGCAGCAGACAGTGTAATCATTGTATGAATAGATTAAAATGAACGCATGACCAATGAGGTTGGAGTGTTATATTTTGTAATACAATTTTTCCTATACTTAGGGCACATTTGTGATCAAGAGAGAGGGAAAACAGTCTAACACACAATGGTGCACAGCAGAAAAATGCTATTCAGGTGAACTTGGTAAAAAACAACTAAAAAAATACATAAGAAAAAACATACCAGTGTAATCTGAGTCTCCGTTGACTACCTCCAGAAAGGGAACTTTGGAAAGAGCTGGTTTTCCGAGGCTTCGTTTGGGTGGTGAGCTGCTGTAAGACAGCACTTTGTATTGTCAATGTATTGTCAATCATTACCATAACCAAACAACTGCTGACAACAGATACACCATGCCTTACATTTCTTTGTGCAGGACTGGACAAGGGCTGTACTCAGAGTCGGACCCGCCGTCTTTGTGCTTGTTGAAGCCGTTGGTCAGTCCTGAAAGCAAATGAGAGAAACGTCAGAACAGTCTCAGAAGAACAGGAGGAAAACTAGACAGAAAAGGGCACATCTACGCACAGATATCTTTAATCTTGTCTCAGTCACAATAAAAACAACGCCGCAATACAGTGCTCAGGGCTGTGCAGTGCAACATATATAGATGTATCCTATTTCCCACCACAAACACTTGTGTACCACATATATAGCCTGCATCCCAATAAGAAAGGGGAAACATTATGGTTTTCATACTAAAATGTGTGGTTTTTATACCTGGTTTTAGGAGGTGCTGCAGCCCCCTCAGCAACCTTACTTATCAGCCGTTGCTATGTGCATAAATAATAATAATATATAAATTAGGGATGTCAAAGTTAATGCGATAATAATAGGTTTACGCAAAATCGTTTAACGCCACTAATTTCTTTAACGCATTAATGCAACTTGCGATTTTTAGGTTATAGCGGTCTCAGTTTCAGAAGATACTAAAGCTAAATCATACTCCAAACTTAGGCAAAATTTTGGCGAGGAAAAACTGCGATAGCCATTTTCAAAGGGGTCTGGACCTCCGACCTCAAGAAATGGTAAATTAAAATGGGTTCTATGGGTACCCACGAGTCTTCCCTTTACAGACATGCTGTGTTATGATTTGAGTTTTATGTTGTCAATTGATTTCTAGTAATAAATATATACATAAATTTGCATAAAGCAGCATATTTGCCCACTCCCATGTTGATAAGAGTATTAAATACTTGACAAATCTCCCTTTAAGGTGCATTTTGAACAGATAAAAAATGTGCGATTCATTTGCAATAAATCGCGATTGATCGTGGACAATCATGCAATTAAACTTTCAAACTCTGCAGCGCCAGTGCTATGTGCAAAAAAAGTTAACGTACAGCCCCGAGTGCTACTACGACGACAATCCGTGCAAAAGAGTACAGCACACAATAATCAAAGATAATGGAGGATGCAGGGATGGTGTAGGGTAGAGGGAATAGGGGGCAATTGTTTGAAAACAAGTTCCTATGCTGTGATCAGGTAGCATGCTTTGTTTCCTCACAGGAAAAAAAGAACAAGAAAATTCTAATCTGATGTGCTAAACAGATAATAAAAAAAGATAAAGACAAATAGAAGTCTGCTCTTTTATCTCTTGAAGACGAGGGATGACAAGTTTGTTCTGAACGCAAGAATGTAGCTACTTTTAACATTATTTAGTGGGAAACTGAAACATCTGCCCTCAAGTCATACGTCCCTTCACATGTATGTGCTGTCTGACATTGTCATTATATGAGACATATTAACTCATAGCTAGTAACACATGTCAAGTCAGCACTTTCTCACAAGCATCCTATGTGATCACATCCTATTGATTGTCTTCAGTGGTAGGGGCCGTACACATGCCGCGTCTTTTGCACGCTCAAATCCATTGTTGTCAATGTAGATGCACAGTAGGCGCACTCAATTGCGAGAGTGACGCCGTCGCGGCGTGCAAGCATTCCCAAGCGCCTATATAGGTAAAAATAGGTCAACTTTTGGAATGCTGCAGCGCGCACCGTATGTCATGTGAGGAGGAGCAGCCAATCACAGCCGGCAGATATCGTTTCTTTCTTCTGTAAATGTCAGTCTATGGTAAATATATGAAGGAAAAGTTAGTGCAGGGCTACCCAGAGCTTTACCATTTGTTCCACGGACTATTTTACGGGCTTCCCCCTTTCTGTCCGAGGACGGCACAACATCCAGTTGAAAGGTAAGCCAAATTGACAGAGAAATCGAGTGTAAACTACTGTGAGGGATTTACGGTGCTGGAATGCATTTATCTTTGTTTTGATTCTGTTTAGTTTAGTCAGTGAGGCTTCCTGTTAAATTACTGCAACTTAATCATCATCGTCATCGCAGTACCCATGTTTTGTTGCTTAGTAACGACAGACGCGACAGGAGCGCAACCTCCCAAGCACATTGGAAAGAAAAAAATAAGCGACACAGCTGGCGTTTTCCACATGTTTTTAGACGCGGCATGTGTACGACCCAGTAGTCAGTTCTAAAACTCCGCCCTGAGTGGAGGATCTTCAGCTAATGTCAGTATCTAAGTAAAGCCCCTCACCACTTTCCAGTGTATGATTTGGTGTCTTCTCCAGCTCACTATCTGAGCACATGTCTCGCTTGGGGGTCCATTGTTCATTGAGGGTGGGGGGTCCGGGACTTTTCTGCGGGGTCTTGGATGGAGTGGACAAAGGTGTGGAGGATATGGTACTGGCTGTGGAGTTGGGTGCTGTAGGGGCGTTGCTTGTATTGTTGTCCTGCTGCCCCTTTCCGTTCAGCAAAGGTTTATCTCTCTCTCTGAACAGCTTAGCTCCATTTTTTGCCTTTTTGAACAATACGGAAGTTCGTCGTCCAACTCCCCCAGTGGTGGGCCGCGGGGGGGCGCTGAGCTCTGGCAGGCCATTGGCCACCGGCTGTCCTTCGCTGTGCAAAGTGGGAGGCGGCGACGCCGGCCGCTCCTGTGCTTTAGTGCAATTCGTGTTCTCTGTTGTGCCGTCTGAGAGGTCACCGTCCATCCTCAGGCGTTTGCAGGGCCAGCTGGGGGACTGGGGCTCCCCGGTGATTGGCCGCAGGGTGGGAGGCTCCAGAGGTGGGTCTCCATGCCGTGGAGGAGGAGCCGGCCCTGTAGGTTCCAGTGTCGGGGGCGAAGTGGATTTGAGGTCTTCTGGAAGATAAGTGGAGAAAAAAGTTAATTCAATTTCACTCAGTGCCTATTTCAAATGAATGTCCATTTAGTATGTGTGATGTGGTGGTGTAGTATTCACACTGGAAAATGGTATCACTTCATAATGGTTTCATTCCAACAGTCTAATCACAGCCCAAAAGGAGTTGAGGTATTCTGTAGATATGGAGGACCTTATCAAGACGAGTGAATAAAGAACTTTGCTCTCACAACTGTACACCAGCAACATGGTAACATGGCAGTAATTTATGACTCAACTGACACAAATCACAGGTGTTCTGCTGCCCTCCTCTACGGTAGCAAGAGACTGTTTCACTGGACTAGCCTGGAGTCAGAAGTGGGATGACATGGCATGACTGTACGTGGCCAATGGAGAGTGGTGAGTCCATGAGAGTGATGTATAGAAGAGGTGCAGACATAGAGTGCACTGGGAGAGAGGAGTTGTGAGGCAGCCATGGCTAACGAGACTCTGTGGGCCCCTACTTACTAGACTGGAGACAGTGGGGTGGTTGGGGTTGGTGCGTGGGGGGGACCCTGGCTCAATTACCTGAGGACAATGTTCCGTTAGCTCATGTTCACAACTGGTCTCATTGAAAAAAAGAGGCTTTTAAAAAGGTTCATGCATTGGCAATTTCATACTGTTGAAACGTCAGTGCTTTTCATCACCCACCTTTGTCCGAAGACGAAAGGCCGTTGTCTGCCTTGGCGTCTTTATCGTCATCTTCCTCCTCGTCGTCATCCTCGTCGTCTTCCTTCAGATGTCCATTGAGAAGGCTGTGGCGGGGGTGATGGCCCTGCCTGTAGCGGATGCTGTTGATCTCACGACGAAGCAGGCGGATGCGTCGAGTTCGGGCGCCGCTGCAACGCATGGAGGAGACAAAGTCCATCTTTTCTAACAGCTCCTTCAGCTGCTCCTCCACTGTCATATGGAGCCGGTTGTCTGGATCCAGCACACTGTCAACTGGACACAACAGGAAGGAGTTAGACTAATAGTGAAGCTAGCATGCATGTTCCACGAAGGTACAACAAACATGAGTTTAATACTGATGTTTTCTAATTGAACGGATTAGCTGACAAGCCACAGTCCAAGAGCCGATGCATTTGCAAACGAGTCTCTGCTCTCAAAAAAGAGAGGAGAACCCAGTGTTGTTGGTTTTTCCACAAAGGCCAGTCAAATTAAACGCGAACGCTACCTAAATTAAGAAAACCAATATGTTATTTCCATGGCCTAAAAAAGTCCAATCATCATTTGTCAACATGAGCTACTCTCTGTCAAAGCCAGAAACCAGAGAAGTAAGTCTCAAACTTCTGATGTCATAGGGTATAAAGTCTGGAGCTGCTCCATAGACAATGATTTTGTGGACCCACAGAATGTTTGTTTTCTTTTTTTATACCCAAATGAGCTTTATTCTATTGTAGTGTTCTCAGTTGTGAAACAGAAAATGTACACATATACTCAGAACATTCCCCTGGGTACTCTCAGTGTCATCTGTAACACAGTTACTAATTAATTGTCTATGGAGCAGTTCCACACTTTATACCCTATATATCACAAGTTTGAGTTTTAGCACTTTGTGGATTTGGGAGAGTTGCTCATGTTTACTAATATTTTTGTCTTAGACCATAGGAATAACATGTATGAATTTTGAAAATGGGTGTAGTTCCCCTTTAACTGATCATTAACCAACTGACTACTCAATACTGCCAGAACTTTACTTTTGCAACATTTATCAGTTTGCCATGTACACTGTCTTCGGACACGGTATACTGTAATTTCTTGAACAACAAAGTTACATCTCCAGTACAGGATGGTGACTAACTAGCAACACATCAGTAAATTGATACCAGAGTCAGAGAAACAACTACAATGATACAAAAACACAGATCCAAAACAAATTCTGTGAGAAGTTTGAAACAGTTCTCAAAAATAATATGCCCCCCCTCTCCTGCAAACTTGCCAAATCTCATACCTCATTCAAACCCATCACTTCCCAGAAGAAAATGTCAGACTCCACTATATGCACAACAACATCCCGAAATCTTAACAGAAGAGCAATATGCAAAATAAGACAGAAACAATGGCATTTACTGGTGGCCACACCATTCTGCTGCTATTATCATCATTTAAGAAGGAAGCATTGTCGCTGACATTTATGCAGGAACAGACAACTAACTCCTCCTAACTCCTCTCATTTGAAACTGAGGAACATTTAGTATTATTATACAGATTCTTAGGCTATATCCACACTAATAAGTTTTTGTTTTAAAATCAAAACGCATAACTTTTGCTAAAATTCAGGGGTTGCGTTTTAGTCTGGACGGACAGAAACGAAGTCCTTTAAAAACGATGACGTAGACACCCACGTTCGCTTCTTGCTTGGGTCTTATCAGTCATGACGTGTCCTTCCCTGATACTTTTCTTTCCCTCAAGAAAACAAATGACATCAGCCTCGACCACCAGTGGTTCATTTCAACATGGATAACGAGTTACAAGCGTTGCTGACCTTGTTGTCTACGCTAGCGGCTGTTGTGCAGTTAAATTCTGCATTTTATAATGCTACTACTGCCTACGTGCGCAGGAGGCAAGCTATTACTCGAGCGCTTTACATCAATTCCCGAGTCCAGCGCTGCTTCCTGTTTACACCGGCACGCGCATGCCCAGTGAACGTGAATGGTCATGTGATATGCGTTTTCAGGTGTGGTAGTATGAACGGAGATTAATTCTGAAACGGCCCTAAAAAGCTTGTCTGGACAGAGATCGTTTTCGTTAAAAACAGTGTTTTAAAACGAAAACGTATTAGTGTGGATGTAGCCTTAGTCCAAGGTGCACAATGACCGCTAAGCAGCATTTCAGTGAAAACAGCATCCATAACCCATTAATATACACAAATGTCGGACATTTTTGGAAAGGGGGCATTTGGTTCTCAGTTAGAACTTAAAGGAATACTTCACCCAAAAAAAGGACCATTTGTAAATCAATTACTCAACCTGTGTTACCTTGAATTCTTGAAGAAAACTTTGTTTTTCTCGCATGCCTCCACAGTGAATGAACAATCAATAAACGGAGAAACATATTGATGAATTGAAGTAAATGGGGGCCACGTTTAACAACAGCAAAACTCTATCAAAACGTCCGTTTACAAACTCTGCCACAACTCGCGCAGTATAATCCATTCTCATTTATCCAGTCGTATGCTCACTACTTCCCAAACACATGCATCTTCTCTAAAAAATTACTACAGAAAACCCTTCTGCATAAACAGTCTCACGCTTGTGCAGGCGCGCTACTTGACCATATGAGTCCGACGTGTTTTAAATAGTACGGTTTTAGCAAAGATGCACGTGTTTGGGAAGTAGTGAGCATATGACTGGATAAATGAGACTAAAATAAATAAATTAGATTATACTGCAGGATTTGTGGGAGAGTTTGTAAATGGATGTTTTGAAATAGTTTTGCTGTTGTTAAATGCGGCCCGCATTTACTTCAATTCATCAAGACTTTTCTCAGTTTTATTATTCTCCGTTCACCGTGGAGGCATGCGAGAAAAACAGAGTTTTCTTCACAAATTCATAGTAACACAGGGTGCGTAACTGATATACAAATGGTAATTTTGTGGGAGAAGGATTCCTTAAAAATAAAAAAGTGGAAATAGTAATTATTTCTATTTAGGTACTGCCAATTACAATTCAATTCATGTTGACAATTAAAAATTGCACATTGTATCTATTTCAGTCCCATTTAATAAACTTTGAGTTGCAGTGTATTGATGTAATATTGTTAAAATATATATTTGTTTCTTAATTGTACTGGATCATATACCAAGTATCTAAAGTATCATAGCATATAAGAGATATACATACAGACACCTATCTAAGTTCACACACACACACACACACATCTCACACACACAACGTTTCCTGTCGAGTACCACCGCAGTGACTTACCATCCTCCCAGGTGCAGCTGTAAAAGAATCGTTTCTGTGGTGACTCTGAGAGGTGCATGCCAGTGTTCAGGTCCAGGCCGGTGTTGGTTGCTTGGCGTTGGGCATGGCGCAGTATGGCTCCTCCTAAGTCTCTAAGGCGCAGCGCTACCCGGTGGAAGACTGTGTCCTTGCCGTTGTAGAGGAGGCAGTTGGACACCATCAGGTTGAAGTCGGTCTCCAGGTCAGCCACTGAGCGGTAGGCATGACTCTCCAGCTTAGAACGCATAGTGGCAAAGTCCATGGGCTGGCTGATGAACTCCAGGTAGTCTGGCACCTGAGGACAAGACATAACTCCAAAAGTTAATGAGGATAATGGACACATTAGCAAATAAAATACAAATTAGTGGAAGTGCAAAAAACTTGACAGGTGGAAAAAGTTATATATAGAGGAGGTGCTATTTTTGTCGCCCTGGTTCCGTAAGCAAAAGTCCCATTCATTTTCCCACAAAGTGGTGCACTTTGACAGGTTTGCTGGGCATGAACCTCAATCAAGACAAAAGATAACGAACTATATTAGAAATTATCTGGTCCTTTGATAAAAGGTTGAATGTATCAGCCTGTGTACATAGAAACTTCAGAGGGGAGGTTAACTATACCTCCCAAGGTGCATTTCAGCAAGAAACATCCCATCATTGAGCTTTAAATTTTGTCACATGCACCTCTGACAGCAGGCAGAACCTACAGATTATGCTGTTGAGAAAACTGATTTCCAATATGCATCTTAAATCAGTTCAATTAAATTCTGTGTACATTTTGGGTGAATTCAGCAACTACAAGATAATATAAAATAAGATTAGAGAATCCTTTATTAGTATAAATTTGCAGTGTTACAGCAGCAAAGGGGACAGTGCAACATCAGCATGGCATCAGTAAAAAAGCAAACAAGATATAATAAATAAGTGTATATATATATATATATATATATATATATATATATATATATATATATATATATATATATATATATATATATATATATATATATATATATAGGTATACATAAAATAGTAATGCACATATGAAATGTTGATATTGCATAGAATATTGATATTGCTCTATGGAGCCATGTTTTCTTTATATATCTTTATATATCTTTGTATATAAAGCATTCTGAATTTGCTACCCCCCTGATTTGTGCCTCTGACTGGCTTCTTCGCCATAGCAACAGCAGCCAAGACTCATGGGTTTTGTAGCATTTAGAGCCATCTGTCTTGCCAAAGTGATGGAGAAAACCAGATTTCTCAGAAAATAAGTTGAAATAATTGAAACTGGTGATGAGAAGAACATAAACCTATAGGGTCTTTACATTACCTGGGAGAGTCCCGAGTTTGACTCTGTTAAGTAACACTGAGCATGTCATTTAAAGAAATATTTGAAATGGGAATACATAATGGGGAAAAACACTTCTGGAACCAAAAGACCCTCCCACTTCACAACTCTATATAACCTGTTTGCATACATCTGGTGTTGTAACTGTGAAATGTCTGACCTCCTTTATGTTGACTGGCTCTGCAAAGATCTGGGCTGTGTCTTTCTCCTGCAGTTGTTCCAGAGTAGAACGGAGCAGCACCAACATCGGGGTCAACTGCATCTCTAGAGCTTCCTGGTGAACTTTGACCTGCAGTTGTCAGAGGATATGCATGTGATGTCACCATACATGGAAGTTGCAGCAATAAAGATGTCAGACAAGTTTTTACAGACTGCTCAAAGGCTAAAGAGAAGAGAAGCAATGTGAGGAGAAACTTGTGAGGGGCCGTGCCATGTTAACAAACCACTAAAAATCGAAATCGAAAATCGAAATATTTCTACAAAAAGTGTCCACAGCCAACCAGAATATAATTTTAAGTTCTCATCTGGTCAGATTTCAACATCCACAGACCACTGGCAGTCCAGTACTTCATCGTATTGGCTATTGTGCATCCCTAGTAAAGGGTGAATTGACAAGCCTGAAAATGAAACACAGTTAGTCGACATTCATGTGTATGTTACCTGTTCTCGTTTGAGTTTCTCCCTCTTACGGATGAGCTCCACCAACAGCCTGGCTTTTTCAAGATCATGCCGCAGCTTCTGCCAATATCTCAGTGCTTCTCTTGCAGCAGAAACCTTCTCATCCACCTCAGGCTACAAAGTACAACACATTTTTTTTGAGCTCCGTTGTATAAACACTGTATCAGATGTATCCAAAGGCAAGAACAAAAAGTACGAAAGTACAAAAATAGTACTGTTTCCTACCCTGACCTGTTCAGTAGTCCTCTGGGATAGGACGTTAGAGTGCAGACACCGGACCAGCGGCACACCGTTCCTCGACTGACGCTTCAGTAACCAGTAGTTATGCAGCCGATGCATGAACTGATTTTTCCTCTGAAAGAGGATTCCTTTACAGATGATATTCAGCCTGTACAACAGAGATAGATGCAGGTTGGTCTTACTGTCAACATGACATAATTTCAGGTATCTCCACTAGAAACTGTTTCTTGTAATTGTACACTGTTGCAAATCTAAAAATCTTAAAATTGGTGTTTAATTTTGGTTCAACAACAGATGCATTTTATTGTACTCAAAATAAAATAAAATCTAACCTGCTTGTGGGTATCCGAGGCACTGTCACTTCTGGTGAAGCAGTGTGTTGTGCTGTTGACTCTGTGCCCTTCTTCCCTTTCTTTTTATCCAACTTGGCATCATGTTCAGACTTCCTGCCTTTTTTCGGCATTGTAGGGCCCTCTGTGTAGGCACTACGTCCTCTGCTAGCCCTCCCTCTACTGCCCACCACTCTCCCTTCGCCCTCCTCATCTGAGACGGCCTCTTGTCCTGGTGGTGAATGGGCCTCACAGAATGCTGTCTTCTTAACAGAGAACGTAGTCCCGTTAACGTTTGTCTCTCGCACAGGATCAATCTTCATAAACAAGCCAGCGCGCTGAGCACATGTGACGTGAAACGCAGTGTAGCAGTTGGCCTTGTGGCACTGAATTGATGCACCACGGCCCTTCTGCTTGCACAGGTAACAGGTCAGTTTCCAGCGTGCTGGGGGGATGTTATTGACCCCTTCCACTGGTTCCAGAAACACAGTGTTGGAAAAGCAGACTTCAGGGATCCAGATGGCACAGACCACGTGCGCCCAGCGGCCGTCACTCGTTTGCTTGAAGGCGCCGCCACGGTTCGGACATAGAACACAGTCAACAGGTTTCTGAGGGGACTGGAGGCAGCAGCGGCACAGCCACTGACCCTCGGGGATATAGGGCACGCCGTAACACTCCTGGTGCACAGCCAGGTTACAAGAGTCGCAGAAGAGGATGACATTGCTGTTGAGGCATTCATCATCCAGGCACACGCAGCAGAAGGCATCGTCGTCAATAGCACTCTGAGAGGGCGCCCGGCTGCGGGCTTCCCGGTACGCCTCCTTCTCCAGCCGGTCAACCAACAGCTCAAAGGTGTCTGGTGTGACAGCTGAGTAGCCCTCTGACGTCCGGCCAGCATTGACCATCTCCAGCCAGGCGGTGTCCTCATCGTCCATGTCATATTCTGCCTCAGCTTCCTGCTCCTCAGCTAAGCGCTCAATGTAACGGTAATATGCCGTAGGCAGAGGAGGTGCCTCGACCTGCGTGAAGGTTTCTAACACATGAAACTTAGGTTCAGGGAGGGTCATGTGCTGATGGTGTGATGCGTATAACTTTTCAGGTGTTTGTGGTTGAGAATTGGGGCAGTGGTTCTTTGAAGGTGGTGGTGACTTGACAGGAGGACATTTGGAGTCTTTCCTGCGGCCTCGGGGCGTGACGGGTTTGCGGACTGTTTGGGCACTGCTGGTGGGAGATGATGACTGCTCACTGTTCTCCTTGTTGCTGTTACACTCACTAATGTCCTGCGCCATCATCTCATCTTCTGTAATGACCTCCAAGGGCTCCAGAATAGAAATGCGGTGAAGCCTACCATCCAGTTCCACCTCTACCACCTTCTGGGCCTGGGAGTAAGACAGGGTTTCTCTGCTTGGAGATGCTTTGAGGCTGTAAGGGGATGGGGATCGCTGACGGGCACCCCCACGCCCGCCAACGGTCCCATTGGACTTCCTGACATCGGGTCCATCTCCTGCGGCCACCTGGCCTTTTCGACGTGGCTTCCTCATAGGCCACCAATCACACTTTACCTCCTGTTGGTTTAAAGGGAAATAAAAAGTATGAGAAAACAGTGTTGTCAGACTGTAAACAATTATCAATATACAAAACATATTTTGTACAAGAATACGCATTTGATGGTACTACAGTAGAATATGTAAACATTACACTATTATTCCTCCCTTTAATGATAGCCCTCTATAATGACTCATCATTCATACAGGACATTGCCCTTGCTAGAATATTTTGCTATTATTGTTTGCTTTTGTTATCTTGATTGTGTAGTAATCTCTTATTCTTATCTAGCTAGATTTGCTATTATTCATTTCCCCTTGTGATCATTATATACTTACAGGACTAAGCAAAATCTAATGCATTTGCTATAACAATGCCATATAACTAAGGCCACAGTAGGCATAACATGCTTTGAACTTCTTGAGATATTAAGTCATTCAAAGCATCTCTGTTATGCATTGCATTTCACAGCACAGTGTTTTAAGGCAGGGCTATGGTCACTATCACCTGTAGTGTAAACATTCCTTCACACACCTCAACTCGCAAAACTCTTCTCTCAATCCAAATAGATAAATGCATAGACCAATGTACTGACAGCTGACCAGCTGTCACGCTGAGAGTAACTCTTCACTGTCAACAGACGCATGGCAAGTACACAAAAATGATCTATAGATTATTCTCTACTTTATCTCATAAACTGTTGGCAACTACTATCAGTGCTAGCCACAACACAACGGGCACATCCAATCAGCTTCCAGGAAGGCTTGACTGATCCACCCCAGAGCCAATCAGCTTTAAGGATACCAGATCAGGGTCCTTATTTCGGGAGTAAAATGTCAGCCATATTTACAGTTTTAAAACACTATTAAAAGCTCTTATTCTGAATATATTTTAATTATACCTTTGTAAATTAATGCTGAACGTCTGAATCTTGTCAAGTCAGGACGAGGAAAGCAGAGTATTGTGACAGTATTCGTACTCTGACACAAAAGTACAGAGAGAAGTAGTTCCAGATATCAGCTAGCTAACCTGCTAACTTTAAAAGATGGGCAGAACTAACGTTAGCTGTTATATTTTAACATTGACAAGACGCAAAACTGTTGCTAGCTTAAAGGAAAACAAAAGTTCTAAACCACTCTATAATATTAAACAATGCGTAGCAAACTTAAGCCATCTTACCTATTATGGCAGCTGACTGACACAGGTAGCTCGACAGCCGGCGGTGGGAAGCCGCTGCTACAGTAATGGTTGCCCAGCCAGCCGCCTTACTTGCTGTACTCTCGGAGCTAACAGCTACCGTTAGCCGGCTACAGTTTGCTGGCACAGCCGGTATATTTAGCTATTTTATACGTCTTCTGTTTCTTCACAACACGGCGTTTGGAAGGCAACGAGTCAATCCCAAAGGTTTACTGAGGACACGAGTGGTATATTTGCATTACGTGTCTGAGAAACAGCTTATTGTCGACTCAATGTTGTGAGAAGGAGAAATATTAGCCTCCTTCGGCTAGTTGGCTAGCTATTTGGGTCCTGAGTATGTGCTAAATCGATATTAGCCAAACTGAAAACATAGAACTTCCGGATACATGTTTCAAAATAAAGTCCTCGTCGGCGCATACAGTGTTTCAATCGTTTTAATGTTTCACAATGAATGCATCACAAAATAATTATATTCAACGCGAGACCGAATTTAATTACACCTATTTTTTTCCTGCCAACATATCTTTTTCACACTATTTCATTGCCAGTCTATGAAAAAGAGCTGTAGTTATCATGCACCAAAATGCAGAGATACTCTTTCCCACACTATTTGTTATAGAAGTGTGTGTGTGTTATAATTGACTTTAATGCACTCGTAATTAATTTATTCTCGATTTACGTATTTGTTTATTACTTTTAAATCACATCTTTTTTCTTCTATGTTGTCTTACTATTTACTGCTGTGAAATTTTCTGGAGATCTTTGATCTCCTTACATCCAAGCATAGGGCATACTGTATAATTAAGGGTTCTAAGACTAAGTTGTCTGATTTGTTTTGAAGTGAGGCAATAATTTATAGACTTACATCTCGTTTATTTTCTCTTTCTTTGGGAAATTTTAGGATAAATTACTTTTAATTAGTGTATTGCTTTTGAAACAAGACTCTCAGTCTTGATAAATCAAATACCTGCGCAAAATGAGCAAATGAGTTGTCATTCTGTTCATATTTACGTCATTATATATTCTTTTATTTTGACGAAATGGCTCACTTCCGCTTTTGTGGTAGCCTGTGAGCTAACGTTACCTTGATCAGCAGTTTGATAAAAGTTCAGCCCGCCCCCTTGACGTCACGAGGCCATGATTTTCGCGCGCAAGCTACTCAACAGGGCCAATGACAGATCTGTGTATTGATCTTAGAACAGCTTTATGCATTATATATATGTAGTTTTTAATCAAAAGCAGCAAACTATAACTGAACTGGATACTCTTCCACTCTGTAGTGGAAACGTGACACCTGCCCTGTCACCCCATGTAAACAAAACGTGTGCACACATGCGTGAATTAAATTATGATTATTCTATTTGTGTACATGCACACACTCACCGACTCAGAGAGAGTTACAGACCACCAGCATAATATTTTAGGGTATCACATGGTTCAAATCAGTCTCTTAGACAGCAAGTGCAGGATCCCCTTTCAAATAAATGACACAATGAATTAAACAGAATAACATTAATCCATGATGAATGGCCGCTGTACTGTGCAATACTATACACCACACAGCAGCCTCTAAATGTACCAGGCCAGCCCAGTCAAGTACATATTCAAAGGCTGCTACATACTGGAAAGATCCACAAGGGTTGGGTGTAAAAATTGTGTGCAAGTGTGAAGTTATGATATAAACAGCATATCAGACATTACAGTAGTGAAGTATGGAACCACAAAGTGATACAAGCAGAGACACGAATAAAACAACGAGTTGCTTTCAGCGTCACACACACCGTCATGGTGACATATTCCATTACCTAAGATGAGCCACACCTCCCCCCATCCATATTTTCTGACATCATCACCCAAAATGTATAAATCCTCGAACAAAACCCTCAATTTGAATAAGGCGTTACAGTGTATTAAATTAGTTTTTTTTTAATTATTAAATCAACTTTCTTTAATGAATATAACTCATCAGTTAAACACCAACAAATATGGATATTTTGTTAGATAAAAACATGTTGTGAATTTTGGAAATTATTACATCTATCTTTTTCTAATAAATTTTGACTTAATATACTTAATACAATACTATGAAATTATTGGAAATGTTTGGATCACTGGAGTCCGAAACAAATCAATGAAGCCACCACTAGAATCTAATTCTACAAATAGTACAATACTAATAATATTAATGTAGCCTGATCTTTATCTGCAACTGTCTCAGGTTTAAACAGAATGTGGCCCACTAAATAGCAAAAAAATACATCTTTTTAAATAGTTTTATATGCATCCCCTGTGATCTTTGGCGCCCCCCTAAGGGGGAACCAGAACCAGGACTGAGCGGGGAAGACTGTTAGACCCTGCTGCAGTAAAATGAGAGGTTTTCTAAAGGGACTCTGGTGCTTGGAAACACTACCGCTTTTGTCTAGAAGGACAGGTTGGGCCTTTGCTACTCAGGGGTTTTCAGGGCATTCATTGACAAAACCTTGACTTTGTCCCTTGATGTTCATTTTAATGAACAAGATATAAAGATGCTATTTTTTCCTCAAGACTGCACTAATTTTAATGACAAGATATTTTAGTTGGCTATGAGTTAGGCCAGTCTATCTTAGACAGCAACATTTACTACTTGCTGCAAAAAAACAACTTTGTACACATCTTGTCTTATTATTTAATTGAAAAACATTACAGTAAACTATGTGACATTTGGTCACAGTACATTTGCAAGACAATTCAGTGATAGGGAATATGTAACATGAAGAGCATCCAAACTTAGGAAACAATTGCACAAAAAAAAGGTGTTAATATAAACACTCTTCACTATCCAAGGTAAAGGAAATAGAGTGAATCCGTTGTCGGAATATTCAAGGGCACCATTGGCTGTATGCTGTGTAGGTTGGGGGCATCAGTAGTTACAAGAAGACATTCATCAGGTCACGGAGACATAGTCAGGGTGTTTTTCCTCTTAGAGTCCCGCCGTGGGAACGGCACAAAGCTTTTCACCTCTCTGAAGCATAACCCTGTGGAGCAAAAGGGGAAAACCATTTGTTTTCTGCATGTGCTGCATGTCTACAGCTCCAATAATAATTTAAACAGAAAGCCACAGCATATTACATTATAGCATGAATTATTAATTACCACATTAACAGAAGCCCTACATCAGGTTGTTTGTGTAGCTATAAATCAAATTTGTAAAATGACTGTACTGTAAATAAATGAGACCATAACTGATACTGTAACACATGAGTTCTGTGAGATCTGTAAATGAGAGGTACATACTAGGGCTGTCAATCGATTAAAATAGTTAATCGCGATTAATCACATGACGGTCCATAGTTCATAGCTCACAGGTACTGCATTTAGCGTAAAAAATATGCTCAAATCATAACATGGCAAACTGAAGCCCAACAGGCAACAACAGCTGTCGGTGTGTCAGTGTGCTGACTTGACTATTACTTGCCCAAAACTGCATGTGATTATCATAAAGTGGGCATGTCTGTAAAGGGGAGACTCGTGGGTACCCAGAGAACCCATTTTCATTCACATATCTTGAGGTCAGAGGTCAAGGGACCCCTTTCAAAATGGCTATGACAGTTTTTCCTCGCCAAAATTTAAAGCAAGTTTGGAGCGTTATTTAACCTCCTTCACGACAAGCTAGTATGACATAGTTGATACCAATGGATCCCCTAGTTTGTATAGTTTCATATGAGGCCAGTATCTTCACTCTAGCTCTAAAACTGAGCCCACTACAACCTAAAAATAGCAAGTTGCGTTAATGCGTTAATAAGATTTGCCGCGTTAAAACGAATTTGCATTAACGCGTTACTGCATTAACTTTGACAGTCCTAGTACATACGCAATTAGTGTATACACTACTCAAACCTGCACATTGATTATATTATGGCAGTTCCTTTCAATAATGTTTGCTTATTGATTTTCGCTTACGCTTCCACTCTTCCAGGGACAATGTGGCGTTGTCGTGGCTGTCATCGTATGGCGCAGGCTCAGGTAAGTCGTCTGGGTCCCTTAGGCGGTCGAAAAACGGATGCTCCAGAGCTAGTTCTGCTGTGAGTCTCTCGTCTCCGTCCAGAACCAGCATCTTCTCCAGCAGGTCGATACCTGCAAACAGTCAGTGGAACAAAATAATGCAACAATTTGATCATAACATAAAAACCATCAAACTGTACATGTCAATGGTTAAAAAGGTTTTACTGACATTAGCCATATGGCAGGTTATTCCAAGCTTTTATTGAAGTTATTATAGTACTTTTTTATTTATACTTTTAAGTCCAAAGTACTGTTTTGTGCCTAAAAGTTACTATGAGGAACTTTAACTGGTTATGAAACAGTCTCAATTTAATACTGACGCGAAGTAAACGCGACCATCAGCGGCTATTTCTATATAGTTATTCTTAATGGTTGTCATCTGTGCCACCGAGTCCAGTTCCGGCAAATCAGGCGAAATCATGCAGGTTCACCAGAAGCTCCTTCAGCTCAGACTCCAGTGGGGCCTCCGGAGCTCCGGCGGGAAGTGGAGCTTCGCCTCGCTGCTCTGCCGGTCCCCGCTGGGAGCCAACACAGACACCACGCTGCTGAATGCCGGGAGAACCAGAACCAGGACTGAGCGGGGCAGACTGTCAGACCCTGCTGCAGTAAAATGAGAGGTTTTCTAAAGGGACTCTGGTGCTAGGAAACATTACAACTTTTGTCCACAGGGACCGCCAAAATCAACACTAAATGAAAGTTCCTCGTAGTAACTTCCAAAAGATATGAAAAAGAAGAAATTGCTACTGAGAAATGCTACTGCCAGATACATAAAATGTACAACTTAGAGAATTTCTCCTGTTCTTGACCTACCTGACACTGATTGTTTAGAACAGTAGGTGGAAAAGCTTTCATGAACAAAGAAAGTCATTACAGTGGTACATCATTCAGAGACCGAAAGTAGCAAAATGAACATTATAAGCCAATGAAACAGATGATTACTTCAACAACAAACGTTTGATTCCCAACAGCTGTGGTGGACCAGCACTGTGGAGAGTAGTAAAAGAATGTTCTTGTACTACATGTGTCTAAAGTGTGTTAAAAGGTAAAAATGGAAATTTGTGGACCAGTCGAGCTGTTGCTAAACTCACCGTTTGGACTGGCTCTGGGGAACAACGTCGTGAAGTCTTTTCTGGGATAGCGAGGAAGGGCCTTAACATAACTTTTGGCCTGTTAAAAATATAAACGAGAAATAAAATTAAGCATCAAAAACAAAATTTGACCAGATTATAATGCAAATCAAAGCAACAGCTCATACTGTATCTATTCGGTTTTGCAGACATTTTGTATTTCATCTCTGGTCATGGACTACAATGATTCAAATTAGATGCATTTCAGGGTATCACACTGTTGCCTATATAAATATACTGTATATACAAAATCACTTACAATAAACTACTTAATATTCTTCAAAGACATCACTTGATTGTTAGATATTAGCGTATGTGTAAATGACAAATCCACTGCTTCAGTCTGCAGATGATAGGGGTGTTTCTGTAAAATTCAATGAATCATTCAATCATCTAACTTACTTTGCTGAAGTTGAAAGATATTCTGTACTAATTTCACTGTATGCTCTAGTCTGCACCTTGCAAAAATGAAGTAAGTGAAACGGACAGTACCGCTGAGCTTAAGTCTAGGTAAGCAGTATGTTTAGAGATTGGTGTACATTTCGTTTCATTCATTATGTGTGTAATTAAATTGTGATAATAATATACAATCATTTATAATTCAGTCATTGTTTCTTGGTTTTATAAAAAAAATAGGTAAAGAACTTTACTTGTTTCAGATTGACTGTAAAGACACATGTTTAAGCTATTACTTGTGGTGACCTGTGGATAAAATTGATATTTCTATGATTCATTTCAATGTCTTTAAAGGGGCTATATGTAAGAATCAGAAATTGCTTGTTGACAGCGACACCTGTGGCCGCAATGTCACTGAAAGTCAGCGTCCTGTTGCTCGCGCTCGCGCTTGTGCTCGCGCTACATTGACATGAACGAGCACCGGTCTAAACAGTGAGGCGACACACGTCAGCTAACACACAATATCACTCTATATTTCACCTGCTTGGCAGTAATGTTAGCTGACCAGACGAAGGTCTCTCCATGGATCAATGCTGATTCTAGTGTTGACTTTTCCTTTCTCAGCCTGCCGACCGCGGAGAGAACGGGGGGGGGGAGACACCGACACCCGGTGGGGGGGGGAGACAGCGACACCCGGTCAGGACGATAACGTAACTCTCTGGAGGAGGAGCTGCAGCATTTATTTCTGCAAAAACGTCCACTGCACATTCACTAGATATTCTCAGAGCTAAACTAACTCTTCTGCAGTGTGCGCGCGTGCACGTGGAGTTGGAGCGAGCCGAGCGGGTGAGAACGAGCGCAGTGTGCAAGCAGGCAGCAGGCAGCAGGACCCGTTAGGATTTATGCGCGTGATAAGTTACAAATAGTCCCTTTAAATAACTTTTAATAACTCTCATTTTCCATTACCCCTTCCTGCTACATGGCTTTGTTAATGATCTGACTTTTCCTCTAGTGCCACCCTCAGGACAAATTCTATACTTTTAGTCCCACTACGTTTAAAGTTAAAAGGTATAATATGCAAGAATTTCTTAAAAAAACAATGTATAGACTGATACATACTGTAAATAATCCCTCTCAATCATCACTTATGCCCCACTAGAAGTGTGTGGTGGTGTATTTTCTCTTTTCTTCTCAATTTGCTGTGTTCAGGACGCTTCTGGGCTTCAGAAACAGCCTTTGGGCCCCACGTCAAAGTGCGCAAGGTGTGCAGCCCGTTCAGGTCGTCAAACACTGATGCTTTGTCACGCCCATCGGCGTCTGATACCGACGCACAAGCATTATACATCAATGGGCACAAGTCCCCCTTTACCTCTGTCAGATACAAAGCGGCCGTATTTCACAGATGAGAATGAGTTCTGTCATTCAGCGAGAGCAGCGCTGAGCCACAGCATTCGTTCAAAATCTGGCAACTCTGAACTTTCCCACAGGGTTGTACAAAGTTGTCATGTTTATTTGTGCTTTAGAACGTAACCGCCGTGAAACAATCAGAAAATATTTTATTTCTCTGATTCATTGCTTTGTTCTCACTAACGCCGCTCCCTCTCTTCATTAACTCTATAGCTCGCTCGACCATCGCTGCTCTCTCGGCTCGTTGAGTTGCGGAGGTGTGGCCAACTTTGAATACCGTGTTTACAAACACCAACCGACAATGGTTATATCTTATGCCTTTAAAGAATATTACAACCTCTGAGTGCTGCTAGCAGGACTTCAATTCATATTTGGCATATATTTTTTTATTCTTAAATCCGTCAGCTTTAAAGGTCATGAATACTAGCAACCACTGGGACCATTAATTTAAAAAAACATCCCACTCAAACTGTAGTTTCATGACGCACATTTATATTAATGACATACACATACTGTGATTTGTCCTACCTCTGGACTGTCCAGCTTCTGAATGAACTCTGGTCCCGGTACTCCAGTCACTTTCATGATCTGAGTCAGCTGGTCCATGTCTGGTAAAAAAGGGTTACAATCAAGGATTTTTTAACCTGGGATGTCCTGGTGATTCAATAAGCCAGTAGAAAGTGGAAAGTAGGGTTTCCATGCAGGTCCATAAAACAGAATAATAAAGGAAACTGAAAGCCACAAGTGACAGCTTTATTTGCTAGTAGACACTATAAATCAGTAAAGTGCCTCAAGTGCAAAACAGGACATAAAAACTAATATAAAACATGCAGAAAAAGTATGTAATATAGTGCAGCAGCAGCTGTATTAGATGTTGCCTGAAGAAACGTGTTTTTGCTGCATGTAATATAATGTGATTGCCTTTCTGTCTGTGTTCCATTCTGCACCTGATTTATAGTGCACATCATAAAACTGTCACTGTTTAATCAAGTGGCTTTAATCACCTTTATTATTACAATGATTTAATAACGTGATATCAAAATTTGATGTGTTTCCATTTGGGAATCATACAATGAATTTACATTTCTGTATAATGAAACTTATGTAATTATTAGAGCTGTCAAAGTTAACGCGATAATAACGTGTTAACGCAAATTTGTTTTAACAACACTTTAAAGCTAGAGTGACGATAGTGGCATCATATTAGATGCCTAAGGAATCCCTTGGTACCAACCATGTCATACTAGCTTGTCGCACATGAGGCTAAATAACGTACCCTAGTTACGCAAAATTTAGGGAAGGAAAACTGGCATGGCCATTTTCAAAGGGGTCCCTTGACCTCTGACCTCAAGATATGTGAATGAAAATGGGTTCTATGGGTACCCACAAGTCTCCCCTTTACAGACATGCCCACTTTATGATAATCACATGCAGTTTGAGGCAAGTCATTGTCAAGTCAGCACACTGACATCTGTTGTCTGTTGGGCTTGAGTTTGCCATGTTATGATTTGAGCATATTTTTTATGCTAAATTCAGTCCCTTTGAGGGTTTCTGGACAATATTTGTCATCGTTTTGTGTTGTTAATTGATTTCCAATAATAAATATATATATATACATTTGCAAAAAGCAAGCATATTTGCCTACTCCCATGTTGATAAGAGTATTAAATACTTGACAAATCTCCCTTTAAGGTACATTTTGAACAGATGAAAAATGAGCGATTACTTTACGATTAATCACAATAAACCATGGACAATCATGCGCTTAATCGCGATTAAGTATTTTAATCGATTGACAGCCCTAGTAATTATCTGGCATTGCACAGGCTTCAGAAAATACAAGTCCAGTAATCGAACAAGGCCGATGAAAGGATACAGTCTCTCCCTTTGAAAAGGGTTTTTCCATTGATCATTTCTGCCATGATACAGCCCACCGACCAGATGTCCACTAGAATAAAAAAGGGAAAAAAACATGAGCACCCAAGGAGAATACACATCCCTTAGTGTGTGTTTAACTTAAGCTCAGTGCAGCACAAATGAGGGAGGTGGCATTTATATGCCAGAGCAAAGTTCCTAGTCACAGAGTGCAGAATCTCTTGTGCTGTTTATATTGGGGAACACTTGGTGAGTAATACAGTCTTACGAAGGGGGTAAACTTGCCAGAGTTGCTTTCTGTGCTACATCCCTTCCTGTGCATGCTGTTTACAAAATGACAAACCACTATCTCCTAAAGAAACATAAATCCTGGGAAAGTCAGCTTCATTGCGGCGACAGCTCTGTCATTGAGTCTCAGCCCTATCAGGCTATTGTCAGACCCATCTTTGTGAACTGCTAACAGATTAAGGGAAAAACAGATTTACTGTCAAAATGACACCAGTGGCTTCAAATGCATTTCACACACCAGCAGCAGGATTACAAAAACTGCTGACCCATAAAGTACCATACAAGCTTTAAGAAAGAAATCCCCGTAACTGGAGTTGGGATGTTTTCACGCGACAAACAGCAAACAGTTAACAGCACCGACAGGCCAACTCAATACTGAAACGACAGCAAGGACAGAGGTAAGAACATGTAACAGATACGATTGTCTTGCCAGTCTGGGTGTAGTGCATCCAGTTCAGTATGACCTCAGGCGCCCGGTACCAACGGGTCACCACGTAGCCTGTCATCTCAGCGTCAGTACTGCGAGCCAAGCCGAAGTCCAGGATCTGCATCGTAAGCAAAGAAACTGATCACAATCTGGAACATGAACACTGTATGGTATTTAATTTTTACATGCACGTCCAATTGTGTTGACAATTAACGAACATAAAGACTGATATTGTCCATAATGGTTCCAATGTTTAAGATATTTTCATACATCAATGACATATGAAAAACTACATTTTTCAGTGCTTGTGCACATACATTTGGGTATCTGGAGTGCCTACCAACCAAGTGGCAACCTCCTGTGCTGAGAAATGAGGACAACGAGGAAGTGCCCAAAACTGCAGTTCCTCAACTGGCCACTAGAGGCTGGCTCCAAAAGCAAGTCAATCCCCATAGACCCCCCCCATGTTAAAGTGCTCAATTTTACAGCTGAAATAAACATGTTTACAGCCTGGTTAAAAAAAAACGGTTTGGGTCTCTGTAGTTAAAACCCCCGTTCATGTCAACTGTATGGGGGGTGAATTTTTATATAACTCACCCCTATAAATTATATTAAGGCTCAAAGTTCTGCATAATTGAGGGCGTGGCCGCTTTGAGTAACAGGTAGGTGCTGTACCAGGTCGCTAGCTGCTAGCTGTCTGCTCTGCTGCATCACCCGGGCCCGCCTCAGCTCCACTGACAATCCACCTCTTTGCCCATTTTTGGATTAGCCAGGAGTCGTCACTGCCAAGATGGCGACCAAACCTATGGGTGACGTCACGCAGACTACGTCCATATTTTATACAGTCTATTCTATACCAACCTACAAACTGTGAAATACAACAAGCCAGTCATATTTTTGTGGGCTGCCTAGATCAGAAAACATGTGATTCAACAAGCCATTCAGATTTGGCTCCCCTTCCTATGTCACATGCAGGCTCATTAGAATATAATATACCACCCACAGCTTGAGAACTACATTTTCAAATATGCACCATATTTGTCTTGCGAGCCAATCAGAGGAGACTGAGCTTTTTCGGGAGGGGGTCTTAAAGAGGCAGACGCTAAATCGGAGCATTTCAGACAGAGAGTGAATACAGGTATTTTCAGACAGAATATATGAGAAAAATTATGTGTTTTTTGAACAGTAACGCATATAAACATGTTCCAGTAGAAACTCCCCAAAAAAGTATGAACCTGGAAATGAGCATAATATGTCCCCTTTAAAGGTGCTAAATACGATATTGGGAGCATTTCTATTGCCTCTCAGTGGCGCTCAACATGGTGATGGCGAACCACAGCTCGCAGCTAACATCACTCAACAGTGCAAACAACGGCAAACTGTGCTAACAGTGTTAACCTGAAGGGGAACTGGAGGTTGGGTGCTACGCTTCCGCAATTCTGATGGCGTTTTCAGCTGTAACTGCCGTATGAGAGCAGTGCAGAGAGCAGTGCAGAGAGCCGTTGTGAGCGAGCCAGTGGGGCACGCTCACATGCAGGAACATGCACTAAAGGCATGCATGGCCAGCCTGGAAATGTCAACACACGGAGGGAGAGCGACTTCATTCTCAGCTCAGGTAGACATTACTCCTCTATATCTTTACATAACAAATAGTTGTTTGCTGCTATATTAATGCTCTGGATATCGAATTTAGCACCTTTAACACACATATAATGTGTTCCTACTTTACATTTTAAGAGCCACATTTAAGTAAGAATCAAATCTGTTTAGTAACTAAAACAACTGTTAATAAATCCATATCCTGTTTCCCATATTTTGCTAATTTGATAGTATATCTTTTATCACTTTTTTAGTACCTGCTGAATCCTGTTATTTTGCTGCTGCAGCAGCCCTATTATTTCAGATCTGTCATGTTTTCAAGTGTAATCCTTAGAAGTACAAACCTTCAGTTCACAGTCTTGGTTTACAGCCAAGTTTCCAGGCTTAAGATCCTGTAAAAGAAAATGAGCTGAGTTATTGCACATAGTGATTATTAACAGCAAATTATAGTGTTTGTATTGTGCAGTATCAAAACTGGGACCGAAAAGAGCCTTAGTGCTTGTAGTTCCTGTGGCTCAGCTGTATGCCTCAATGCCTGAATACTGTGGGGATTTTAAACAAGGATTCAAATGGTGTGGCTCAACTCTAAGCTGACTATAGGACTCATACTGCAGCATTTCTGCAGAGTCACTCATAAAATACTGTGACGTAATGCGTGATAAGTGTGGCACTGTCACTGAGTGTTGATAACACCTTGACTGCAGGAATTACAAGAGTAATAGCAGAGTAACACCGACTGTGCATGGTCATATTTTCTATAGTCTAGACACACACATGCACAAACACACAATTAGCTGATCTCAAACAAATTTCACAGCTCAACCACCACACACTAATAGCTTAGTAAACAATTAGCATAATCGATAAATAGTTTATGATCAAAACATGTGAAAAAAGCTACAATGCCCAGTAAATGCTCAAGACAAATCTTCGAAACAGAGTGAACATTAGTGTGTTTGTAAATCTACTACTTCCCTGAAGGCAAACAAGAAAATAGTAGATGGTGCTATTGATAATATTCAGCCACTAGATGTCACATACTCCTTCCCCCGTTCCATTGCATTTACTTCACAACAAATGGTGGCCAGTTCGTTGCACAACCTGCATATTTTATGGTTGAGTGGAATGACAGTCATGTCAAGTGATGAATCTTTCCTGGTAGAGTAATGAAGTCATTTTGCAACATCTAGGTATAGGCCTACATAAGTTGTGTGTGTGTGTGTGTGTGTGTGTGTGTGTGTGTGTGTGTGTGTGTGTGTGTGTGTGTGTGTGTGCAGAGCGACATGCACATCTCCTGCTGCTGTAGTTTCAGCTGGGATATCAACTGTTCTAGCGGTGGAGCATCGTAAAATAATAATACTAATACATTCAAACTCGATAGAAACAAAAAAAAAAATCACCAAAACCGTCTTGGTTAGTCTTTCCAACAATCACTGACTGCGGTTTAGTCGTAATAAACCCTTATTTCAGTTATTTTTCAGTCGGCCACCCACTTCTAAATCCCTTCTGATGTGCATCTTCATAATACATTGTTTGAGGGAACTATAACGCTAGCTAACTGGACGCAACCGTCACTAATGCTAAGATGCTAACGTAGCACCTCAGGTATTGAAGCTGTAATTTTTCTCATTTTGACAATCTAACCAGTGACAATACATTAGTTAAGCTTGTAAGGACTATGGCTGTTGGTAGTTGTTGTTGGTTTTATTTAAATATTGCCAAATTGTAATTTTATGGGTAATTGTTGTTCGGACGATTAAGCTAAGGTGTTCTAACGTCAGTTGTTCCTTGTTGCCATGGTAATATTCACTTATTCTGTGACTTGTTAGAATTGGGAACAAAATGTCAGATATCTTCCATAAAACAAAAAAATATTCTTGGACCAGTCAAAATTTTTGAAATGATTAATTCACAATCATATTTTTTTTTTTTTTTTAGGAAAAGCAATATTTTTATTCGGCACCTTTCTAAAAGTTTTGCGGATGTATTATTATTTTTTTTAATTATTTGTTTTAATAAAAATGTCATCAATAACACCTTTAACAGTAGATCTTGCAGGCTGAAATCCTGCACAAATGAGTACTATATGTCTTCGAATGTGTTGTATTATTTCAACATTTTAGATCTATGAGCGTCCAAGACATAAGAAGCCATTAATATCAGCCTGATATGTAAGTGCTCTATTGATTTAAGCCTACTTTCCCTCATCAACACACACACCCACTTGGCTCTGGTGCTAACGGGTGTGACCTAACATCTCCAGACATGTAGTCAGACATCAGAGAGTCAACTCATCCTACCTGTTGGGGCAGGGTTTGATTTGACAGATTAAATCAACATTCCCATGTATTCCCATTACAGGAAGAAGTGCATGTGTGCTATCTGTCTATTCCTAATACTAGCCTGTACAGATACATTTATCATAGACCAACTCATTTTTTCAGGATAAAGCTTTTTCCTTTTTTTTTTTTTTTCTTTACCTGAGCTCGAATGTCAACTCTCTACAGTGACATCTGACCTGTACTTACCCTGTGGATGATTCCAGCCTTGTGAATGTACTGCAGAAAGGGAGAGACAGAGTAGGGAGCAGGCATTTATATTGCCGTCACATCCAAAATTTATGCATTTATTGTAGTGCATCAATCTGTGTCTTTCCTTTTTCAAATAATTTAATACCTCTCTACTATTTTATAATTGTGTATAATTGTATTATATTGACTCATTTAAAGGTAGGGTCAGTAATGCTGAGAAACTAGCAAGAGTACACTAGATTTAAAAAATGATCCAACTGAAAAACCGAGCCTAGTGTTGCCAACTCTTTACCAATGAAGGTAGCGAGCAGCACCAGCTTCAAAAGTCCCTAAATCTAGCGAGAAAGTCGCCAAGTTGGCAACTTGAACGTAAACAATGAACATGGCTATTGTTAAGGGCTGACCCAAATGCTTCGAAGCTTCGACCGTTGCCATTGTATTTGTTTTGCTTTGTTTTTTAATCTTAATTAATTTTTTTATATATAAGTATGTAATAATAATGTATAAATCCCCAAACAGCGCTGGAAATAAGGAATAATCCCACAACATTATTAATTATTCATATTCAACATTAGTTATTCTCAGACGGATATCGCTGTTTGTTGTGTATAGAGGTGCATGTGTGTACAGACGTGTGGTAGCGGCACTGTCCCGGGCACTAAAACGGGGGAGATGGAGACAGACAGACAGAAGAACATGTCAGCCTGCCACGCCGTGCTGCTTCACGAAGCTTCAAATACCTTCAAATATTTCTCACCGAAGCTCATCGAAGCCCAAAAAAGGGTATTCGGGACAGCCCTACTATTGTTAGTACTCACAGCTGTCAAGCTAGCAGCTTGTGGAAGACTGACGCGCAATGCATGCACGCGCAGAGTGTGTGCAGGTAGACAGGCAGGTAGCCCGTCCAGTCATTTCAATCGGGCCAAATAAAATGATTGGACGGGTTTATTTCTTTTTATTGTCAGAGTATTTGATTTATTGATTGCTGTCCGGATGTAATGAGAATGTACCTTTAAGGCACAAAAGGTTGACTCTCCACTGCACCCTTCATGATATGTATAGATGCATGTAATTAAAGTGCACACTATAATTCTGGCATGACTGTGTTACAAGATAACCTTCAAAATGTTTCAAGATAAAACTGTACGTTTCTGAAAGGTTGGCTCACCCTGAGTCCACAGAGCATCTGGTAGACGAGAAACTGGACTTTGTCTTCTGAAAGTTGACCTCGCACCTTCGACAGGTCAGTAAACATGTAAGGCATCACCAGGTAGCTGAGGAAAAGAGAGGGAGAGAGGAGCAAGAGAATGAATGGAAAGAGGTGATTACCTCTACTGAACAGTCTACACAAGCTTTATTCAGTCAAGATCACAACTAATGCACAAGAAAAAAAGCTTTTCCTTTGCTGTTTCCACACTCTGTTAATGCTGTAATCCAGGAAGATTTAGACTTTGATAGAGGAGCTTAGGATGCTTGTGTTTGTTTATGCAACACGTGTTTATACAACCTTCAATACTCTTCCTCTTTGCAGTGTCCTCTGAATTTGCTGCTGCAAAAGTCCAAATATGCACTGCAATGTATTCCTCTTACCAGCACAGTAAACTTCAATTAAATCGATATTTTAACTCAAGTTTTCAGTGTTATGCTATATAACTATTCATTGATAAATGGCAAAATAAAATGAATAAATGTTTTATTTTCATATTATAAATGGTCAGTTTTACTTAAAAGCTGTAAAGTTGCGTATTTTAGTGTGAACAGTACTTTGTGCTGTAAATCAAAGTTCAACCAATAAAATGTAGGTTTACTGTTCATCAGTTCTCTGACACAGTGAGTGCAGGGACCGATAAGATCATGATACCTATGTGGCAAAAGTTTAGGGAAGGTCCTCTCCTGTTTCAACATGACAATGCCCCTGTGCACAAAGCGAGGCCCATAGAGAAATGGTTCTCAGAGTTTGGTGTGGAAGCACGTGACTGGCCTGCACAGAGCCCCGACCTTAGGACGGGGCCCAACATTAGTGGCTGACCTCACTAATTCTCATGTGGCAGAATGGGACCAAATCCCTGCAGCCAGGTTCAAAAATCTTGTGAAAAGCCTCCAAAGAAGACTGGAGGCTGTTATACCATGGTTTTAGAATGACATGTTCAATATTCACACATGGGTGTAATATTTAGGTCAGTGTTTCCCAACCTGGGTTCCGGGCCCCCCTTAGGGAGACGCCAAAGATCACAGGTGGTGCGCCAGGGTTTGTCTGCTCTGAGGTTGTCAAAATAAAATTTGCACATGTATAACTAAAATCCCAATAATACACTAACTGGATAATTTATACAAAAGTCTGTATATGAAACTATTTAAAATGATCTATTTGTTTGCTACTTAGTAGGCCACATTCTGTTTAAACCCAGTATTTGTGCACAGTTGCAGATAAAGATCAGGCTACACTAATATTATTAGTATTATACTATTTGTAGAATTAAATTCCAGTGGTGCTGCGTAGGACTGTTTCCGACTCCTGTGATCCAAAAATTTCCAATAACTCCAGAGCGTTGTAAAGTCCAAAAGTTAAAACTTAATGGAAAAAGTGATTTTTTAACGTGTTTTTTTCAGCTTTTCAAGGAAAATAGGTTGGCTACCACTGATTTAGGCGTCCACATACTTTTGACCATATAGTGTAGGACATTACAGTGGCCCTTTGCGTCGTACATGTCCACACTTTTTGTCCAAAGCCCATACCTATCCTAAAAAGAGGCGTTGCCTGTCTCTGCCTGTAGGCTTTGCTAATACGGTGAACAATACTCACAAGTCCTGGATGTCATCGAGGCTTGAGGCAGGTGAAAACACATCAATAAGTCCTATCACCTGGTTGGAATGAAAGAGCGAGATGACGAATACAGAGACATGGGCGCAGACGTGAGGAGCTGAAGTATTTACAGGATATTATCATATCTAAAATGCAAAATGATTATGCTATTTAAAGGCCAAAAAAACACATGTCAAATCTACATTCTGTTAAAGGTGCTGAATTTGATATCCAGAGCATTAATATAACAGCAAACAAGTATTTGCTATGTAAAGGTATAGAGGAGTAATGTCTACCTGAGCAGAGAATGAAGTCACTCTCTCAGTGTGTGGTAATCACAGTAGGGCTGTCGCAATAAATATTGCAATATTGCGGTATTATTGCAATACCGCAATATTGACAAGCCAACCGCAGGGGATGGCAAGCAACCACCACAGCCGCCATGTTCACGTTTTTCTCTTTTTAAATCTCAGCAATGGGAGCGCTGCATTTTTATACTTTGCTACAAACGCCAGCAGCATGACGATGTGCTGAGCGTCTCTTCTGCGCTGAGCGCCGCACGTATGGTGTTTTTTTCTTGGCTTTTTGGCTAAAATCAGGATAGATAAAGTAATTTGCAACAAAAAGAAATTGCAATAATACCGCATATTGTGCTGTTGAGCCAATCATTATCACCGCAGAGGAAATTCCTTCACTGCGACAGCCCTAAATCTGAACTTCACTGTGCTTTGTTGACATAGCCGGGCCGGGCGCTCTTTTATTGCATGTTCGTGCATGTGAGCGTGCCCCACTGGCTAGCTCACGGCCGCTGCTCTGCACTGCTCTCATATGGCGGTAACAGCTGATAATGCCATCCCGACCAATGGCGCCATCGCAGAAGCGTAGCACCCACCCTCCGGTTCCCCCTCAGGTAAACACTGTTAGCTCTGTCAGCACTTTCGCTGTTGTTTGCACTGTTTAGCACTGTTAGCACCATTAGCTGTGAGCTGCAGCTTGCCGTCGCCATGTTGAGAGCCGTAGAGAGGCAATAGAAATGCTCCAAATCCCGTATTTAACACCTTTAAAAGGAAGAATGAGATGTGGTTTAATCTACTCACGTTTTCATGCTTCATGTGTTTGAGTAGCCGGAGCTCTCTGTAGGCCCTCTTAGCAAAGATCTCTGACTGGAAGGGCCTGTGGAGCTTCTTGATGGCCACTTTCTCTTTAGTCTTCTCATTTATGGCTGAGCTGCGATGAATAATGGAAAAAACAAGCCATTAGCTTTGCACTCTGAGTCTGCCTTCTAGTATCACTATGATTTCACTCTTTTGAAGTCGGGGGAGCTGCGAGAAAATGACAGGCAGTCTATTTTGAGGTTTCACTCTCGTCTAGAAGCGAATGAAATCATGCAACAGAAAGAGGCTCTCAGATGGAGGTACTGTACGTGGGACTCATTCTCTAACTGAGTGGGGCGGTTCAGTAGTTTATTGAGCATGAACATGTAAATGTTTGGCAACTCGTGATGTGCTTGTCTGCAGTGATCTGCAGGGCACCAACTCGTAGGAGGACAGGCTTGTTAGGCTATTTGGAGCCACATCCACCAACACACATTACACACATCACTTGTGCATAGTGCTGTGGACAACGCTGATGCACTAATGCAGGATATTAACGTCAATTATACATGCAGCAGCTGATCCATACCATAAGGGCACAACAAATACAGTACATCTCACACATAAGATGAAAAAGGATTTATGAAAGATGTGCAATTTGGCAAAATTACAGATGGGCCTAATGGAAGGGGCTTGATCCAAGTTCATCAGATGGTGCTTCTTTGAAAGGTCAGACGTTTTAAGCTCTAACAGACCATCACTCCCACACTATAATGCTATAACTAAAACCCTGGTAACCACAGTTAGCAGGCCGATATCTGCAGCCTTGACAACAGTAGCGACAAAGTCCCCTATGATGGATTTCCTTCCCAGGGATTGCAAAATGTTTCACCTTCTCATTTGGCCTCACTGGTCAGTGTACACAGACAAATGATCTGTAAACCCCTTCAATGGGATAAATAACAAAGCTGAGTGTGGCCTAACATCAAAACTGGCCAAAACGCATTTATTTCTGAAAAAATGTTGAAAATGAATGTGTAGAATCTGTGCAATGGAATTACAAAATGATCCCATTTGTGGTGCCACAATTTACAAAAATGTATGTAACAGTATGGATAATGACATGTAACACATTTTTTTATAGCTGCAATGCAAAGAATAAATAGAAGTAACAATGTGATTGTGATTGATCAAAGTGCGTGTGGTCTATTGTACCACAGTAATGAGATGAGAGCACAGTGGTGGCAGGGCAACAAGGTCAAGCACTCTGTAAAAATAAAAGGAATTTAGTATTCACCATAATTACATATTTTGAAGTGTAGAGAAGAAGGCTTTGAACAACAAATTAGACTATGGTTGCGTCCGAAATTCCACACTAACATGCTATTTAGTACGCTTAAACAGTATGTGAGATTTTTTAGTATGTCTGAAACCTAGTATGGAACCATTAGCAAAGAACGTAAATTGCCAAGAAGTGAAAGTCAATTGTTCGTTCCATTGCAACATCAGCGCCAAGCAGCAAAGCTACGCTTCCGCTATTTTGAACTGAGGGCGACTATCGGACGCAAGTAAAACATCCGCCTAAAAAGTGCCGTACAAAAGTAAAACAAAATTATGTCTATTCTATTATCATATTCTACCGAGTCTGGCCTGTGTTGAACAATAAAGTATTATAAATATAGTAAGCGTTTTAGGTCCAAAATGGCGGCAGCGGCTCGAAAAAACACAGGAGTTTCATCTCTTTGCGTCTATACTTTTTGCCAATAGTACGCAGATTGCATACTATTTCCGGTAACATATTGCAGTATGCAACGCCGAACACTACGGCGGCATTAATACCCCACAATGCAATGCGGTAGTGACGACAACTTTCATAACAGACGTTGACGGACAGCTATGTAACATCAATAACGCTTCAATTTAACTTTAAGTTTAAGATTTCACTTTGCTAAGCGTAATATATATTTTAAATTAATTCAGACTTTGATTCTCAAAAAACGTTGTTTTGGTCACATGAGGTTGGCACCGGTTACCATGGTTACACGTCTCCAACCGGCTAGGAGGCTCTCAGGAAGTGACGACGTAAATTACTGCTCAGTGTGTCCAAAAAGACACAATACTGCTGTTTATTCACGCAAAAGTATGATGAGGATAGCACACATATTGGGTATGTAGTGCATAGTTTGCAATTTTGGAAGAAGCTTATAATGTAGGGAGATTACATTTTTAGATTTTTTTGTGATATTTTGCAGTGTTTGGTTCGTGGCTAGTCAAAAATGTCTTAGGTCAGTGGGGTTCTGCTGAGGGAACTTGGACTCATTCATAATCAGTATTTCTAAAATCCTGGCTACGGCCCGGAGTGTAGGTTAAAGATCCAAGCGTGTTCGTATAATGTTTGTATAAAACTTAACAGTAGCCTTGTATGTATGACAGTTGTAATTGTACCAACTTTAACATACTTTGTCCCATCTGACTTATGAATTCTTTATGGGCTGGAAGAGTCGATAGCATTTCCACTCAGTGTTGTTTTCCCATCCATCCAAAGATGCACTTTATGGTTTCCTCTATAGATCAGTGTTGACTAAATATTTTGTAAACAAGCTTAGTAATAGTGTTTGACTTCAATTCAAACCGGATTTCTTTTTAGTTTTAGAGGGTATGATTTAAATTTTGTTTCATATTTATTCTCATTATCTACCCAGGATCTTCCTCACTATCATTGTTTTGATTCATTTTGTAAAAAAAAAAAAGTTTAATGAAATCTTAAGAGGTAAAAATGAAACACCAAAGTGTGTTTTACATTTGTCATTTGCAAGTTGCCTTCATCATCATCAAGAAGTGTTATGTTGTTATGATATATCACTAATAAATCACACTATATCGTATATAATTCACAAATATATCACCAAAGTGCAGCATTAGTTGACCTGAACACTGATTTTATGTATCTAGTCAGCTGCTTAAACAATATGTAAATCAATAATGTTGAGTGATGTTGGGTGTGTCCAGTGTAATTACTCTATTTGCTTAAACAAACAAATGATTGTCACAACATGTTGCCACTGAAAGTTGTGTTTCCCTTATGGCTCGACACTTGACCCCCTACATTTATGTGTCCACAAAATTTCATTGAATTTCTGTGCTATGTATATATACACATGTATAATGTGCATATGTATTATGCAATATGCAAATGATCTGTTTCTGTGGCTTTCACCATGCAGCCTATATATATGTACCTTGTATGCAACTGCATGGAGAAATGAAAGTGGCCATCTTTAATATTGACATTGTAAAATAGCTACATCTCTATTATTGTACAGATAAATACATAGAAGTTTGAAAGGTACGATATACAGTCTTCATGTTAACACATGCTGTTAGGATGCGCTATAAGGTGTCAGGTGTTATAACCTGATAACGTGAGTTCCAAGCTGTGTTATCAGTGTTGATAGTGTGTGTGTTAGTGTAACGTTATAGACTAGAGGATCTATAAACCAGGCCCACCACAGGCTGCAGGCAGCCAGTGTAACGTTAATGAATGCTGGGCTCAGACTAAACAGTATCCATACACAGTCCAGTCCCGACTACGACACACACTTGAAACATTGTTAATAAGGTAAAGGACACTCACCACACCGAGCCGTACGCCCCGGTCCCGATCTGTTTGAGCCGTGTGTATTTCTCCTGGACTTCCCACACCGTGCTGTTGATTTCCTCACGGGAGAAATGTGCCCGAGCCTCCATGATTAAGAGGAGAAGGCGAAGCTTGAGGGAAAAGTTCTCCTTCCTCCTCTTATTGAAAGCCTGGCACTCGCTCAGAAGGTAAAGCGGTACACTGCTCGAGTACGAGACAACATGCCCTACGGCTTACTTCCGTTAGAGGTTTTCAAAATAATATCCGTTAGACATTAACTGTGTGGGAAGTAGAAACAGACCGCTAACATGCTGCGCAAAACCAGAGGCGGAGCCAGATGTTGTAAACATTCGGGGCTCAGCCCAAACCTAGGGGGGTCCGAGGGCATCCCATTTCCAGCAGCTAGGCTATGCACTATGGCCCTGTTCACACCTGGCATCAACAGGCGTCCTTAGTGATCTGAACACAAGTGGACAGTACGTCTGTTCACACCTGGCATTAGAATCCGATCTCACTTCCCCGCTCTATATGCAAAGAAACACGTAGTAAACACATGGCTTATACAGCAGACGTTGTGATGCAATATTACATGCATGTCAGTAGTAATATCCTACATATTCATGATTTCGGGTACATTTTATTAATATCAAAATAAAAGGTTATTGTACCGGTGGTCCCCGGGGACCTCCGCGCCTTAGCCAGGAAACAGTGTACAGAGCTTCAGAGAGCTGGGAAGGAGATCGGGCAGGCGAGCGGGTGTCAGCTCCGTGCAAAGCAGTGGAAGAAAAACACAGACACATCACAGTATGATAATAATGCACTTTGCGTGCCTAGTCTGATAGTCTGTAGATATGTAGCCTACAGATAAGATATTTTTTAATAAAATACAGTAGAGCACAGAGGTCGTTTCCATGCTGCATGCGGCGGTCCTTAATGTGGCCCAGGACACAGTCACGTACACACTGCTAAAAAAATGTGGCCCAGACTACCTCTGAATGTGGTCTGAAAGATCCGATCTCAATGCGTCCTCAATGCATCTTGAGTGCGTTCACACCTGTACTTAGAGCTGTCCACTTGTGATCGGATCACATGGATGCATGTTAATACCAGGTTTGAACAGGGTCTATTTTTCAAAACATTTGATAATAGAATACGTAAAAATCTGCGCATCATTTGGGAGAAACATGATAGTTGCCAAGGAAAAAAACATCCTGTAGAGCCTACATCATATTTTGTATCTAACTGTTCAACAACGGTCTTCATCATTCTCAACCATTACACAACAAATAGTGAGGATGACTAATTTCCCTCCAGCCACCTAAACACAGGGAAAAAATTGTTTGATGGAATTTGGCGTAAAAAAACATTACTTATCTTGAAACCTATTTTTGTTACTATGCTGGAGTAGAGTACACAGAATGAATGTTTAGCTGACAAATCTGCTACATTTGAATTGAAATGCCATAATAATCTGTGCTGCTATAATTGCAAATCAAAAATGTGCGTTACAGGAGTGAGTGCTACAAGTGACATTATCTTGCTGAACAAAACGTGTAAATATCATAAACGTTTGTTCGCCACAGAGTTTATATTCTGCAATAATCCAAAACCCAATGGAAAAATCCCATTGGCTTTTTGTCGAGGGAACCCAGGGCGATGCTAACTTCCTGGTTGGCCCATAAAAATAACTCATCCCTGGAGCACTCTATTACAATGCTTTGTTGAATACTCGATTCTGATTGGTCAATCACGGTTCTATGGTCTGTTATTTCTTTACAGTAGGCTGCAGCTACAGACCATTACTACTGATGCATTTCTGATGTCAAACTCTGGCAGACCATTTTTGTGTGAAATTATTGATTTCTTAAGTAAGTAGCTGTGTAATAAGCGGGATAATGTACAACAAGCGGGTTGTGAAATAAACTCCTTCACAATGACCGGTTCGCTGTACATTATCCTATGACATTTCTTTAGGGAATAGTAGTAGTAGTAGTAGTAGTAGTAGTAGCATAAAACAACCACCCATGACAGTGTTAGGGCAAACCTATAGACATAGTAATAGAACTGTTGCTCCATTTATTTTCCAGTCCAGTCACAAAAACTGAGGGGAAATGAAACAAAATTTAAGGTATTTTAAAAACCTAAAAGATTAGACTAGACTGTACTCTAAGTGGTGTTTATATTTGAGTTTTTGTCAGCTTTTCCCTCCATGTCATGTCAATTAATATGTGCTATAAAAATGGCATTTAAAGCAAAAAAAAAACAAAAAAAAACAGGCAAATGTATTCTGGAAACATGACATTTAGTTTGTGATATTGTTTGACTTTCTTGTTTTACAAGATTCTCATTTGATTTTTCATTGAAACAAAACTTTATTTTGAAGGCAAAAGCATTACATTTCCTGTCTAAATTTGCCTGTCTCTGGCTGGCTTGACTCAGCAACCCAGCATAATACTATACCATACTATATTACAGTAGACAAACAGCCTGGAGGATTAGTTTACTAAACATGTAGTCTCATGTATTCTTCCCTTTGCAGAAAAAAACCATTTCATATGCTTCATCCGCCGTGTGGAAAACAACCAAATGATTTGTGAAAAATCAGACGGCTTGCTTGCTGAAACATGTCAATATGACTGGATTTGCTCCCACCCACGTAGGTGTTACTTGTCAGGAATAATTACTGTACATTGCTAGAAGTTTATGAATCATGGCAGCTTGCAGCAGGACATTCACACGTACAGACATGGATAAAAACATATAAACTGAGTGCTGAGATTTTTACTTTGTACACATTAATTAAGAAACGTAATTGTGAAGCCTTCTTTTTCAATCATAACCCCTCACAGATTGATGCTGTTTTTAGTGTTGATATGAACAAACATGTTGTTCCTGTATAGCTTAAACATTTGTGTAAATGAGCAGTTTTCCCTGAAAGCCTGAAAAGCCAGAAGATCAACACTGAAATCTACAGTGTAATCAAGATACATAACCTGGAGCTGCTCCGTTGGCAGCCTACTCAGAGCTGACCTTGTGAATTCAATGTTGCTGTTTTTCTTTCCATCTTAATGGGTATTCTGTTACAGTGATACTGACAGTTCGGAAGTGTACTTATCATTACGCATCTGTGTATGTATCTATATATATATATAGATACACAGCTCCACAGAAATTCAGTGGGAATGTGTAATGATAAGTACAGTATCATTACGCAGTGTATATTATATACTGTATATCACTGTATATCACTACCAATATATCTGATATTTTTAAAAATGAAATATTGATATCATGTCAATAATACACATACGATGATACTGTGTAAAAAATCTAGGGTGTCTTAGTTTAAGTTTTAGTCTCATGTCAGTCCCTAGTCATCAGTGAAGGTATTCTTAATAATTATTTTATTCAAGGAGAATGTAAAAAAACACAAAGGTGCAAAGATGGTGCATATAAACTGTAAATTATGCATAGTCAAAAAATAAACGTGAGAATTAAACCTAAAATGTGTAATATTTAGTGGTATTCAACTATAATGCCTGTTTAAAATTTGAGTCAATGCAGCTCTCATTTTTTGGGAGGCAGCATTTAAAGTATAAAGAAAGGTGAAGTGACTGTTTTTAAGTGTGCAATAAGTAAGATTTTTACTGCAAGATGGCATAAAATGACCATAATATATCTGTGGGGGTTGAAAGAATTATGGATCAATACCAATGACTCAGCCATTACTTGGCCAGCTGCTGAACTTTCTGGCTTTTAAAACCCACTTTCCATCCTGTATTCTGTGTTAGAGAAAACATCCCGCCTACTGGAGTTTCAAGACCTGATCTAAACCGGTCGCCGTTTAGTCAAGTGATTAGCAAAGTAGACTAAGCAATCGCACTCGGGTGTGCACCAAAACAAGCGAACCGAGACCTCCTTGAAGGGGTGGTCTCGGTGCGGTTCCAAACGAACTGCGGTACGCAGAACATGATCCGACCTCGATCCGGCCCAACTGGAGAAAGCATTGCGCCTTTTTTGGACTAAACCAGCTCCGGTAGCAAGCTGCGATGTGCATTATGGGTAGGATTGTAAGCCTTTCGTCTCTACAACATGCACATACGATACGATACGATACGATATACTTTATTGTCCACTAGGGGAAATTTGTTTTGGACTCAGTGCTGCACATCATCATAATCGTGGACAGACGTGGACTCGTGGTGAGGTGCAGTGCCTCATAGAGATTTGGTCAGATGATTATATAAGCTCACAACTTTCGACAACACACAAGAATACCGAAATCTACTCACTCTACCAAACGGCTCAGGGAAATGGGGTTTCTGAGGTCGGCTGCACAGTGCCGCATTAAGGCAAAAAAACTTTGCCAAGAGTACATAAAAGTGCACGATGCACTTAATAAAACAGGAAGTTCTGGTAAGGAGAAAGACACATTTCCTTGGTTCGAGCTCAATTTGACTTTGCATTAGGGCTATTACATCTCACACACACACACACACACACACACACACACACACATACACACACAGTATTGTATACACAGCATTATGCGTTGAAACGCTTTTTTCTGCATTAATAGGTCATGAGTAACACAGAGATTTTTTTAATTTCAATAAATAGGGGCAGATTCAAGCCATGTATCCTGTTATACTGATGCCATAAACACCCTTGCTGATGCAGACGTGTCTGATGCTCAGAGCACAGAGAGCAGGGACAATGAAGAGTGCACCAGAGGGAGACTGCCCATTCCCGGAGCTCAGGCTCGAAAAAGAAAGGCAAAATCTTGCCGACTTGATGAAGATTTCCAGGCATACATGACCGACAATAGAAAGATGCTGGAGGAAATACATGGAGCCGAACAGAAGCAGTTGGCTCAAGAGGCTAATGCGTTTGAGAGTCTGCTTCAGGCACAACAGGAGGCAGAGGAGAGAAGATTCCGGTCTATGCAGGCACAGCAACAGGCCACCAACCAGATGGTTCTGCAACTAATGGGCACTCTTGCAAGTGCTTTGCATCCTGATCAACGTCATTCCTCAACAATACCACCCTGGATGGCAACACCCCCACCAACATCAACCCCTAGTGCCTGGTCCATGCCACCGCTGTATCAGCCAACACAGCCTACTGGCATGCTGCCTATGATCCCTCCACATCGGCAAAGGTCACAATCTCCATCCTCCCAAAATGAAAATCCCAGCACTTCATCCGTTCTACATGACGTTAATAGTAAGCAGACTACAACAACCTGTAGGTTACTTTTGTTTCAAATTGTGAAAGGCTTCGTTTGTTTCGGCCTTTAATGCACTTTCATTATTTGCGTTGTTTGAATTGTAATGCAGAAGGTAGTTTTTGGTTTTGTGTTATCAAGAATGTTATAGATTATATTTTATGAGAAGAACAAGACTTCTTTGTGTGTGTTTACATTTCCGAGAAATATGCTACCTCATTTTCATGCTTCTCGGCTACATATCAGGTGAATATTTCCAATAAAGAAAAGCACTCTGAGTATTTGTGATAGAAGTAAAAGGAAGATTTAGTTTGTATTAGTAGTTGTGTAGTTTGTACTGCACAACACACATTCTACGTAATTTACTAATTTTCATTTTTGATTGTTATACTGCTTAAAGTTGTATTTTATATTGTAATTTCTACCAAAGAAACACTGTTGAAAACATGACAGTTTATTTTCTAAATGGAGACAAAAGTTGTATTTGCACAGATGTGGCAACATTACATTTGTCACCAGTTAAATGGACAATAAACAGCATTTTTAAGCAAAAGTGTTTCCATTCTATCCAGTTTTAATCAAACAAAGCCTTCAGAGTAGGGTGGCTCCTACACACATGAATGACAAAGTGAAGGGAGAAAACATCCCATTTTTTAACATTCCAAATACTGAACTCTGTTTGCAGGCTTTGGTCCCGCCTTTGGGAAACTCACACCTGTATTGCTCTACATTCACATTGTAGAAAAGTAGCTACACAGTGCATTTCTGATGTCATTGTGTTGCTGTTGTGCATGCCCCACACGCTCATCCTCTTCCTCCTCTGTAACTCTTCCATTGCCTCTCTCAAGATATTCCTCATTATGCACCTCACAGTAATTATGCAACACACAGCAAGCAGACACTATGCGGCTTACAAGTTAAGTTATGTGGGCATCACATTCTTTTAGAAGGCAACGCCAGCGTCCTTTGAGGCGCCCAAAGGCATGCTCAACTGTCATGTGGGCTTGACTTAATCAGTGGTTGAAGTTGAGCTGCTGTGGTGTTACTCCTCCTCCCTCTGGAAAAGGTTTCATGAGCCAAGTTAGCAAAGGGTAGGCCGAATCACCCAGCAGAACAAGAGGCATGTCGACCTCCTCAAACGTTTCAGTCCAATGTGGTAAAAGAGTGCCTGCACTGCCAAGTTCATACAATGATGAGAGAGAGACAACACGGGCCTCATGTATCTTGCCTGCTCGCCCAACATTAATGTAACGCACACCCTGCAAAATAATTGAATAGTCTCCCTTTCGATTGTAATAACTGGATGAGTTGTCAGGTGGAGCTCTGATCTTAATATGGGTTCCATCTATTGCACCGGCCACTTGAGGGAATCTCCATCGGTCTCGAAAACCTTGTATTATCAGCCTGAACTCTGCTGCAGATGGATGCTTGATGTACTGAGGCTTCATTACAACATTTATAGCAGTCACAACCTCTTGGGTGATATTGCAACATGTTGATATTCCAACGCCAAACAGGTTTGAGATAGACCTGAACTCTAGGTTAGTGGCTAACCTCCAAATACAAATTGCCACACGAACATCTACAGGCACTGCCTGCCAGTATTTAGTGTTCTGCCGTGTCAGCCAGGGCTGGAGAGTGTCACACAATAGATAAAAACTGCCTCTCTAAAATTGGTAATTAATCTTTTATGATAATCTTTCAGAAAAATGTCTCTTCAATTAAATAGATTATCATAGGTAATCTGCTGTAACCGAGCGGTCTTTACTGTGTGTCTATACTTATTTATTATAAGAAGAAAGGACACTATGACACGAAGGCTTGAACATGCTGGCGTCTTTACTCGTTTCCATCATCAGACCTCCGGTGCAGGTCACCGTAGAATCACATACACACCTGACACTTCCTCTTCCCCTTCACAATAATAGCTCAGTATTGCATTGTATTCACTAACAGGAAGGAAATCAGACCTGAAGTGTTCCACTAACAATCCACTCAATAATAAAGGTTACACTGCAATCAATAATATTGTTAAATGAATTAGGCCAATGAAAATGTTTGTCGCTTTGGATAAAAGTACTAAATACTCTAATATAAACATAAAGGTAATTTGTTAAGATATTAAACTCTTTAATGACTAGCAAGAAGAAACATAGGTCTCTCCTCTTCATGTTCCCCATAAAAAGAGATTCATAGCTAACAATTAATTGTCCCCGTTTAGGAGGGTTAATGCACACCTCCTCCTGAACTGTCATGATATGCGCCTTCGGCGAATCCAGTGCATCAAAACATTATTTTCCAGTCGCAACCGCGCCTCATCTTCAAACTGTATTATTTGCGTTGACTGAAAAATTGCAAGGAGGTAAAAAAGATGACCAGGTCCAAGACCAAACCGCGTAGTTGTCCCTCCATTGTGAAATGGGCTAATGTTGCGTTCTGGAAGTCTGCTCTACTTTGTTTACTTCTGGGAGTTTTCCTGCATGGAAATTCTGACCAATCAGAGAGCAGTTTCTTTGTACCAACATTTTGGTCCGCTTGTAAATGCTGGCGTGTGAACACAAACCAAACTCGAGTCAATATGCAACATTGTAACAATATGGTCCCTGATTCGGACCAGAGCAAGCGAACTACAGGTGGGAAAACGCCCTTGAAATCATGGGCTTCATCTTTTTTCCCCACCCGCAGGTGTCTCCTACATCAGTGGTTCCCAACCTATTTTCCCTGAAGCCCTCCCTGTATGCTTGTATCGAAGAAAAGCTGAAGTCATCACCCTTAAAAAAATGACAAATCCTCAAAAAAACAACTCAATTTGAATAATGTGATTCAGTGTACTAAATGAATAAGTGTTTTTTATTAAATCTACTTTCTTTAATGAATAGAACTCGTCAGTTTCGTCAACATAAATAAATAATATGATCTTTTTTTTTTTTACTATAGTAGTTTTAGTGAGCCAAAATAGTTTATTGTTATTGTGAATAAATAAATGTAATTTGTGGTGCTGTTAAATTGCTGCTAGACCACCCCGTTAATACGGGTGCTTGCCTCCCTTTGTGCGTCGCAAGCGGGAGAGCAAATCTGTTTATGAGCATCCTGCTGCTTGAAAGGATCCCTGACATAATTAGGACCATCGACGGCAGTGAAGGTAACACTTTCCCAATCTACTATATGTCCACTGAGGATGACAAAGTGGAGGTTGTTTTTGGGAAAGATGAAGGGTTGGCATTCCATCTTTCTCCTCTTATGATGAGGATGACCTTGAGGAAGAAGATCATCAAGAAAGTGAGAATAATGAAGAGACTGATGATTGATGATGATGCCATGGTCTGACTGGTCTGCTTGGACCAGCTATGATTCTGGTGAGACAAAGAGGAGCTGTGAGAGATACTGGGATGTTATGGCTGAGAGGCCACGATAGTATGATGATGGAGACTCAGATTAGGATTATCAGACCTGTAAACTGCAGGACTGGAAAGAGTAGGATCTGGTGGCTGGAGGGCTGGCCTGATGCATCTGGCTGAACTGGCTCTGCCCGAGGTAGAACCTTACACCAGGGTTTATCTATATCTAGAGACTGGATATTCTCTCTGTAACCTTTTGGCCTTTCCATCTTGAAGGGCTGGCGATGCTCCAGGTAGCCTTGGCATCGAAGGCCCTATAATATAATATAACCGTGTAACCATATATAACGATCTGCTTCCTATGGCGGTAGGTTTGGTAGGCTCCTCACGCACACAGAAGAAGCTGTCATCATTTGCCCTGCTCTATGTGCAGAAATTAAGACTGTCAAGAAAGAGACATTGATTGTTCAGGCTGAATGAGAAATGAAAGGTTAAAATCAATATTAAAAAAGACCTTAAAGCCTTACATTAAGCAGGTAATGTTTTATGTAAGTTAATAAAATGTATTCCCTAAAAACAACTGAGCTTTCTAAATATGTTTTTATTTTATTAAACCCCTCGAGACCCACAATAGACCCGTTTTTGTATTTTTTTAGGGGGTAGAGGGGGTCTTTAGGAGGATATAGATAGATTAGCAGGTCAACAGTATATGTCACATAGAAGTGGTGTACATCATCTGGAAGCTGGGAACCTGAAGATTAATTTGAGATGCAACTGTACTGTTTGTCAAATTGTTCTAGTCATAAATCAGAAATAAACAAATTAATTGATAAATTAAAATAAATTGTGAAAGTGTATAAGGGTTTAGAACATTATGATGGAAGTATATGAGGGCCATTCCCATGCTCTATTAAGTCTCATAAGTTGTTGCAGCAATTTTTTTTGGTTGATGCCATTTGTTACACAGATTTGGTGCTAAATTTAACCATTTTTTATCACTCGAGAATTGATAAAAATTATCAATAATAATCCCTCCAAAATACCACATTAAGACACCAAGACCTTGAGGAACACTATAGAAAAAAACATGCTGTGATTTGGTTTAAAAAACTTTTGATATTTGGAGATTTCTGCAAGAATTGCATTTTTCGGCGATTGGATGGCGAGCACTTCTGTTCTAGAATCTTCTCAGAATCCCCCTTTTCGTCAATCTACCTAGGAAAGTCATCCATCCTCTGAATGCTCTAGGTCTCTAGTTTGTGGTTGTAAAGTTTCATGAGGCTGTGATTATCCTAGAGTTCACCACAGGTAATTTTTTACCTATACATGGTCTCAATAATATGAAATGGCCCCGTATAACACTAATAATATTAGTGGAGCCTGATCTTATCTGCAACTGTACAGAAATACCGGGTTTAAACAGAAGGTAAGGCCTGACATCATCACACATGAATACAATTGGGATCATTGGATCTACAAGAGTCTTTCCAGTCACACCCAATTTATATAATTCCAAGACTGTTTAGGGACCCTAGTATGCAGAAATATTCAAACATAAGTTTCAGTATAGCTGAAAATAACAGAATTATACTGCATCAAAATAACTTCATGTTTATTGCCCAAAACTGGATGTGATTATCATAAAGTGGGCATGTCTGTAAAGAGGAGACCCATAGAACCCATTTTCATCCACATATCATCTTGAGGTCAGAGGTCAAGGGACCCCTTGGCCATGTCAGTTTTAGCCAGTTAAAGCACCCTTTAGCGCTGGTATGAGACGCACCAGGCTTTCCATTAACTACAATATAAACCCATCCACGGCAACAGTAAACGCTCATAGAAAGTGCTGTGGTGACATAGTATGAAGAGCGAAAGAGAAACACAGGGCGGGCGAGAGGGGAGGTGGATGGGCCCAACAACACAGGGCTTTCATCCAGGAGACCACCGCACCTGTCCCGTGTGTTAAGTTTCACTTTCACGTTACAATTGGCTGTTCGTTCGTGTCGCGTGTTCACAAAGTAAAGTCACATTTTCACTGTACAAACGTAATAATTTTAAGCCCAACCATATTGTTTTTTCCTAATTCTAACTAATTTGTTTTGTTTAATTCACAACATTAAGAACGTGTTTACTGCGACCGAAAAGTGGCGCAGAAGGGTCTGACAAAGCGTGAGCATGTGACGAGTTGGGATGAGAACGTCGTGTTGTCAGACCTTTTTGCTGTAACCACTGAGCCATAGCGCAGTACTGTACCTACAGTACAACTACAGTAATTTAAAAATCAATAAACCTCAGATGTTTTTCAGTTCATAAAACACATTAAAGCCCAGCGTCTATAACCTCCATGCATGCAGTTTACGATGGGCTCCCTCCTGTTAAGTAACTTTTAAAAGAATAATCCACTAATGGCTGGAGCCAATGATCTTCGAAGGACAATTTAGCACCTGGCACAGGCTTAATTTAGTATCTAACTGTAAAATGAACCAAATGAGCTAAAAGTTTCCTCCACCTCGTCATTCACCTTGACCAAAAGCTAGAAAGTTTGAAGTATATTCTGGCAGCCACACTGTCCCTCCGTCCTCTTCTGGAGGATTTGATTTATTGAATCCACTCTACCGTTGACTATTGATGCACATTATGAGTAAGTCTGCATACTTCATTGTTCTATGTAATTACTTTACATACTACCTGCAGGCTGATATATCCAAAATTGAGAAATCCAATTTGTCAGACATCTGCTGTCTGTCTGCTGTTGCCACTATTGATCATAAATCCATTTGCTCCTTATTTGCATTTTGTCAATCTTTCCGAAACTAGTTTTCATCAACTGCTTGAAGAGGGCCTCTGTCGCTCTCTCTGGGTAAATGTCAGTGAAATGCCAAATTTCAGAGATATTTTTGGACTCCACCCAACACAAAGGATTTTGATTCACTTCCAATGAGCGAGTTACATCAGCTTCTGGCAGAAAAGTTATGGCAGATGTGTCAGTTAGAAGTTGGCTACGGTAGAAGGAATTTGCCAACATTTTGTGATATAAGAGTTGTGTAAAGGGAGACATTTTTCCATAAATTCCATAATAACCTTTCAGCATATTGTAATTCAATTGTTCTGAGAGAAAACTAGACTTCTGCACCTCCTCTTGGCTCTGTTTTCAGGCTTTAAAAAAGCGTTCCTATTGGCTGTTCATTCAACCGAGGCAGCTGTCAATCACTTGCGAACTCCGATCAAACGGTCAAACTAGGCAGCGCAGATCAAATATGAATCAATATTCTGTTACTGTAATGCCTATTTCTCGCGTAAAATATTTTAAGAAACATCTTGTAGGTAACTTAGCTGTAAAATGAGAAAGTTTGCTCCGGCTGGTGGGCGGTGCTTGGTATTTCCTCAACTGATCTCAACATGGCTTCCGGGTCACAAACTTTCTCATTTTACAGCTAAATATAGCCACAAGATGTTTCTGAAAACATTTTATGCGAGAAATAGGCATTACAGTAACAGAATATTGATTCATATTTAATCAGCGCTGCCTAGTTTGACCGTTTGATCGGAGTTTGCGAGTGATTGACAGCTGCTCAGAGACAGCAAGGCTCCAGCTCGGCTCTGATTGGTTGTTTTCCTCCAGTCTGTGAAATCTTGCAGATGCCATTAGGAGCAGCGGAGGACACCGGAGGACACCGAGACACATGATTTTTTTCAGATTACCTGTCTCATGCACTACTGTCCGAATATAGTATAGTATAGTTTTATAAAAATAACTTTTTTTAATCATATTTGCTCCAATTCTACCCACTGCTGCTTTAATATCACCCACACAGTGACTGAAACATTTTACATTACAAAGGCTGCAAAAAGCAACTACAGTCATCTCAATCTATGTGGATTTATATGCTTAAACAATAAAATGATGATCCCATTTTCAAAAAAACACAGCATCCCACATATATTTAAGCCTGCCACATATACTTCGAGCTACTCGACTGTTTTGAAATGGTCCTTTTACAAGATGTACCAGATTGGTGGCATCAGCCGCTCCTGTGCCTACTACTCACGTCTCTCAGTCCAACTCAGTCTCAGTCACAGCTGCGTGAATAAAAGCTATGGATGTGGAAATTTGAAAAGACGTCACAGCCAGGTTGCAGCTTTAAGGTTGCAGCTCAATATTTTCTGGAAAATATGTTAATAGTCCACAAGATGGAGCTAAAGTCTAGCAGAGAGGGCAACAGGATGAACTGAATGATGCATTCAGGCCATGTTATCAGATCAGTGACCAGTGCAGCTTTGTTTAGGCATGGCTGTGTGTACTGTTTAAATCTGATTGTGTGTTAAAGCTGCAGTAGGTAGAATTGGAGCACATATGATTTAAATTTTTTTTTTTTATATAAAACGTCACTATATCCTGACAGTAGTGCATAAGACAGGTAATCTGAAAAAAATAAATCATGTGCCTCTGGTGTCTAAAAGGTTAGTATGGAATTTTTCCCAATGATGCCAAAAATATTCTGCCTGCCTATAACTGCTTGGAAATTAAAATTTAAGTCATGTTTGGGCTTTTATTTTGTAAAGCCTGAATCATATTGGCCTAGTGGTAATCCATACATTTTTCCTTGAATTTTATTTTTGATGAAATTTGAGTTTCTGCTCCTCTTTCAGCAACTGTGGCTATCCCTGCTAATGCTAACTACCAAGTTCATTTGTTTATTCATGATGAATCCAAAATGTTAAACGCATCACTTCCTATGTGCAAGAGGTTTATTCTCAGGAAAGATCTTCAAGACACTGACAATAAAGAAGAGCAAATGTAAAAGCCTTCATAGATTGAGTCATTTCTCTGCTTTCATAATTGTCCGCGGAAACAAAAAGACTGAATGAGATAGTAGTAGATGACACATTTATTTATGTGAACATGTCACAGAGCATTATTTTAAAAGTAAAAGCCTCTGAGCAGTACATTGCATCAGCTTCCTTCACACAGCATGGATTGGTAGATAATAAAGTAACATGGCATGTCCTCTATTCTTGCTTGTGATGCAGACACACACGTACCTATACATCATCACTGCAAACATAAATGCACACACACTGACAGTCATGCAGACACACAGGCTCAGAGTGTGTGTATCTGCACCATCATTTGTGCTTCAACCCATCTGCCAAAATCCTCTCAAGCAAAATCTGACTTGACATTTTCCAACACTGAATCAGCAGAGAAAGTAGGCTAGCACGTAGACGAGTACTGCTCGAGAGACAAGCGAGAGAGAGAGAGAGAGAGAGAGAGAGGGAGAAAGCAGCTTGTTTCACAAAAGGCCACGGGTAGAGGAAGACATCCATTTGCCCCCTGTGCCACCAGAGCACACGATGGCATTAACCTAATGAGTCTTTACATAGTAATTAAAGGTTCCCCACTGAATGATACTCTCTGTCGTTCTGTACCGAAGGAGAATTAATTATTAGTATCAATCAATGATGTTATCTGTGGGTGTTACTTGGTTAAGGAGGGAGACGGGCAGACAGTGGCATTTAGCTGTGATTAATGAAGTGACCTTCCCTACAGCCTTGGCTGAGATCTAGAAAAATCTATTCCATTTCAAAGTGACCTCCTCGGGGGGGGGGTGGCTGGTTGGAACACCCATACACTCTGCATCCAAATGCAGCAAAACACACACATGCACACGCACGACCCTCGCCATCAGTGATGCTACAACACAGTCTCAATACAGTTCGTGAAATAGTCGAAATTTAATCTATTTGATTGTGTACAAAGACACGAATTTCCCTTTTTTTTCGTGATCGCTCAGCACGACTTTCAACAATGTAGCGTGTTCCTACAAATGTCAAGCAACACATGACGCACATGCCAAATAAAACTACTTAATTAGGTTTAGGAATAGATCAACTTGGTTAGGCTTAGGCAACAAACTACTTAGTTAGATTTAGGAAAATATTGTGTTTTGGGTTAAAATAACACTGGAAGAGCCGGAACTAAAGTACAGAAGTTTGGTGACAAAAACTACTTAGTTAGGCTTAGGAAATGATCAACTTGGTCAGGCTTTGGCAACAGAACTACTTAGTTAGGTTTAGGAAAAGATCAACTTGGTTAGGCTTAGGGAACAAAACTACTTAGTTAGGTTTAGGAAAAGAATGTGGTTTGGGTTAAACTAAAACCGAAAGTGGCATAACGTAAGTACGGAAGTTACATGACAAAAACTACTTAGTTAGGCTTAGGAAATGATCAACTTGGTTAGGCTTTGGCAACAGAACTACTTAGTTAGGTTTAGGAAAAGATCAACTTGGTTAGGCTTAGGGAACAAAACTACTTAGTTAGGTTTAGATAAAAATCGTGGTTTGGGTTACAATAACTTAGAAAGTGAGCTTAACTACGGAAGTTACGTGACAAATAAATCAACTTTGACTTGTGGTTTCACACAGGACACGAGCTCTGGTCTCCTGGGTGAAAGTCCTGTATTTTTTGACCTACCCATCCACACCAAACTCCTCCCTATGCGGCGTTCGCCGCTCTCTATACTTCCCGGTTCACAATTACATGGATTACTACTGGACTATTTCATTAACTGCTGTGCGACTGGGCTGGATGCAGATGCGAAATGTCAGAAATGAATGTCCGAGGAGGTCACATCAGAAGTTCATCACTGTCCTCCAGTCAGTCCTTGCTCTCATATTCAGCTGATCCTGACATATGACTGAAGATTGTCAGCATTGTGGCTTAAGTTTAGTGAACTGATATTACTTCTCAAAGCTTTTAGCACACCACCCTCTTGCATGCAAATGTGATGGTGGCAGAAGTGGGGATGATAATGATATTAATGGGTGCCCAAAGACTTCTGCTAAGAAATTTCCATATTTTGTCCCATGGGCCTCAGTTGGTAGAGCATGGCATTAACATTTTTATATTGGTACCATTCCCACTAGAACAGGACAAGCCAAGCATGTAGGCTATATTCATTCCTCACACTGGAGAACAGGAGGGAAGAACCGTATTTTCCACATGGAAAGGTTCACAAAGCAGGCATGGAATTTATTTGTATAAGAAAATATAGAGGGCAGTTAAATGACTGTAAATAAAGACACATGGAATATTTTAGAATGTGCAACATGTGTTTATATTATGGACAACAATTAATTGCATTTTAGTACATTTTGACATTACATGTACCATATATATGTGCATGGAGATGCTGTAAATCTTTTATATGTAGAATGCTCTGGTTGAGTTCTGGCAAATAAACGGAGAAAAACGGGAGATAATGAGGTTTGTATTAGACCTCTACTGCCACAGTGCATTTTTTTTTTTTTGCTATAAAACCCTTGAATTAAACTGCTGGAGCAATTTGGAGAAAATTGCTGGATGTTTTATGCTTTTACTTCATGCTATTTTATGCTGTTTGAACTGTACAAAGATACAAAGATGATAGTTCAAGAGAAGCTGAGATAGATGGGATAATAAGCTGTGTTTAGTGACCCTCATAAACATCAGTGGAACTCTAGCTGATACGGCTATGGCATGGGTAGATAGAGATAATGACTAATAATGCCACTCATAAATGAATAAATACAGTAAAACCAGCACAACTGCCAATCCCATTGACATGGTATATCTGCACATTGCTTTGCCTCATTTCATTTTCTTACTTTTGCAGTATTCCTTTTTTCACAGAAGACATTTTGACATGTCACAGTAAGAAAAGCGTAAATAATAAGGTGTAAAGAATAAAATTAATGATATCTGAATTCCAATTAGCAGGGTCCTGGTATTGTGCATGCTGGCTCACTGTCACAATGTCATGACTTACTGGGACACTTAAATAGAATGGAGCCATCGTTAATGTCATTAGTAACATGTGCTTTTCCTAATTTAACTAGTCAAAATGTCTCCTGTGAAAAAGACCTACTAAAACTCACTGAATGGAAACATGCAGGGACTATACTCTTATAATCAGTTCAGAAACAAACAGCCCATTTTAACAGCTATAACTAAAACTCTGTTGTGTGACTTTGGTGAATCTGAACTACCCAGGGGCCTGTTCTACGAAGCAGGATTTGTGGTTAGCGAGGTAACTTCAGGGTTAACCCTGGGTTTTCCGTCCTACGACGTTGGCTCACTTCTTACTGCGGTAGATCGCCATGGTAACTGACGCTGAACAGCTATGTTCCAGATAAGAGAACAACTCGTATGAAAGCACTGCCTACTAACCATCATATGGTAATATTACACAAGTACAAAGAAGTTACAGTCATTATCCAGGCTAAAAGCAGCAAAGTTTAAACTGACAAATGCAGGAAGGACAGCTGGCTGTATGCTGTGGGTGCTTCCTGCTTTGAATTATGTTTTTATATATATATATAGACATCTAGACGTCAATATCTGACTTTTGAGTATTCCGTTAAGTTAGTTAATTTACGCATTCACACATCAACAATTTTTTCTTTTGCCAGCTGTCCTTCCTGCATTTGGCAGCTTCAACTGTTTTACTTTTTGTCAGAGCATTTGATTTATTTATTGGTTTCGGGATATAAAGAGAGATTCAAGAAATATATTTTTTTTAAAATCTAAATAAATTACCTACCCTAGCTGTAATAAAAAAATATTGATCAGTGCAGCATTAAATCCTTTACTTTAGATGATTTAATATATTTTATATACTTTTTAATGACCTGCAGGCAGCATGATAAAATGGTGCAGTTCAGTTTGGACTTTACAGCTGTCATGGAGGATCAAACATCTATGATCATCAGGATTTGGATAATGAGCATTTTACAATCCCATATGTGTCCATTCCAATCAGACAGCCACCTGGCTCTCCTTCCTTCCGTCTGACCCAGCATCAGGTCAGCACACATCATCTCCTACTGAGGATGAAAAGGAAAATAAAACTCTAACTACTCAACTATAATAACTCTCCATGCGTTGCAGATGTTGCATTTGTGTTTGTCACAGATTAACATTTGGTAACAGATGGGTAATACACGCACATGCACACAAACAATGCCAGCACTAGGTAACACACTAGTGCTCATCTAAACAGCGATTATCATCTCGTATGAGGCTGGTGCGCTGCCCAGACGTTGACAGCTCCTCATACAGTACAGCAAGTCCCTGCGGTGCCACTATACCGAGCCTCAGAGGCATGCAAGTCACTGTGCCATGTTTCATCTCACCCACTCATTAATGTTGCTCACTGGCCAGCACATGACAGACCTCAGCTTTACCACTGTTTGTCTGCCAGCTGCCTCTGTAGCAAAGCAGGCCAACTCTAATAGTATACATAGCATGTAATTGCTGCATTTCTGGAGGGCTATAATGGGCTATAGGAAGGCTGTTACTGTGGTGACCCTCAGTATAATGACCCAACTCAGGCTTTATAAAGTATTCAGGACATTGACTTTTCATTCATGAGTGTGAGACTGAGGAAAAAAACAGATAATAATGAGCATTAGCTAGGCTAGTGTATTCATTTGTGAGAATGATGACCAAAATAGTGTCAGAGGTTACAGAGCCATGTGAGTGAGAGGATATAATAAGGCAGTTGTTCATGTCCGCAAAATGTGTCCCTGTCTATATATTCAATGTGGCTTAAATGGTGATTTTATTGCAGCAACAGTGGAACAATGTGGTGTTATTATACTACTTAGGAGAAAAAGTGCAGCTATTGCTGATCAATAAAATTTTACAATCAACCCTAAATTGCCCTGGTAGCCAATGAAGTGAAGCTAAAGTGGAGTATAAGACTGTCTTCTCCACTTAGCTCTCATCAGGATGTTGGACAAACTGTAATCTGGATATAATCTGCTGGGTTCGACAGCTTTCCAGGGAGGCGTAATGAAGGAGAAGCATGGATTGCAGTTTTAGCGGTGAGTCAAAGACAGAAAATCTCTAGTGTTGGCAAGTTACAGAAAACACAGCACGGCCTTAACATGTTTTTTTTCTGAACTGAGATAAGACTTGAAAATAATTCTGGCTTTGCCTTACTTAAAGTATGTAAGGCTAAATGTGCATATGATAAATCAGTATGAGAAGGATATAATTCATTTATCTTAAAGTATAATTACAGTTTATTATAACTTTGATCTGTTTATAGTTTTGGTCATCATATCTATCGGTTATGATATTGTACTCACCAAAGTAACTACACAAAGTAGCTATAACATACGATGGGGCCAGAAACACAAGCATTCAGATAGATGATCAGACAGATTGTAAAGAAGACAAGTTTAGCCAGACTAGGGATGCACCGATACCAGTATCGGGTATCGGGTCCGATACTGTGCTCATGTACTCGTACTCGCAAAACGGCTCCGATACAACGTCACCGATACCACTTTACGGCAGCGTGATATTAACCTCTCGTCACCATCTTTCGGGTCCTATTGTACGCGCTCCACCTCCTCGACGGTGCGGGCGAGACGGACCGGTGGTGTGCCCGACCCCGCGGGGCCCGGATCCCACCTCAGCCGGCGCGCGCGCCAGCCCTCACTTTCATTAGGCCACGGGGTTTTGCTTGCACCCTCTGACTCGCGCGTGCGTTAGACTCCTTGGTCTGTGTTTCAAGACGGGTCGGGTGGGTTGCAGACATCGCCGCAGACCCCTGGCGCCTTTTACGTGGGCCGAGCCCCGCCCTGGGGGCACGACGCGGCTGGGGCGCACTAAGGACAGTCCGCCCCGGTGACTCTTTGGCCACAGCCTCGGGAAGCACCTTCGCCCCGAGCTTTTCCAAGCCGATCTAGAGCCGGTTGCGGCGCACCGCCTCGTATGCGGGACTCTCCAGCCTGCCGTGTGTCGCTCACACCCTCCAGCTGGCTGTTAACGAGCGTCTTTTGGCACAGAGAAGTACTCGTATTGGTAATCGGTATCGGCGAGTACCCAAATGTAAGTACTTGTACCTGTACTCGGTCTGAAAACAGTGCATCCCTAAGCCAGACTATATACAATCTAAACCAGGGCTGTCAATCGATTCAAATATTTAATCGCAATTAATCGCATGATTGTTCATAGTTAATGGCGATTAATCGCAAATTAATCGCACATTTTTTATCTGTTCAAAATGTACCTTAAAGGGAGATTTGTCAAGTATTTAATAGTCTTATCAACATGGGAGTGGGCAAATATGCTTGATTTATGCAAATGTATGTATACATTTATTACTGGAAATCAATTAACAACACAAAGCGATGACAAAAATTTAAAAAAAATATGCTCAAATCCTAACATGGCAAACTGCAGCCCAACAGGCAACAACAGCTGTCAGTGTGTCAGTGTGCTGACTTGACCAAAACTACATGTGATTATCATAAAGTGGGCATGTCTGTAAAGTTGAGACTCGTGGGTTCCCATAGAACCCATTTTCATTCACATATCTTGAGGTCAGAGGTCAGAGGTCGCTTTGAAAATGGCCATGTCAGATTTTCCTCACCAAAATTTAGCGCAAGTTTGGAGCGTTATTTAGCCTCCTTCGCAACAAACTAGTATGACATGGTTGATACCAATGGATTCCTTAGGTTTTCTAGTTTCATATGATACCAGTACCAGTACTTCACTCTAGCTTTAAAACTAAGCCCGCTACAACCTAAAAATCGCAAGTTGCGTTAATGCGTTATTAGTGGCATTAAAACAAATTTGCCTTAACGCATTATTATCGCGTTAACTTTGACAGTCCTTAACTAAACCCATTTATTTGGAGGTAACTGAAAGTGAAACAGATAATTATTAATGATAATTTCACAGCCCCCCAAGTTGTGTGTACAATCTTACTATTACCAATAGAAATGAGTAGTAATAAACCAGAATCATCCTCTAATTATGTTATTCATTTTCAATATAAAGCCTACTTAGGTTTGTGCATGCTGACTGAGGTTGCCTTTCCTGTCCAACATTTTCTATTGTTTATTTTCTCTTAATTTTAGGATGGCATTTCCTAGTCACGTTGCATTTATCACAAGAGACACCATCAGTGACAGAACAGGAAACTATCTGCCATGTTGTGTGGTGTTGTTGTCAAACAGTCCTTGTTTGCTATACATCAGACCGGCAATACGTTATCCAGAGTAGGCTCTCATCACCACGACCCTTTTTGGGGGAAAACAGTCCCAAGTCCCTCATAGACAGCAACAGTGTAAACTGAAGAAGTTGAAATATGTCTCCAAAATTCTACTTTAAACAAAGTGGTTTAAATTTATAATGCAATGCCGAAGAGTCCTAAAAAAGATGAAATAGAGGGGATTTTTGGCTCCAATCCATAGACAACACCAGCATCTCGTCATCACCAAGGCTGCGTTCCCTTTAGGGGAAAGAAACTCGCTGTCACTTGAGAGAAAATGGAAAATGACGAAAAGCTGTTGTGTAGCGAGTTAACTTTCACACTGAGATTTGAAGCACAAACGATAGGTGAATATTCACTCTCAGTGTGGAAAATGGCTAAAAGATGCCAGTGAGAGTGACTATTGATGGATAGCTAATGATATCTTGAGTGGGAGGCTGCTGCAGTACAATCACACAGTATTGCAGCATCAGACTGTCGTCTCCAACTATATATCAGCCTATAGATCAAACAGTTGGCTATTAACAGGTTGGTTATTTACAGACAACACTCAGCCTAATGTGATTCAATCAAATATGTAGAGATGTCAGGATAAACAATATCCAGCCACTGTGTTGGACGGGGGAAGACTGAAGGGACATGGCGACGATCAACCTGAATTTATTAAGGTATCGCGAACGCTCAAGTTCAGGCAAGGTCGCAAAATAATCATTAGACATATATATCAAACAAATGTTTTTTTAACAAGAGATGAATGCATTACAATCCAAACACGTCAAATTGTAATGACATCTATGGGATCTTCAGTTTTCTATCACCCAAAAAGGGGTGTGGCCTTAACGTTTTGCGAAGTACCTGTATGTGCCGGTCTGATGGATACTCTTGTTTCCACAACTGTCGCAAATTGCGTTAATGCGTTAAATAAATGAGTGGCATTAAAACTAATGTGCGTTAACGCGCTATTATCACGTTAACTCTGACAGCCCTATATATATACTGTATATATATTCACACCATGACACACAAAAACAGTGCATGAGTCTCAAACTCTTTCAAATAACTGATAATGGCCTTTTATTAAAATTCAGGTGTCTGTTAGTCAGTGTCATACAGTACACCTCAGTTGTGGCAAATATACGCTGTATGACTTTACAACATTTATTGAAGAATTGATTAATTGTGATCAATAGATACTGGTGGTATTGCTTATAGTGTAGGAGGGGGAAAAAATCCCATATTGTGGTAACAAAGAAATAATTGATGCATAGGTGACTGTGTGTGATTGAGGCACTTAGGCACGTTGTGAATGGAAATGAACTGTGGGCACCTATGAATATTTAGAACCTGAGCAACCACATCTGTCCCTGAGATGTGCTGCTTTTGTTGATGCTGGGAGAGCTGTTCATGTTGACCCCGTCACATCCTCCAGTGAAGGAGTCTAGTGAGTCATTCCTTATACTAAGTGGGTACTCATGCAATGAATCATGTAAGGATTGTTATAGACACATGGTTTATAAAAAAATATGGAAAGCCTGTATGCGATCAATGTTCATCGTTTAAGGTTACTGTGGTCTGTTAACATCACTGCGTTATTCTGGGAAATGTGAGAGAAGCAGGAGAGTAAATAGACGGGGCATGTAGAGATATGAAACAAAGAATTACCACAATGAGTCACAAAATGACTCATAGACGGTTTTAAACATCGCAGATTGATGATATACATAACTGTGTAAAACAATGTGAGGGTGTACATTTTCAGTTTTCCATCCCCATAATCCGCATTTGCAAGACGATAGAGCCCATTAACTCTCATTATGCTTGTTGATTGAGTTTACCAACAATAAAGCGTGTATGCTTTTTCTTTCCTAAATTGAAACTTGATTAAGAGAAACCAATGACTTGTAACATCTTTCTACTCCAAACACTTCATTTGTCATCTCAGTAAGTGTAGTTACAAACACATTAGAGGCATCGTATCCAAGACTTCTACAGAAAAAAACTATTTTTTATTTGTGTGTGTGTGACAAACATACATTAGAGGCACCATTCACGATCCAGTTTCATCCAAATCGCTGGCATTCTGCCGAAAATATTGTGCAATGCCTGTAATTACTGTAAAAACTGTAAGTGGTGAGTGGGCAGCCTGTGTGTTAGAGAGCACATGTCACAGTGCGTTAGCGTTCAGGCTAAAACGTGTTACTTACGCCTGTCATGGCCGAACCTGGCTGCCTATCAGAGCAGACGTGAGGTGACAGTGATGCGTCTTGTCTGTCCAGTTCATTGGCCCAGAAGACCTGTCACCTGTCAACACACACACACACACACACACACACACACACACACACACACAAACACACACACACACACACAAACACACACACACACACACTTTTCCTTGCTCGACAAATACAGCATTGCAACATGAGCTGGTCAAATTCTAAAGCGTTAGCATGAAGCCTCCAGTCACCTGACAAAATGCATGTTACAGATTGACAGCTCATCTGTGCATTAGGCTTCACTCACTCCATTTTGGTTCTGCCCATTGCCTCCTTCCAGCTGCACTTGTTCAAATTCATGATGCCAGCAACGTCAATGCCTATTTCTCGCCTCAAATGTTTTAAGAATCATCTTGTAGTGTACTGTTTAGCTGTAGAATGAGAAAGTTTGTGACGCGGCCGCCATTGTGAAATCTGTTGAAGGAACGCCAAGTTCCGGTCACATGACCGGAGCACTGCCAATAGGAACGCTCTCTCAATGAAATGACCTGTGATTGGTAAAAGTCTCCCGTCACGGGCTAGATTTTTTAAAGCCTGAAAACAGAGCCATGAGGAGGTGCAGAAGTTTAGTTTTCTCTCAGAACACTTGAATTACAATATGCTGAAAGGTTATAATGGAATTTTTGCCCAATGATGCCAAAAATATACTGACTACTGCCACTTTAACTTTCATGAACTGAAAACACACTGTGAGAAGGTTAAAGTTCTACGACGAAAAAAACTCCCAACGCCGTGGTAGCGACCTGTCAATCACAAGGTAGCCACGCCCTAAAGCATACCCTGCTTTATGGTCTATTTGACTCTAAATGGAACCATAATTTACTAAATGAACATCATGCTGTATTGAAAAAGACTTGAAACTAGCGATGGAGACCATAAACTCATGTTTACAATGTTTACTGAGGTAATAAATCAAGTGAGAAGTAGCCTCATTTTCTCAGACTTCTACACAATCTGATTTATTTTTGCAACCAGAGGAGTCGCCCCCTGCTGGCTGTTGGAAAGAATGCAAGTTTAAGGCACTTCTGCATTGGCTTCACTTTTCAGACCCGGAGATAGCCCACTGGTCAAAGCTAATGCTGAAGTCTGATATAAAAGGAAGACTACTATCTGACTTGAAAGAAAAATTGCAACCCTTTGTCTACTATTAAAGTGTTTTAATTGTTAAATTAACCAACGAGCCAATCTCCCATAACCCTTGCTTTTATTTCTTCCTTGTACTCCTTTACTGTATAAATTGTACTTTACGTTTACATCCCCCATTTTATTCTATGTCCTGCTGGATGGCCCTGCTCCAAACCTCTGACTTAAACCCTGCAGCACATCAGCCCAGCTACACTCTCTCTTTCTCCTCCTTCCACCCTCTCTCTTTTGTCCAGTGGCCCTTGTCTAAGTGTGTATTTGTGTCTCTCAGTGAAGCCCAGTGTGTTAGTGCCAGATGACCTAAAACCACCCATGACCAGTGGTCCACGGCTAAACGATAAGGCAGGGGACTTCTCTACTTGCCGCACCTCCTGTACTCTCCTCTCATCACCTTTGATTTTTCCTTTCCTTTCCTTGCTCATGTCTATTGGATATTTCAAACCAAAAGTGGTATTAGAACTGGCAAAAATCAACCGTCATAATGACAGTGGGTACATTCAAACTATGGTTCCTTAAAGATAGGGATGCTAATGTTGAGAAATTAGCAAGAGTAAGCTGGATTAAAAAAATTATCCAACCGAAACAACTCTTTTCCTATGAAATACTTCCGAGAAAGTTGCCAAGGCGGCAACACTGACAGCCACTCCTGCAAAATTATCATTATGAATGTAAACAACGAACATGGCTATTGTTAATATTCACAGTTGTCAAGCTAGCAGCTTGTGGAAGACTCTGGTCATGCAATAAGAGCAGGGGCAGAGTGCGCGCAGGAAGACAGGAAGGCAGGAAGGCAGGAAGACAGGAAGGCAGGAAGGCAGGAAGGCAGGAAGGCTGTCCAATCATTTCATGAAATTTTGGTTTATTACACTCTTGCAACAACCAAAAATACCGGATTTTTTTTCTCATTTTTTTTGTCAGATCATTTCATTTATTGACTGCTATTGGGATTTAATGAGAATTTCAACAAATATAACAAAACTAGAATTATTGCCTCGCAGTTATATGCCTCCGCCAACCAGTCAAGTTGCAGTTTACATCCATGTCTGTCCAAAATGTCATCACTTCATCATTTTATCCTTTTAGTGATTTGTGTTAAATTTTCATTATTAGCATATGAATTCTTGAGTTATTGCCAAAAACGTGTTTTGTGAGGTCACAGTGACCTTTGACCACCAAAAGTCTAATCAGTTCATCCTTGAGTCCAAGTGGACGTTTGTGCCAAATGTATTACAATTCCCTCCAGGTGTTCCTGAGATATCGCCTTGATGAGAATGTGAGGGATGTAAGGTCACAGTGACCTTGATCTTTGACCTTTGACCAGCAAAATCGAATCAGTTCACCCTTGATTCCAAGTGGACGTTTGTGCCAAATTTGAAAAAATTCCTTCAAGGCAGACGGACATGCGTACGTACAAACGGTTGGTCAACCCGAAAACATAATGCCTCCAGCCACGGCTGTCGCCAGCGCGGATGCATAAAAATGTTTTTGAAGAACATTATCAACCATAGCTTTCATATATATATATATATATATATATGCACGCACGCACGCACGCACACACACAAATAAATACATGATTTCCTTTATAGAAATCACAGAAAAGAGAGCGTTAGAGAGGTGTCATTAGAAAGGTGTCATTACTATTTAGAGCTTCAACTACTTGAGATGTATTTAGCCCAGCATTGAGTCAAATAAGGAATAGAAATAATCTCTTTCCTTTTTGCACGAATGTATTTAATTATTAAGCATTACATTAATATTATAAATATGCCTGCAATTAGCCCTATTGTTCACATCCAGAGCCCCGACCCCCCCAGCCCCCTTTAAAAAATTGCTGCACAGTGATTCACAAGGACATTCTCAGGCCTTTATTACTGATCTGAAAACATCAATTCTCAATCAAATATATCTCTCCAGCACTGATCCACTGTAGTTTTGGAAAGACTGTCAACAGCTTGGTAATTCCCTGATAATACCCATGTGAGCCAATGGAAAATCTATTTATTTTTTCTCCAAATCGAATCCTACGATACCCCGTGAAACCTAATGGAACAGTTTGCAAATGGTTTTGGGAGAAATGGCCCGTGTCCCCATTGACTTTGACTGCAGCTTTGCAGCCCAGTGTTGGCTTCCAGGAACCCCAGAGAGTCTTGATTAACCACATCTGGTCCTGCCCTTTATTGGGATTCATCACTGCAAACTCTTTGGTAATTAGAAAGACTGTCCTTCATGTCAAATCAAAAACATGACTGATGGCCGTTTGTAATCTCATGAGTGCATGTGTGTGTGTGTTGGTAGTATGCAATAGAAAAATCTGATTAATGATGCTCATCTCGGCCTCTCTTGGCTGTCCAAATGTAAACAGAGGACTCAACTGTTTGCTTGCAGTGTAATTAGTCAGTGGTGACAGGTTTTTTCTCTCTCTCTCCGTCTCCCTGCTCGTCTTGTCAACAGGACAGATACGCACCATGCTGTCAACAAGCCTGATAGCCAGCACTGGTAGAAAGGTTAAGATTTACATAAAATACAGCAATCTGCTTACACACTCTACACATCAGGCAGATTTCCCATTATTGTTTTTTTTTCTTATTCTTTTCTTTCTGCGCTCTCTCTCTCTATTAGGCTACTTCTCACTTCTAATGCAGACTGTCGCGCTGATTGACTCACACGCAGAGGCAAGAATGCATGCATGATTGAGTGCACACACATACACACAAACAGTCATAAACATTCCTCTTTGTTGAGCAGGTAGACAGCAGAATAACAGTCATCTGTCACAGTCAAGGCAACATAGTTCTAGTACATGCTGCCCTACATAAAGCCATATACAATATATATGTACCATATTGTTTTAGTGTGCAAACACTGCTGTCATTAAGCTGTCCTCGTCAACAGCCAGAAAGAAAGCGCTTGTTGAAAGACGGCGATGGATTGAGCAATTCAGAGGTTCATTTTCTAAAGCCGGAGAATCTAAAGTGCTATATTTCCTGGAAAAGTAGATGTACAGGGAGGATACATGTATTATGGAGTACATATTGTTAGTATCCACTAGGGCTGTCAAGCGATTAAAATATTTAATCACTATTTATCGCATGATTGTCCATAGTTAATCGCGATTAATCGCAATTTTTTTTTATCTGTTCAAAATGTACCTTAAAGGGAGATTTGCCAAGTATTTAATACTCTTATCAACATGGGAGTGGGCAAATATGCTGCTTTATGCAAATATATGTATATATTTATTATTGGAAATCAATTAGCAACACAAAACTATGATAGAAACCCTCACAGGTACTACATTTAGCATAAAAAATATGCTCAAATAATAACATGGCAAACTCAAGCCCAACAGCAACAAAAGCTGTCAGTGTGTCAGTGTGCTGACTTGACTATGACTTGCCGGAAACTGCATGTGATTATAATAAAGTGGGCATGTCTGTGAAGGGGAGACTCGTGGGTACCCATAGAACCCATTTTCATTTACATATCTTGAGGTCAGAGGTCAAGGGACCCCTTTGAAAATGGTCATGGTTGGTACCAATGGAGTCCTTAGGTTTTCAAGTTTCATATGATGCCAGTATCTTCACTCTAGCTTTAAAACTGAACTCACTCCAACCTACAAATCACAACTTGCAAGAAAAAAGAAATGGAATAAGAAATTAGTGGTGTTAAAATGAATCTACGTTAACACGTTATTATCGCATTAACTTTGACAACCCTAGTATCCAGATAATATAATATATAAAAGCATTAAATGCAAAAAATTGAACAAAAACGTGCAAAAGATTTGGCAAAAAGAGGGAGGGAGACAAATATTCATAAATGTGAATGGACCCTGGTTCTGGTAAAAGAGTGAAAGGGGTGAGTTTGGGGTTGACTGGTGACCTTGTGTCACTTAAATTTCAACTTCTCCATGTGTGCACACAGCTAGTTAATTTTCACATAAAGGCAAACTTGCCCTTGACATTTTGCGATATGCTGAGTTTCCCCTTTAATAGGTGCGCCTCATCATTTAGAGTAACGCCCCGCTCCAGACAGTGAGTCACATATGAATAAAGCATAAGTGTGAAGCATGCAGCCGGGGTTGAGAGGTTCAGTAACTGTTTCTCCGAATGTTACAGCGCGCATTAACTTTTCACATATCCTTGCTTTAGTACCGCTAGGTCCTCTATATCCTTTAATTAGGGGCTTCTGGCAGTCCGGTCCAGTCTTCCAGAGGCATCAGAACAGGTGCATTAGTCAACATTGGTTATTTGCTTTTCATTGAGTCTGACTCATTGTGTCCTCTTTCATACTGTTTTATAGGTCTTCTTTCAAGCTTTTCTTCATACTCTGGTTTCTGTTATGAATATGATCGACTGTCACTAGCCACACAGCTGTGAATGTGATTGTGAAGCATGCATAAAACTGCTGATACCAATCAACCAATATAAGCTCAACTTCAGTGCTCTGTCTGAACTAACACTACACATCTTTAAAGGACCATCCATCCATTATCTGTAACCGCTTATCCCATTCGGGGTCGCGGGTTGCTGGAGCTAATCCCAGCTGACATTGGGCGAAGGCCAGACTATCACAAGGCAGACACATAGAGACAGACAACCATTCACGCTCACATCCACACCTACGGGCAATTTAGAGTCAATAATTAACCTATGTCTTTGGACTGTGGGAGGAAACCCACGCTAACACAGGGAGAACATGCAAACTCCACACAGAAGGGCCCCCAAGCCGGATTGGAACCTGCGACCCTCTTGCTGTGAGGCGACAGTGCTAACCACTGTAGCACCATGCAGCCCTTTAAAGGACCAGTATGTCATATATTTACTGTAATAAATCATGAAATGACCATGACATCTCATCAGAGATTAAGGAAATGTGCTAAATTATAAAACAAATTGGCATACAAACACAGCCTTCTGCAGCCATGGAAGCAAGCAAACAAATTGGATCAACAGAGATAATGTTAACATTAGATTCTACCTGACCTGAAAAGCCTCGGCACATCTCTCTGTTGTCCTGTGCAGCTGGGTTATCAAGGCAGCGACTATTTGAGACACACAGTGATTCCGACTAATGCTGGCCAGATGCTAACATGGTCGTGTCTAGAAGGTAACCCTAAAATTGCGAAAATTTGTGCTAACTACTATCAGTCACACCGGAGGAGCGCACGAGCCACGGATCCAATGTTTTGAATTTGGACTGCTGTTACCAATTTTAAAACGCTAGCTGACGGTGCTATATATTGCTCCTTTAAGTACAATTTTGAGGTACTTGTACATTACTTGAGTCCTTATCACTTTATACTTTTACTCCACTATATTTCATGGGCAAATATTGTACTTTTTACTTCAATACATTTATTTGACAGTTATAGTTACTTTGCAGATTTTACATGTAAAATATAGATCAACCCATAAATTATGATGCACTGTTGCAGATTAAACCAGATAGTATATAAAGTAGTTAACATGAGCTTCAGCCTTGAAATGCTACTAACATTTTAATCCATCAGTAATGATAATCAAAAAAAAAAAAGATACAGTAATAACTCTCTGGCCATTCTGCATTATGCACTGCTTACACACTTAATTCGTTTTTAAAGCACTATAAAAATGAAGTTGATACTTTTGTGGAATTTGTCGAAGGCCTGCATTGAAATATGACATACAGTATCATATGGCTGTTTTCTTTTCTCTTAGTTATTGTTCTTATTTGTTCTTTTTATCGGTATACTGGCAAATCGTTCTCTTAGACCTTGGTGATGGTGGGTCAGACACTTCAGTCCAATCTCGGAAATGATTCAGTCTCAGAGAGGATTTGGCACTAACAACACCAATAACACAAAGGTTGAATGTGAAATATAATCTTGTCATTTTGTGACACATTGTCACTAACAATCACTAATGATGTTTAGGCTGCCAGTCATGTCCACCATGGAGGCAGTTGTTGATGGTAGTTATACCAAGGTGTCACCAGTGGGCAAAGCAATTGATCAAATGAAAGTGGTCACTTGTAGTGACGGATCAACCTTTCTATGGTGGAAAATAACTACTACACTTAAGTACAATTTTGACTTACTTGTGCTGGAGTGTCTCCATTTTATGCAACTTTATACTTCTACTCCACTACATTTCAGAGGAAAATATTGTAGTTTTTAATCCACTTATTACTCTATTACGTGATTTCACCAATTGTCAATCAAGCACAGCACTTATTAGGTAACATAAGTGAAAACACCTGTGTGGGTGGACAATGGGCTACAACATGCGCGCTCCCGTACCCACACGCGAGCGCGCATGGGACACCAACCCGGTATGATTTATACGTGTAAGAAGTTACATATAGTCCTTTTAAGTAATATTTTTAATGCAGGACTTTTACATTGAACACAGCATTTTTATACTGTTATTACTACTTTTATTAGGTAAAGCATCTAAATACTTAACTGTTAATTCTTATCAGCTTTCTCTTTTAAATCGCATCTTATTACTTTTTCTCAAAAGATGCTATTTGTTGTAATTGTTGTTAAAATAATTTTATGTTGTATTATATTTTATTTTTTGTTTTGTTTTTTACGGTAAAGCACTTGGTAATGAAAGGAGCTATATAAATAAAGTTATTAATACAGATGCATGACTGTGTGAATGCATTGTATTTCATAAGCTCATCATAGGTTTCATATGTAAAATCTTATTCTGCAAATTGTAGTGCAGCAAAATCAGCCTAGTTTTTGCGGTGTGTCCCACATTGTCGGCTCTAGCCTGCCTGTATCTGAGTTTTTGGGCTGATTCCGCATGTTGAATCAGTGGCGGAGCTTGTCGGTGAGAGAAATCACTCTGATTGGCTGTTCAGCTTAAACGAATCAGTGCACAAGAAGAGAAACTGAAGTGAGGAAAGCAAGCAAACGAGTAAAGTCAAGAGGAAAAACACAGAAGGCTCTTCTCATTTTTTATCTTCATATTCCAGTACACGGATATTTTCACGTCATGGCCATCTGGAATGAAGCTAAGTGGTGAGAGAGAGTGGTGTGAAATTGGTCAGCAAACGCGCTTCATCTCATGTACGTATCATAATAACAGCTTTTATATCCGCCGTCCTCGGTATTCCGGTTTCCCGTTTTGAACGACGAATACAGACTACCGCTACCTGCTGGTAGGGAGAGTTATTTCCTCTCACGCAGGCGCAGAACGTACATGCTAACTTGCTGTCAGCTGTAGTCTTTGCGGTGTGTTCGAGTGCAACTTTTTGGCCAAGACAAAGGCGACGAGAGGCGACGCAACTGATGGCCTTCGTCGCCGCTAGTTCTTTGATGTTGGGTAGGTGTGTCTGGGCCCGAAAAGGTGATGAGTTAAAGTTACATGTTGCAACTTTAACTCATCACAGGACTGCTCTGACTTGCCTTGAAGTGTCTTCGAGGCCTCTATCCTGAAACCCTTCCATCCTCTTCCCTCTTCTGCCCACCGCCTCCTTAGAAAATACCCAGAGACCCTGCTGGCTCTGAGGCAGGAGAGAGAGAAAGTGCGCTGGCATTAGTCAACATTCTCACTGAGATTTCTCCCCACTGATGCGCCACCCACTCCCATGAATGCCAAACAGTTCCTTTATTATCTCTGCATTTACATGATTTTCAGGAGTAGCTTAAGCTTTTTTCCTCCACCCTTCGCTCTCCTCCGCCTCCCCGCTCTCCTCACTTTCCTTTCCCCCTCTTTCTGCCTCCCCTCTTCTGCTTTATCAAAGTGCTGTATCATTACGCCTGGGATAATCCTGATCCCCTCGCCCCTCGCCCCTCCCTCCTCCTTCACGTCTCGAGCCTCACCCTTCAAATTCTTCTGTCTTTAAGGATGTTTAGAATGGTGGGGCAGAGGGGTTGGGATGTCTTTTTTTTCTTGTGCTACCGCAAAATGATGATGAAACCATATGGAGGCTAGCGGTGGTGGGATTTGCAGTGAGGGAAATAGGGGGGACGGGAGGGGGAGCTATACACAGCGGCGTAAATGACTTCTTAGCAGTGCAGCGAGATGTGAAGGACAGACTGACGCGAGACGGTGTGGTGAGCAAACTAATGAGCTACACATTTCACGCCGGGAAAGAAAAGGAAAGAAGAGAGGGAGGGGAGGGAGGAGAGATGGAGCAGGAGGGGGCGAGGTGATGGCAGAGATAGAGAGATGAGAGGAGGAGGAGGAGACGATGATGGGAGAGGAGAAGAGGAGGAATGATGGAGGGAAAATGAGAGATGGTGAAGCCTTACATTTGCAAAGTTGGGAAAAGGAAGAGGGAGAGAGACGGACGAGTAGGGAAAGAGGGGGAAGGAAGAGTGACATGAAAAATTACCTTTCTTTGCTGGCTTTTCTCATTCATCCTTGCCACGACAATGAACAATAAAGTTAGCTTCGATGAGATATTGCATGGGTACACAATCTCACTGGCTGCTCATCTTTTTTTTAGTAATATGACTTCCAAAGATTTCTATTAATTCTACTGCAAAGGAAATACATATTTGATGTAAAAAAAAACAACTTCCAATGGGATGTACAGTATTAGTGTGGAGCTGATTATATGGCTCCTAGACGTACTGGAAAATGAAATATCAGATATTTGCCAGCAGTGCAGTCCACATCTGATATGATAAAGTTTGTTTGATTACATATTCATTGTGGAGTTAATCAATACAACCAGTGCTTGAAGTGGAAAAAAATAAGTGGCAGTACTCTCTTATTCACGTTGGCGTTTGTATCTGCTAGTGTCAGCAATCTATGTCGACTTATTCCTATTTAGTCATTATTTCTTTAAGCATGTTATACTTAGTCAGTCATAATCAGTTGTAAATTGATTATGACTGACTAAGTATAACATGCTTACATAATTTTGGACCATTATTATTACTTGTTAAATGATTATTTTATTATTTACACATAATTCTTCTGGAAATCTTAGCTCTGAAAGAGCAGATTCAGAAAACTTTTAAATAATGTTTCATTAAGTATATTTTTTCACAAATGAAAAAAATGTTATGACGAACAGTTCACTAATTATTTTACAAAAAGGATGTGAACATTGTATTTATAAATTACAGCACGTTCTCACCCTCGCTTTCCCATGCCGTGCGTTGGCTTGTCAAGATGCTCTCCAAGTGTTTGTGTTCTTCTTATGAGGCGCGGCGCAAATAAGCTGGCGCTGCGCCGTTATGAATCTCCCAGAGAACCTGATATGGAGAGGGCAGAAAAGAGTATCGGCAGCTTGAGAGAAGCGCCGGTGCACAAGAAAAAGTCACGTTACACCAAGGAGTAAAATGAAGAATTGCCGGTACTGCGTATTGGTGAGTACCAGCCCACTTCGAGCACTGAATACAACACTTGCCCTGAACCTTCTGCCACAGAGGCAGGAAGAATGATATTCCGTTGAAAACGTCACTGAATATAATTTTTTTGGTACGATGCTGTCTGGATATACAACACATAATCCAAAATATTGGAGACAGTCTACAAAAGAGAATCCACATTGAATATGCTGTAGACTGAATGAGTTAAGTTTCTATTATGAACAATACTTTAAATTGTTTTGTAAAACCACATTACTTATGAGAAAACAACATATTGTGACCTAATGCTGTACCAGTATACGACCACAGATTTTTTAATAAACACCAATCCCCACACCCCATCACCTGCAACTTCACACTTTTCAAAGTGACACAAGTAGCAGCATGCTGCAGCAGTACGGTACATTTTGTTATTTTTGGCCTCACACCCAGGACAAACTTCCTGCTCTCATCCCTCCTGCTTGGCTTCCTGCAGCGCGAGCCTTTCAGTACCTGGTGTGATGGGTGTTGGAAGACTCCTGTGGTTCTCTGAATGCATCCTGCCATCCAGCTCGTCTGAGTCACTTCCAGTGTTTGTTCTGGTCCAACCCGCCCACCACTCCACAGTCCCTTAATGCATCAAAATTTAAAGCACAAGACAGATAAAATGTGCTTAAAGAAAATACAGGGCTTTGCCTTAGAGCGTTAAGCCTCCGCTTGGTGTGAGTTAACAGTGGCCATAACTTTGCCTGGAAAAACATAGGGCCAGTGTATGTCTTAGACCAACACATGTCTGAATCCCATGTCAACACAACTTAGAGGGGACTTTAGAATCAATAACTCAACAAGTATTGATGGATTTCCATGAAGTTTCGCAGACATTCATGATCCCCAGAGGATGAATCAGACTGACTTTGGTCATCCCCTCGCTTTTCCCCTCACGCCACCTTGAGGTGACATATGAATGAAATATCTCAACAACTATTGGATGGATTGCCATGAAATTTGGTACACACATTCATCTCCTCCACAGGATGAATTGTAATAACTTTGGTGATCCTGATTTTTTATCTAGCGCCACCATCGGGTCAAACTTTAAATTTGTTTCTTTGGTTTTTCACCAAATACCTGCAAAACTACTAAAATTCCAATCAGCCTCAGCTGTACTTTGTGTTAAGTACTAATTTGCAAATGTTAGCATGCTAACACGCTATACTACATGACAATGGTAAACATTCTGTGCGTTCCTTCTAATACCAATAATACCATACTATTTAGTATGAAAGAAAAAGATTTAGTATGACCCAATACATAGTATATCAAATGCAGTATGCCAGAAATACCAGGATGTCCTACCGCATCCAGTCATACTTTGCAGTATGCAAGCCAGCATGCTTTTCTGGCTTTTCTGACCCACAATCCTCTGCACAACGGAAGATACGGGAGAGAGCACAGACAGCACACAGACAGATGACAAACTGTGGCAAAATATTTGTAAATTTATCTCGGATAAAATTATCTGTAACTTAGAACTTCTACTAGAATCTATTTTTTCAATATATGAGATTTTTAGATACTATTTTTATTCACATTTCATATTTGTTTATGTTGACCCCTGGCATGTTTTATGTTACTTTATCTCATTTTATGTTTTTACTTTTTACCCTGTTTTGCTTTTATGCATTTTATCCATGCATCTGTTTAATTTGAAGTATTACTGATTATTTATTTTTTTTGTATTGTAGATAAAGTATTACAAAACAAAAAGCACAGACAGATGACAGCCGCTGACGGCTGTTTTGACAGCCGCCTACAGCCGATTACAGCTTATTGAAAGCTCACTGACAGCGAATTGACGGAAGCCGCAAGACAGACAGCGCATTCAAGTGTGAGTAGGCTACTAACATTACATATTTTTTTGCGACTCATGTATAACGTTACATTAATTCCGAATCGCATTATTTTTATTTTTACTTCAAATTTTGTGCAATGGAGTCCAAGGCACAATGTTATGACAAAGTAGAATTTCCCAATACTGCTTGCAACAGCACGTACTTTGTAAAGTCAGCTGCAGTACATACTAAAAGTAAAAAAGAAAAAGGATGCGATTTGGAAAGCAACCATTATCTGCTAAACGTCAGCATGTTAGCATTGTCATTGTGAGCATATTAGCATGCTGATGTTAGCATTTTGCTCAAAGCACAGCTGTATGGCCTCACAGGGCCGTGGCTGTAGACTAGAGAAGTCTTGTTGTAGTATTGGCCTTCATTCATATCTGTAAAACTCACCATTGTACTCACCAAGCACTGAACTGTGAAACTATTAAGAGAAAAGTTGTTATAAATTAAAATCTTCCTTCAGAGTTTAACTTACTGCATTCAAATGTAAAATTGGAAGCATTAATAAAACATTGGAAAAGGTGACAGGGCACCCAGGGGTGTCCTCGAGGTAGACCAGTACATTTTTTGGTTCAGCAGTTGATGACTTGTTAAAATATTCTGTGGTTTGAATAAAATGGTGCTCACATGTGTTATCAGTGGAGCTGCACTTGATTTTTAATCGTGATGACATCACAGGTTCTCGGATTTGTGGAGCTTGTTCAGTTTCCCATATAATGATTAAATTGCCTCATATATTGTGTTTAACTTCTTATACCTTTTCATTGTCAATGTAATAATGAAATGTAATTTAAATTTGATTTTCCGAGGTGTTTATGCAGTGTAATTGGTTCATCCTAACCAGAGGTTAAAAAGGGCTAAAGTGTGAATAATCAGCCTTTCCTCTCTCTCTGTCTCTATTTATCTCTCTCTCTCTCTCCCTCTGCGCTATGCTGATATATTATGCTATTTAAGTCTCCCTCTTTTCCTCTTTTAGTTGAGATAAGAGTTAATTTCCACTGCCTCTTCTACTTCTCTCATTATTGCAAAAGTCCTTCTTTTCATGCCAAGGAGCCTGGCAATGAAGCAAATTGCTTGTCCTGCTAATACTTTATTAAAGGCTACTGGTGCGCACGTACTCCTTCAAACTCAGTCGGACTCGCTCATTCTCTCGATCAATCACGCGCACTCCCCTCAGCTCGCCCTATCTGGTGACCACTTGAGCTAGAAATGGACTATATGCACACACAGATACACAATCACACACACGGACACACAATCACACACTGAGTGAAAACATGCTGCAAAAATTACCATCTTAATATGAAATTAAAGCTGCAGTAGGTAGAACTGGAGCAAAAATTATTAAAAAAAGTTATTTTTATAAAACTGTCACTTTGTCCTGACAGTAGTGCATGAGACAGGTAATCTGAAAAAGTCTGCCTCTGTGGCCTCGAGTGCTCCTAACGGCATCTGCAAGATTTCACAGACTGGAGGAAAACAACCAATCAGAGCCGAGCTGGAGCCTTGCCGTCTCTGAGCAGCTGTCAATCACTCAAGAACTCCAATCAAACGGTTAAATTAGGCAGCGTTCATCAAATATGAATCAATATTCTGTTACTGTAATGACTAGTTTTCACCTGAAATGTTTTCAGAAACATCTTGTAGTGTACTGTTTAGCTGTAAAATGAGAAAGTTTGTGACCCGGCAGCCATGTTGAGACCAGTTGAGGAAATACCAAGCACCACCCACCAGCACAGCCAATAGTTACACTTTCTCTGAAATGACCTGTGATTGGCCAAAGTCTCCCGTCACGGGATAGATTTTTTAAAGCCTGAAAACAGAGCCATGAGGAGGTGCAGAAGTCTAGTTTTCTCTCAGAACACTTGAATAACAATATGCTGAAAGGTTATTATGGAATTTTTGTCCAATGACGCCAAAAACTTTCTGCCTACTGAAGCTTTAAGTACAGAAGTTATGTGAGAAATAGATAAACTTTGACTTGTGGTTTCACACGGAACATGAACACCGGTCTCCTGGGCGAAAGTCCTGTGTTTTTTCACCCACCCGTCCACCTCCCTAAGCGGCGTTCGCCGCTCTCTATACTTCCCGGTTCACAATTACGTGGATTAAATACAAACTGATTTCATGCTGACCATCACGAAAAAAAATGTGAAATTCATGTCTATGTTCACAAATCAATACATTCAATTCCGGACTATTTCCCAAACTGCTGTACAACTAGGCATATAAGAGTTATAACATCTTCCCATTGATTAAATAGGGCTGTTCTCTCTTTTCTTCTTTGTGTGAACTTGCAATCAGATCCACTGGTATGGTGGCTGCTATTAGGCAACAGCGTAAATACGCCGCATTGCATATCACCTGTTACTATCTGTATCACCTCATCACTCAGGCTCGCTCAGGTACGTCCTTCTCCAGCAGCTCCCTGAGGTTTCGGCGGCACAGTCGCTGCTGAATTCTGGCAGCTGCATTCATGGGGCCGTGACCTTCGCGTCTTGTTGAGCTGGAGAGAGATCGGTCACTTTGTAAGCTGTGTTTACAAGCCACACACTGCAGAAATCCACTCAGTAAGCATTTAGAATAAGTGAAACATGCCAATGAGGTGAGATTATTCCGACAGTGTTATATGCAGAGACAGGGGTGTGAAAGAAACCACAATAAAACAGAATACGCTGGTAGGAAATGTGACTTTCAAGGACATTTTTGAACAGGTGGATGTGCATGAAATTATCTGATCACAGGGTAGACTTTGACTCAATTCCAGACAACATAATGTGAAGCAGATTTTTTTAAGCAAAGACATTAATGTTGTTTGTTAACACTAGGGCTGTAAAAATTAATGGATAATAACGCAAATTTGTTTTAACGCCACTAATTTGTTTAAAATCCAACCATGTCATACTATCTTGAAGAAATTATCTCTGTCGCGAAGGAGGCTAAACATTGCTCCAAACTTTCGCTACACTTTGGAAAGGAAAAACTGGCATGGCCATTTTCAAAGGGGTTCCTTGACCTCTGACCTCAAGATATTTGAATGAAAATGCGTTCTATGGGTACCCACGAGTCTCCCCTTTACAGACATGCCCACTTTATGATAATCACATGCAGTTTGGGGAAAGTCATAGTCAAGTCAGCACACTGACACACTGACAGCTGTTGTTGCCTGTTGGGCTGCAGTTTGCCATGTTATGATGTTAGCATATTTTTTATGCTAAATGCAGTACCTGTGGGGGTTTCTGGACAATATTTGTCATGGTTTTGTGTTGTTATTGTTATTGTTATTGTATATTATTTCTAATATTAAATATATATACATACATTTGCATAAAGCAAGCATATTTGCCCACTCCCATGTTGATAAGAGTATTACATACTTGACAAATCTCCCTTTAAGGTACATTTTGAACAGATAAAAAAATGTGAAATTAATTTGCAATGAATCACGATTAAATATTTGAATTGATTGACAGCCCTATACATATATCAAAGTGAGGATTGTTTGTGGAAGTAAGTGACAGTATCTCCAACAGTATTGCACAAATGTAACGAGAAAGAGGAATGAGATATGGGTTATGAGAATGGAATGAGATAACTAGATAGATAAATAAATAAAAAATATAGCACCGTATAGTGGCTCAGTAAAAGCAGTATGATGAAGCAGTAGAATAAACCGGTGACAAAATGAGACATTCAAGGACATTTCTGAATAGGTGGATGTGCATGAAATGATCTGATCACAGGGTAGACTTTGACTCAATTGCATACAAAATAATGTAGGGTGGATTTTTTTTAGCATTCGCTGAAAAATGCAAAGACATCAATGTTGGGATATAACACATTACTGAGTAAAGAAGAAAAGCTCAGGGAAGTGGCAGTGCACTGCTCTATTATTTTTTTTTTCAAGTAACTTTCCCAACACTGACAGACAAACGGTACACACAGACTTGAATAGACTAACTTTTGTGCTCACAACTGAACATCTTGAATCACACACACACATCACATAACCTTGTGTAGACACAAACACAGAGCAATAGGAAGCTCGTCTGAGTATGGAGGAAGAGGAAGACCTGCCACGACTGCTGGGGGCTTTAACCAGCGTCTGACAGGAGGAGGTGAAGCAGCTCGTCTAATTGACTGTAGACAGCGTCTCTGCATTCAGGGCTGCCGCTGCAGCCTCCAACGTGCAGCATTGATCTGATGGAGAACACTGTCTGTCTCTTGCTTGCCCTCTTTCTTCATCTATCTGTCCTCTATCCCTCTTGCTTCATTTCCTTTCTCTCTCTCTTTCATCCAGTGCCCCTCCTCCTTTCCTCCTTTCACTCTGCTAATCACTCCTTCCTTCCATCTCCCTCGCTGCCGTTCTTCTCTTTCTTCCTCATCAACATATTCCACTACGAGGGATCTGAGCCAAGCCTTTAAGACAGATGGATGATGATGAATGGTGGGGCAAACCACATCTCTCTCCCTCTCTGTCTTTCTCTCTTTATTTCACATGCTCTTGACTTTGTTTTCTTTGATGCATTTTGAAGCTAATGAGAATGCGCCTTCGGGAGGGAGATGATGTGCTTTCAAATGATTAGGGCCAAAAGCTACTTCCTTGGCCATCGAACATCAATAGAACAAAGCCAAGTTGGACAGAAACAGGGTTGACTTTGAAAAAAAAAAAAAAGAGAGTAAAAAACGTTCCAATCAGAAGTTGGTTAAGAACCCTCTTGTGGAAAACCAATGAGGGGCCATCGCCAACTTGTTAGCGCTTCCACCCCTCAAGTCTTCTTTACTTCCCTATGATAATGATGTGATCCTGCTTGTATCTCGATTGGATTCAAGGGTTGAAGAGGATAAAGATCTGCGAGTAGAGTGACATGTAGCTCTTGCCTTTGAAGAAACACTGATGACGCCTTTTGGGAAATCCACCCAGGACCCAAGATGGACTCCCCTTGGTCTCAATTATACCAGCCTCTGCTTGGCACTACAGCGTTCCCTCTCGACAGTCCCTCTCTGCTTGACTTCCCTATAGCGCTGTTGTAGCACCGCAGGACAGTTCTGTCCTTCACCTTTTGATCCAGGCCAGATCAAACACCAGCTGCTCTTTGATGATAGCGGAGATGGTGGTCGTGCTAAGGATCCCAGGGCATCAGATCCTCTCTGGTTTATCTCTGGAAAACCATAACAACCTGTAGCAGCAGGCCTGCAGTTATGCTGCTGACAGCTCCTAGCGGGAGGCAACATAAATAATGGCCGTCTGGCTGTGGTGCTGCAAGATGTGGGTGTACATTTTGCTGGCTGTTGCGCTTCCAGGGGTGTTTGAGGAGCTGCTCTGCTGGGGAAAACTGGGATGGAGGTGGTGGAGTCAAGCAGTTTATGATTCATAATAAGTGACAGAGGCTTGAGCCAACCTACGGAAGCTCTCACAGTGAAGATCAGGCTAATGCAGCACTTGTGAAAAGTCCTGTCTGCAATTCTGGGAAACAATGAGTTGATATTGCGATTTGTGTTTTGGTCTAATGGGGCTGAGTGGGAAAAAGGGAGAGATTCTGAGTAGAGCTGCAACTGACAATTTTCAGTATCGATTTATGCATTGGTTTTCTTTCTAGCCACACTAGCGGTATGGCTGTAGTACTTTAGGGGTGTAAGAAAATATAAAATATCGCAATATTATGTTTTGTGATACTGTATCGATACACTATCGATTTTGAATTACTAGTTTATTTAAAAAATTAACTCACTCAATACTTTATTACATTTGCAAAGTGATATGGCCTATTTGCCCTCTCAAAGTAGTGCTATGATGTTGGATGTTACAGGGACTGCGATAAATGCAAATGCAGATCCCACTGTGCTGATTGCATAAAAAAAGTCTACTTTTTTTACATAAATGTTATGCATATGGTGGTGTGTTCTTTATACTATTTATATTATGCTATAAATACTATTATAGACTATTATACTAGACAGTTTCCTAAAATTAGATTAAAAAAAAAAATAGTAATACATCACCTTGCTTACAGTGTCGCGATATACCTCTATCGCAATATATTGAATCGTAACCCCTGTATCATGATACTGTATGTATCCTGTCGCCAGATTCTTGCCAATACACAGCCTTCGGCTCTATGGCAATGTTGGTTGGTTGGTCGGTTGGCCAACTGCTTTGGTCCAAGAAGAAATAACAATCTAACTAAAGAGTGCTACAGGAATGAGTCCTAAAACCCGGAAATTAGTTAGCATTTTAGCACTTCCGTTTCCTTCGTCTGAAAGCCAATGGTTTTTTTTTTAATGCTTTTTTAGTTAGATGCCTAAAATAAGGGCGATGCTAACGTCCTGGTTGGCCTACAAAAATATGTCATCCTTGGAGCACTCTCTTGAATGGATTGACATGAAATTTGGTACAACAATCATGGGTCCCAGAAGATGAACACGTATGACTTTGGTGATCCCCTAATGTTTCACCTAGCGTCAACAGAAGGTCAAAATTTTCACTTATCCAGTGAAATATCTTAACATCTACTAAATGCTAGACATTGAGGGGTCCCAGATGCTATATCCTAATGACTTCAGTGATCCCTTGACTTTTCCGTTGACATTTTTCCTTTTGACTTTTAGTTTGGTTGGTTTCACTTCCTCCTCTGTTCTCCTACAAAAAAAGCACAGAAAGTTCTGCAATTGAAAATGAAATTAGTATAAACAACAATCTAATTTCATTGGTTCTTTGGGACCTCCATCAAATTGTAATAGGTGTCAAGTCAAATCACATTTATTTATATTGCCAATTACAGTGTCTCAATGGGCCTTACATGGCAGCAATTCCTGACAAAATAAATAACAGACATTTAGAACAGGAAGTTTATAGGTTTTTGTTTGTAAAAAGGTCTATTTGTGGATCCAGTATATAACACATTTTTTAACCTAGTCTGGACTATAAGAATCTTAGCAGGATTTATAATCTCCTTTATCTTAAATCTTGTCCCACATTGTACCTTATCCATACCTGAACAATATTACATTTTATAGTATAACTAGAGGTGATATTTTATATTCCTCTATCACCAGTAATACTGTAGAAAACTAACCATTAATCATCCAAATTACGATATATTAAAGCCACGGACAAATTGAGGAAAAGATTAGAATGAGCAGTGCAGCTTTCTAACACAACACATTGGGAGATTTATGACTTTTATCACCATCCATTCAGACTTTTTCATCATCTCGGGTGCTTACCTTCTGAAGTCCTCACTAATACAGCTGTGGACGGTGATATAAAATGATTACGGCTGATATGGACACTTACGGTGCCCACATTCATACACAGAAGAGACACAGATACCTGAAGGTCAAGTGGAAGAGAAGGGGAGGGGGGGCAGTCAATTTCAAAGGACCTTTTGTCAAGTCCTTATTGAAATTCATCAATAAAAATGGGCCCTAAGCCTTTTCAGAAATAAAATTGTAATGCTAATTCATTTTGATTGCCACATTGGAATGGCTAAACAAAATGAATGGCGGGGGCCAGATGCATCCACCCAAGCGTAACTCTGGATATTTCATAGTGAATTACCCTTGATCGACTTGCGCCATGGATCTTGGTGCAAATTCCGATCAAATGCCCACATGTGTGGAATTCCAATCACCGCTTTGCTAACTCATTGATTTGCATGCCAAAGAGGTACACATTAGAAACCCCAATGAAAAGCAGCACTGCTGACTGGGACTTTTTTCCAAATCGAAGAATGGAGACTATTTAAATTTTCATCCCGAGCGTGCACCTCCTGATATGAAAAAATTATTCAGCCATTTGTGAACCAAACGATGAATATTCCCCCTTATCATTTGCAGAGACTTGCAAACACTTGCAGAGAGTAATATGTTTCATTAAGTTTTTATTAGGGCTGACATTTGTGCTCAAACATAAAATTTCACTTATCAAGTTCCTTAGTTGCTATTCTGGTTGGAACTTAATAAGAAACACAGCAACTGACACAAGTTCAGAGCACAGTGCGTGAAATACATGACAGGTCCTGTAGATTATAGACCACAGACCGTCGCATGGAGGAACAGTGAGGAATAACAAGCCCTCTGTGTGGCATGAGAGACAGGACTCTTGTGGATGAGGGGGGAGGATACTTTCCAATGAGCCATCTGGACATGGGCCCCCAGGGGACAAAGAGCAAAAAATGCTTGATCTGCACTGATCTTGATCAGTCTGCTTTTCTCCCTATCCTATCTATCTTTCTATTAGGGCTGTCAATCGATTAAAATATTTGATCGCGATTAATCGCATAATTGTCCATAGTTAAAAATGTACCTTAAAGGGAGATTTGTCAAGTACTATAAATACTACAAATACTCTTATCAACATGGGAGTGGGCAAATATGCTTGCTGTACGCAAATTTATGTATATATTTATTATTGGAAATCAATTAACAACACAAAACAATGGCAAATATTTTCCAGAAACCCTCACAGGTACTGCATTTAGCATAAAAAATATGCTCAAATCATAACATGGCAAACTCAAGCACAACAGGCAACAACAGCTGTCAGTGTGTCAGTGTGCTTACTTGACTATGACTTGCGCCAAACTGCATGTGATTATCATAAAGTGGGCATGTCTGTAAAGGGGAGACAGGTGGGTACCCATAGAACCCATTTTCAGGTCAAGGGACCCGTTTGAAAATGGCCATGCCAGTTTTTCCTCACCAAAATTAAGCGTAGCTTCTCCTTCACGACAAGCTAGTATGACATGGTTGGTACCAACTTAAAACTAGCATAAAACTGAGCCAACCTAAAAATCACAAGTTGTGCTAAAGAAATTAGTGGTGTTAAAACGAATTTGCATTAACGCATTATTATCACGTTAACTTTGACAGCCCTACTATCTATCTATCTTAAAAATTGTTACTTTTATCCAATTTAATCAATATTATAACTGATCATAATCATTAGCTGTCAACTATTAAATTAATCGCCAATTATTTTGATAATTGCTTAATTGGTTCATTTTTAAGTCAGAATTCTCTGATTCCAGTTTCTTACTGTAAATGTGAATATCTCTGAGTTGTGGACAAAACAAGACATTTGAGGACGTCAACTTGGGTTTTGGGAAACACTGATCTACATTTGTCACCATTTTCTGACATTTTATAGACCAAAAAACTTAGCGATTAATCGAGAAAATAATCGACAGGTTAATCATCTACGAAAATAATCGTTAGTTGCAGCCCTAGTCATCCTATCTTTTTATTTTTACTTTTTTATCTTTAGTATCTGTAGCATGTGAGGGACTCAAGTTTACATTTAACATTATTGTACTGTTCTCTGTATGTGTTTTACTTCCAAAGTGTAAACATAAATAAACAGCCAGCCAAACTCCTTTTCAAGAGCCAGGAAGTGAGCGAGCTTGCTCCTTTAATGACTTCTTTCACAGCATGTCAAGTCAGGATGACACATTGAATTGGAGTGAAACTAGAAAAGAAAACACAAAAGATGTATTTAACTGACTGCTATGACAAACACAGGTAAATATACCTTAACTTGTAAATTCAATAGGTATGCAACAGGTAATTATAAGCAGTAACGTTGTCGTATGAGCATTAACACAAAGTTTTTACATTCTTTACAATCTAGAAAAATGCCCATCAAAGTCATCAATATCAATTCTCAAACATGTAAAGGACATATATAACTCACAGCCATTGCTTTCTGAGGGATTCATATGAAGGATTACGCTGGATTCAACATGGGAAACCATACAACTGCAGCCATGTTCTTTCTCTGTTTTCAGGTCTTCTCTATACTTCCTACTTCCTGTTACCCGTTTCCTGTTTCCACTATCTTTCCAGCCTTCAAAATAAAGCTCAACAATCTTTTCTAAAATAACAATACAAACGCATTTTTAACAGTCAACTTGGTCATTTTAGCATGTTAAACACACAGGGCAGAACAATTATTATTTTAGCAAATACTGTCTAATTATTTTCCTAAATACCATTTAAACCGGCTTTTTGTTTTTCTCTTTTTTGTGCTGAAGGCCACAGTCATTTATGCTAAAGGCTTAGCCAAGCTTCACTAGTCACTAACTGTGTCTGTCTGCCGTCTGCTGGTGCTGAGCAAATAGACAATAGACTATCATCTATTTCTGCATCCATCCGCCTGTTGTCTGCACTAGGGTTCTATCCACCCATCCTATCAGAGTGCTAAATATCATTATTTTCATTTTTGTTTGTTTTTTAATCTTTGGTGCCGTCTACGATCTCAGTGTTGTGTTCAAATAAAATGGCCGATGAGCATTTTACTGTATTACAAGTTGTACAAGGGTTACATTCTTCATGATCTCATGACAGTTTTTCTCAATCGCTTTGTCTTAACATTCTCTAAACTGTTGGTGCAATTGTCACAACTGTTTCATGGAACATCACACCTCTATTGCATGTCTGCAAAAGTAGTAACACCCAAAACATTTCATTCATGCTTCAAAAACAAGGCAAAAGTGAGTATGGCTCACATACCCCCTCTCACTGCTTGACCCCTACTAAAGTAGGGCCAAAGATTTTGCCCTTTTGGAACTAATGGAATTAATGGGCAATTAACTAATTAACTAATGGGTACCGTGGACTTCTATTCCCCAAAAGGCACAACTAGACCAAACTGTCAACCATCATATCAAATTTCAAGTTCCTAAGTTAAATAGTTTCCGAGTTCTGCTCCGGAAAGACATATGCAAGTGGTTATTGTGCAAATTGTGGACAACTGTGCCGACTCTTTTGCACACTTGCCAAAACACGTGCAATTTGCTTGAATAAATGAGAAATTCAAATCTGTTGTGAACAACAAACTAATTTTTCGGAGAGTTCAACTTATTGTTTTGAAAAACATGATTCTCATTCGAGAATTGAGCCAAAGCAATTGAGAAAAACTGTAATACAAGTTGTACATGGTTGCATTCAGGGTCTGAAATTAACTTTTTCCACTGCCTGCCACTGTGGCAGGCATGTATATTTTTTTTTTCTGCCACTCAGAAATTTTATCTGCCACTTTTGAAATCTATGCACTAAATGAAGGAATAACATTTTAGATCTGATGTCATTCAGTGATCAATATATTTTACCTAAAAAAACACTGTAGCTTCCGAGGGAGCCCTATTTTTCAGGGGTGGGAGGGCAATGTACACAGTACTGTACTTTGTTATTGTCATCTATGGTGGTTATTTGCATAAAAACACACAATTCAAATGATTATGATTATTTAAATATTTGCTTTGAGTAAAAAAATCTTGGCATTAGTAGTTTTAATGATGTATTATAAGCTGCTTAGAGCTAGTGTTGGGAAGTTAAACAGGTCTTAATTCTCTCTCTATTATCTATTTTATATTGCTGTCAAAACATCTCCTTCAAACTACTGGATTTATTCAGGTTTCTCGCCAAAAACTACATTTTACGAGATTACATTTGAACACATCATGGTAATGTTGTAATTTATCTTCGCCCAATAGTCATTTTTACTGAGCAGAGCTTCAGAGCCTCATAATGTAACTCAATTGAACCTCAATTAACGTTAGTAGCTCCATTATTTAACCAAGCAGGACTGTGCTGCCCACCGGCTGCTAACAGGTAACGTTACTAGCTCTCCTCCTTTTGATTTCAACATGGATTTGTTGTTCACAGTGTAGCATTATCAGGGAAAAAATAGGGTGCGTCCCCTCAGGTTTAGTAGGAGTAGCGCCATGCTTTTTAGCGCTTTTTTTCCCTCTGCCATGGCTCCGGTCCCAAACAAACTGAAACATGTCACAGCGTGCATAACCGTCGGAAAGCATCAATAAGAGGAATCGATAGTCACGGTGGCATGAGATGACAAGGAATCGGACAACAAGGAACCGGTTCTCAACGGGAACCAATTCTCTATTCCCATCCCAAGCGTTTTCCCTGTCTGCCAAAGTGACGGATGGCCTGATGATTTTAACCGCCACTGCCAACAATTTACCCACATTTGGCGGGTGGCGGGTGCTAATTTCAGACCCTGGTTGCATTCTTCAGGATCTCATTATAATGCAAAACACATTCATATAGCGTAGTCAGGCTGCAAATGAACAATGTGGTGACTTTGGAGTTTTTGCCATTCAGAAAACATCAGATTGTGCAAGTCAAATGTGAGGACATAAATGAGACTTCAGCTGCCTTGGACTCAGAGCTCTTATCCATCACTTTACAAGTTATTTCTCCATCACGCTCTCTTTGTCTCCCCCTCTCACCCTTTCTCAGTCACCCTTTGGTGTGTCTGTCTCTCCCTGTGTCGTTCTGTTGCAGGGATTGGAGGCCCTCAGGGTATTGATTGGGCTCGGCTTAATGCTGTCAGACTGATGGGAGACATGTGATTCACAGACGAGAACTTGGCCCGGGTACACTCAGCCTCCAACCACACACACACACACACACACACACACCCTCTCACATACATAGAAGACAGCAAGAGCATGTGCACACACTTACAGTGTGCGGGCAGCAAGCATATACACACAAATGAATACACATTAGATAACGCACTGATGCACAAAAGCAAATGCATGTACACACACTTAAACGGGTACCACACACGTGCACAAGTTTGCACACTCCCCCACAAACACACACCCTTGGGAGTCCCTCCTGACACCCTCAATCTGTCACAGCTAAAACCCAGAGGACCTTGTCTTGGAGTCAGGGGGGCCAGGACAGTACACTGAGCTCAGCAGAGTTTGAGCTAATCAAGACTGGCAATGACATACTGCCTGCAATGACAGGCATTTTTTTTTTTCACTTTTATGTATTTCACAGTTGAGGATATCTCATTTCTTTGGTTTGAGGCACGGAAAAGGGAGGTTGTCCTGGTGGGCAAATATGGATCGTGCTTAATCACCCGTCATGGGACTGAGGTGCAAGTCTGAATGGATAGACAGCTTTGGGTTATTCAGCCATATTTACTGACAATAATTACACAAACAGTAAAGATTTGTATTATTAATTGCATTCTATCTGGTTCACTGAAAATGCAACAAAATATTTTATCATCACAGCAGGTTAATGCTGTGAGCTATAAGTAGTTACTTAATGGTAGAAAAAAAAGGGTAAAATATGGGCTTTAATCACAGCAGAATGGAGGCCAATCATAGCATATTCAGAAAAGCATGATGTCTGTCTTTAAAAAAGCCTCGAGAGACATGTTTCAATATATAACCAAAATGAGAATTATAGGAGTATGTCTGATTCATTTCCATTATAAATAGAAATGTAGCACTCCAACGCTCTATATTATGCCTGAGTTGCTATAATTAACTTTAGACTGGGTTATTTGGGTTTGGTTTCCTAAGGTAGCCACCATGAAGGTTTACCTGTTTTGGGTGACACTTATAATACTGTACAGCTAACAAAGAAACGTTCAAACTTAGCAGTAGATCTATTGAAGTTAGTTGATTATACTCTATTTTTTTCAGTTTTTCTCATTCACTTTGGCTCAATTCTTGAAGAATACTTTTTTTTTCAAAACAATAGATTAAAATCTGACTTGATTCTCAGTGAAATTGTCGTAGTCTTCACAACATCTAAACATTCTTTCAACATTTGACCCACCACATTCAATTATCAAAATCTGTCAGACATACAGGTACATGTATATTCCATAAATATCAATGACATGGTGTTACGTACGGTGAGGAGGTACAATTAGTTGTTTTCTACTGAACTACAGCAGTTTTTTTTTTGTTTTTTTGTTCATGGATGTCCTTTTGTGGCAATTTTTCTGTTCATTGTATATGACTTTACATGAAAGATCAAAGGTGATTTTTTTTGTCTACTACAGTATTGTACAGTATTTACTTCAGTAAACGTTGACTGTATTTTGTAGTGTTTTACTGTTGAAATGGGAATCTAAACAGCTCAGTGTGAGACACAACAGCATTCAGCTAGACAAAACTGACATTTGTATATAGTAAGCAGTCAGTGTCAATAAAAAATAGAACAAACAGAGATTTGTAAAAGAAAAAGCCATAGTGAAAACACATCTAAACATTTTGACCAGTACGGCTCACACGATGACAAACAACTTTTCATTTTGGAGTCATTGGCCAATTTACTGACACAATACCTAGGTTTACAAGCATGAAAGAAATGTTTTGGGTGAGTTACTGTCTTTTGCCGACATGCAATAGAGTTGTAATGTCCCATGAAACAGTTGTGACAATTGCATTTACAGTTTAAAGAAGGTTAAGACTGTTTAAAAAAAAAATGGATTGATTGATTGAGAAAAACTGTAATTAACTGACCCCAGATAAGTATTTGGAATGAAAGGGAGTAACAGTTTACTGTTTTTGCAAGTCTAGGCATAATATTTATAAACATACATAATATTTACATAATATTTACCCTTTCAGTTGAAAGAAAACAAAAACACAAATAACACAAATTAGACTCCTGTAAAATAAGAAATAGCAACCTTTGAAATAATATTAAATAAAATTACCCCTATTCAAATTAATTAATTGCTGGAAAACAATATGCAAAACTGAATTGGCTTATACCAATTTATTACCACACACAACCTTAATCCTCACAGGTTTCAGGCAAAATCTCTGTTTTTATATATTTTTATATTATGGTCTCAATTTACTGCTATTATTTTTCCTCCATTTACTCGACCTAGCTCTCTTTCCTTCGCTCCGCGTGTCTCCACTCTGTTTTTTTTTTTTTTTCTCACATCTCGTCCTCTCGTCTCTTACGTGTTTTTTTCTTTATCCCGCCCTCTTCCTGACCTATGACCAATTACCACAGGTGACACTGACTGACACCTACAGTAACTAATCAAACAAAATAACTGGAACTAAAGGCACAATCTGTGTTTTTTTTATTATTATTTTGCCCCACTGTTTGCCTTCAATATTTAGAACAATTTTTTTTTTAATTCAACTATTTACATTCAACCTTGTGTACCGTTATTGCACAGAGCAGATTAATAATCAATCATTAATTAATATCAAAATATGTATCTATAATTAATAACCAAAATTATTAATCATAAACCCATGAATTGTCATAAAAGGTGATGGACAGTGGGGACACTCATAATACAGACAAAGAATTGCATTAAAATATCCTGAAAATAACAGGAAAACTCATCTCTGATGCAATATTCACAGGTTAATTGTGCAGTTTATCAGTTGCTCTGTACTGTTGTTATTATAATGCATTGAATATAATATGAAATATCTATAAAACATGTCACTTAGTCAGGAGTCAGAAGATTACTCAATGATAGAGAAGGGGTCTCTTAAGGAAAAAGGTTGAGAACCACTGCTCTAAGGTTGTTTTTCTCTCCCACTTTTTCAATGAATAGCACAATTACATAATCAAATCAAATACATTTGATTGAATGATGCCCTTCAATAGAGTATTCTGTGTTTCTGCTGACATCTAATGAGGCTTTGCACTTGACTTTGAGTCTGTTACGTCTCTGTTGTTGCCCTAATAAAATGTACATTTGACCTTTTCCTCACGCGAGTACTCAGCGTCCTCTGTGACATCTGGATGTTCTCTTTGTGTGGGTACCAGAGACGAGTAGCCGCTGTTGAGTCCAAAGGCAATAAGCGTTCGAATAAACCACCGAGTCCTCAGCAGTAGGCCTGTTAATTGTCTGCATGCAGGGCTGGGGATCAGTGAGACAGATGTGGCAGGAAGCAATCATGTGATGAATTGACCCCGGTGTTAAATGGTGCCACTCAACCTTTTAAAATTCGATAAACAAGCCAGTAGGCCTGCATGGAGATCCATACCCTCATCACAGTGAATTTCCTGCTGCATAAATGGGTCAATGGCAAAATGTGATCCCTGGCTTTGCTTTTTCAGGATGGTCCAAGAGGCGGCCTGGCAGTTAAAGACTATTCACCATTAGCTTTGGGCAGCTCCACTAACACAAATTATTTTTACAATGATAAATTGCTAAATTAGCAATGCAAATTATCTAAAAGCTAAATCCTAATCCCATATTGCTGTTATGTTAGTCATTATTCTTAAACATATATCTATCTTAGATGAAACATTGCAGAAAAGTTGACTTTGTGTAGCCTACTTAGACACAGCTGTGATTTGACCTTAATGCTAACATCAGCATGCTCACAATGACAATGTTAACATGCTGATGTTAAGCAGGTATAATGTTTAGTGTGTTAACATGCTACCATTTGCTAATTAGCACTAAACATAAAGCACAGCTGTGACTGATGGGAATGTCATTAGTTGTGAAGGTATTTGGTCATTAATCAAAGTATTGGACACATTATAAAATATGACCTGATGGTGGCGCTAGATGAAAAGTCAGAGGAAGTTATTGCAATTCATCCTGAGGGGGACATTGATGTCTGAACAAAATTTCATGCCAATCCATTGTCCAGACCACGCCCCCAGGTAGTGCACCTTTGAAGGCTTTGAAGCAAATTTTCATAGTTGCCATTGGACCCAGAAAGACTTTTTCTCATTATACTTACATTGGGAAAGAGACGTTTGTAAATCAGAGCATCATTTTTTTTTAGGTACTTCCCAGTACTATGGGCCGGATGGATGCGGAAGATCGCCGGCAGAACTGGGTACTTTATCGCATGGCAGTTGAAACATTTTGGCTTCATGTGCCACTGAGCAACTTTCATACAGATGCAGCCACCTAGAATTTCCCCTCCCAGCTTAGTTCAAGCCAAATGCCAGGCGAATGGCGTCTCCCTCACCTCCTCCTGTTTCCTGACAGGGTGTGTCTAGATTCCACTGTAAACACGCCCATTTACTCAATTGCAGGGTGACACCATGACATGGCGCTTCCTTCACAAAAACATATATACCATTGAAGTACACTGAAGGTTTCTTTGTTTAGGCCATGGTTTGCACTATATGTTTCTCAGACTTATAGTAGTTGCTGGAACTTCAATAATGTTTGCCGCCCCTCACACGTAGGAATGAAAGAAAGCCCAATTCCAACGCTGTATCCATTATACATCTTTGGTCGAGACATTTCACTAAAAACCAAAAATGTCAACCGCATCGCACTACAGAAAAGGTCAGGGAATCACCAAAGTCATGAGGATTCACCCTCTGGGAAGGTCCATACAAAATGTTCTAGCCATCCATCCAGTAGTTTCAGATCTAGACCGACTGACTGACATTGCCATCCATAGAGCCATGTCGCTAGCATGGCTAAAAAAAATGAGAACATTGGAGCCTAATTCTGATATAATGCTAGCATGACATCATGAAATATTACTTCATCTGAGTATCTAGCATGCACAATCTGACAGTACAGCATGGATCTTCAGAAAACGTGTGAATGACTCCCGTAACTTTTCCAATACCTTCAATATTTCACCGCACTGTGTCCTATTACTGTTAGAAAATGATGACTCCATTGGTTAAATTTGGCTCCGGCCCCTCTCTCCTTGACTCACTAAATGAGCCGAGTGAAGGATGTTGTGCTCTTCTGCATAAACGCTCGCAGCAAAATAGAGTTTATTACTGTAAGACCCATAAAAAACAACATTAAAATTCACAACCAGGGGAGCGTCACTTGACCCCTGGAGAATGATAAATTAGCTTGTGTTGCTCTAGCAAAACGACCATTTTATAGGCCTACCCTACCTTCACCCCCCCTCCCTCCCCTTCAGTATGGAGGTACCGCAAAGGGCCCCGGACTGAAAGGCTTTGGCAGCGAGGAAACATTCTCAGATGACGCTGATATCATTCTGCCTGCTTCCCTCCTCATAGGAAATCACTCAGCAGTGTGAATGACATTTAATTCAGCTGCATGTCATGCTCTTCACAATCATCGGTGTCAAGTGGGTATGGCGTGTTGCCGCGCTGCACATACCTTCACCTAAGCAGGTCTGACTTTGACACTGAAGTGTCTGTTGTAATAATAGAGAGCAAAGGGCCAAGAAAATAAAAGTCAGAAATCTCTCCAAAAATCTCTCGGTCGATACAAGCTGCTGCTTAGGGCTCAGTCCATTGAAACCTCTGATTCTATTCTATGTTTCACTTACCGTGGATGAAGTGCTTTCTGCAGCCAGTGCTGCTCTGTTTATCTGGGACGGGTTGTAATTGTTGAGTGCAGCCACCTCCTCGTTGTTAGTTTGAGGGATGGTGCAACAGATTTCATGTGACAGCGGCACTCCCATTTCCCACAAGGCGAACATGCAGGTGTCTGGGCAGCATTTGAGAAGAGATGAAAGAAAACTTAAAACTTATCAATGACACTCATTGAACAAAAAGGGGTTAAAGCAGCAGTAGGTAGGAATGGAGCAAATATGATTAAAAAAGTTATTTTTATAAAACGGTCTCTATATCCTGATAGTGGTGCGGGAGACAGGTAATCATGTGCCTCTGTGTCCTCCAGTGCTCCTAATAGCATCTGCAAGATTTCACAGACCGGAGGAAAACAACCAATCAGAGCTGAGCTGGAGCCTTGCCGTCTCTGAGCAGCTGTCAATCATATTTGATCAGCGCTGCCTAGTTTGACCATTTGATCGGAGTTTGCGAGTGATTGACAGCTGACTCCGTTGAATGAACAGTCAATAGGAACGCTCTCTCTCTGATATGACCTGTGATTGACCAAAGTCTCCCGTCACGGGCTAAATTTTTTAAAGCCTGAAAACAGCCGAAGTCTAGTTACAGTATCTCTTGAATGAACACTTGAATTACAATATGCTGAAAGGTTATTATGGAATTTTTGCCCAATGACACCAAAAACATTCTGCCTACTGCAGGTTTAACTAAGTACTAGTATCCTACATCCCAGGCCATGCACTCTTTACATGAAGCAGTGTCTACCTTTAATGACGATCCGCTTGCTAACCAAAGTCCCTTGCGAGTCATCACTGGCAACTCATTTGCACTATGCTAAGCTAATGGATCAGTAAATGGATTTTTATGTGTACATAAATGCTAATTCGCTACACTGAGGCGCTGTTCGACAACGCTGTGTTTAGCAAGCCAGTGGGAGCCTCGGGGGTATGTTTGTGTCTCATTAGGCTCGACCAGGGATCTATTGTGGATGTGGAGGACTCAGTGGCAAAACAGCAATACAATGATGATGGCCTACAGTGCTGAAACACTTGTCCATCCTGCACCTGAAGGTTTTATTGAAGAGGGGGAAGATATCCCACAAGTGCCGACACAATTACTTTTTTTGAAAAGCAGCCTGTAAGACACTGAGTGTCAGGTGTTATTATGTTGCATGATAGTTGTTGCTATCTGGGATGGACACTGACACAAACTGAAGCTACTTGATAACACTTGAGAAGATGTATAGCTCAGAAATAAAGGTCCAATTAGGCTACATGTGGTGACTTTTAGCCCCTCTTCTGCTCCCACACCACCATATACTGTATGTCTATCCATCCACAACTCAAATACTTAATATCCACACACTCTTTTATTTATCTAATAAAAGCGTTATCTATAAACTACTTGGTTAAGTTTAGAATAGATCGACTTGGTAAGGCTTAGGCAACAAACTACTTAGTTATGTTTAGGAAAAGATCATGGTTTGGGTTAAAATAACACTGGAAGTGGCGTAACTTAAAGTGGCAGCAAGCAGTATGCGTCATTAAAGGTAGACTCACGGCCTGGGCTGTAGAATACCAGTACTTAGTTAAACCCGCAGTAGGCAGTATATTTTTGGCATCAATGGGCAAAAATTCCATAATAACATTTCAGCTTATTGTAATTCAAGTGTTCTGAGAGAAAACTAGACTTCTGCATCTCCTCATGGCTTTGTTTTCAGGCTTTAAAAAATCTAGCCCGTGAAGGGAGACTTTGGCCAATCACAGGTAATTTCAGAGAGAGATAGCATTCCTATTGGCTGTGCTCTGGCTGGTGGACAGTGATTGGTATTTCCTCAACTGATCTCAGCATGGCTGCTGGATCTGTGCACTACAAGATGATTCTGAAAACATTTGAGGAGAGAAATAGGCATTACAGTACGAGAATACTAATTCATATTTGATCAGCGCTGCCTAGTTTGACCGTTTGATCCGAGTTCGCGAGTGATTGACAGCCGGCTCATAGACGGCAGCCGGACGGCAGACTCCAGATAAGCTCTGACTGGTTGTTTTTTTAACGTCGTTGAACATTTTGGTTCTTCCTGCAGTTCGAGTACACAGCGCGTGGTCATAACAGCTTCATGACGGCTCAGCTTTTTCAGCTCATACCACCTTCATACCATTTGTTGATCCTGACAGCAGCCCACATTCAGAACCCTGAGACAGCAAGACAGACATTGAAAATGGAAGGAAGCAGCAGCAGGGCCTCGTTGAAAGAACATCTCTAACTGAGTGGGAGTTGAGTGGGAATGCTGGCTCGGCAGCAACCGCAGAAGCCACACGTCTCAGAGTTTCTACAGCCAACTGGAGCGCATAATATTCTCGATGATGCTGCATGTTGGGGTGTTACATTATCACCTTTCTTACAGCAAATATTACCTGTTTTCTATTATGTCGTACTGACATTGTGGCAAGCAAAAGAACACACTCCATCAATAATGGTTATAGAAGGCATGGTAGCGCTTTATTTTACTGGTCTAATGTTTTCTAATAGTTTCCTGAAAAGAACTCTGTAACTTGGCACTAAATGCAGGGAGGGATTTATTTGGAAGCTGATTAATTTAAACCAACATAGAAATTAATTAATCATTCATTTATCATTGGAGACTTTACTCTCCATATATACTGAATTGTATGCTTCCATGTAGACTAATTGCAATTTTCTTTGCATGGTCACGTGACCTGCTGTGTTCTGAGTAAAACACTCAAGGTTATGCTATTTTAGCAATTAATTAGGAATAATTAATTAAAAGTTTTCCAATTGAACACTGTCTCTATTTTACCAGTGATTTTTTCTAAAAAAGAAAAAACTTCCCAGGAAATTCTGCACCTGTAAAATAAACCTTTAGAGAAAGCATCATCATGTACATAAAACAACAACAAAAAAAACTTTTCATCCAAATTGGGACAAGCAATTAGAAGCAACTGTGAATATGTCCAATATTAAAATTATATATCATTATAACTAGAGATGATCCGATGCCATATTTTCCTTTCCCGACACTGATTCCGATACTTGAACTTGTGGTATCGGCCGATACCGAGTACCGATCCGATACCAACGTGATAAAAAAAAAAAATAATAATAATATTACTATTATTATTAAACAGCTGTGATAAACTACCTGCAATCAGTTATTTTTCGCTGCTTTAAAACAGTAGTTGCCAGTGGCAGCCATGATACATCCAGGGCAACAGCACAGTGAAGGCTACTGTTTTGGAGTGGCGAAAAATAATTGATTTCCGTTTAAACAAGCTGATTTTTTTTCTGGTTTAATAAATTATGGTATCGGATAGAGGTCGACCGATATGGGTTTTTTATGGCCGATGCCGATGCCGATTTTTTACAGAATCAGGACAGCCGATGGCCGATATATGATGCCGATTTTTTTTTTGCCGATATGTTTGGCTGGTTTTCTTTTTTTCCTCCATCTGATAAAATATAACAGCTTAATAATAACAAATAATACACAAAATGTCTTAACTTAAGTAAACATTTATTGAACAACACTTATGGTCTGTCTCTCCAATTTGCACTTTGTGTCTGCACTGCAGTGCATATTTTATTTTGTGCATGATGGTTAATAGTAGTAATAGTGCAGGGCTCAAAACCTTTTAAGCACCTTTCCAAAACTGTCCTAAAGCATGTTTTTTATTTATGTTTGTTGACAGACACTGTTAGAAGCTATATGGCCATAATCTAAGTGATCAAAACATAATAATAACTTTGTTCACTCGTATTACACAGCCTGCTGCTCATATCTGCTATGCTGCGGACTACACACAGGCCAGTGACGTCATAGAGGCTCTGTAGGACCCATAGACCGCAGACACGTTTAATGAGGAAGTGAACTTTTTGCTAAATGTTTCGACAAATTGCTCGTGTTTCCGCGCTCACACGCAAACTTGCACTTATGACAAGCATTGTCAGCATCAACTCTAGTAAAGTGTAATCACGCTTTATAAGTTTAGTTTTCTCCGCCATAGTTACTAAGAGCAGAAGCTCTGTGTGTGTGTCTGTGAGAGCTGCTCCGCCCCGCACACAGCTAACGTCACCTACGGAGAGAAATTCTCCGTTACCAAAAACAGAATTGATAACGTCGGAGCATTTCATATCTAACCAATTAAATATATAGGGCTTTGAAAGAGACGAATTTAAGCCTACCGGTTTCTCCCGGCAGAATGTCAATTTGATTGACACACAAGGGGCGGTGTCACACGTGTTCCACAGCAACAACAACACTGGGCTGCCCGCAGATGTGCCTGCTTGATAATCGGCTTAATATGCTCAGGCATCGGCCGATGCCGATTATGAAAAAATGTCAAATAATCGGCCCGATTAATCGGCCGACCGATAAATCGGTCGACCTCTAGTATCGGATCGGTGCATAGATTGGTGTACTCGCCGATACCCAATCCCGAATTTTGGACAGCATCGGACGCATTTCCGATACTGGTATCGGTATCGGTATCGGAAAAACTCTACTTATAACACATTTTATTAAATGGCAATATACAACATTCAGGTCTAATTGTCTTGAGGGTGTGCATTATCTTTATATAACTGCACAGGTCTGACATACTGTAGCACCGTCATCACTTTTTCTAAATAATTACTAATAGCTGGAGGGCTGCTGATTTCAGTGGTTACTATATGCTGGCTTTACTTCTTGTTGGAGTCGTAAAATAACGTTTAAACCAAGGTTATTCCAAGGTTGACCCAGATTGTGGCAAAATTAATTTTCCACTAAAAGAACATATTGTCCTCCAGAATAAATACTAAAATATTTACTGTATATTTCTGGAAAGTGCGGCCATGGTGTAAGTAGGAAAATTCATGTTGCATTGCGCAGTTATGAAAAATAACTGCGCTCTACACTATGTGTTATATTTCGATACCCGCACTTTGTTTGTTATTCTTCAATAACTGCATACCACATTATTGATTAACCCTCACATGAAGACATGCGGCAACTTTTGCAATGTAAGATGCTGCTGTTATAATACATTATGCAGTAGTCTACATTATAATACATCATACCCATGGGCTTCATAGGAAGTGTTGCCAAGTTTCATTTTGGTCTTCACAAGAAAACTTTGTTCTTTTTTTATTGTTCCAGTTTGTCTCGGATACTGTTGCTGTGTCCCTGTTTGGGAAATAATTGGCCTGTAGTTTTGTAGTTTTCAAGCAAAGCCTCTTTCAAAACAAGGACAGTGTGAAATAAAAGTATAAAATATTTATATATAGACTAGAAAAAGGCATTTATAGTCCTGACAATTTAAGGACACTCCCTCAGCTTGGGGCCCTAGATCGTCCCTCCACCACCGTGCACCAGAGCTCGAGAGGCAGCGGCTCAGTGCAACTGTTGACATTTTTAGACCATTTCACGATTCCAGATATTTGTTGTTTCTGTTTTTGTTTAGATTTTACTAAAATCCACATCTACTCTGCCACTGTCCTGTTCAGTGTGACTGCAGCAGCAGTTCCTCAAATCAATCAAATCAAAGGGATAATTTATTCACGGTGAGTGCAAACCAAAGAAGCGGTAAATAAAGGCAGCATGAAATCAAAGGTATGGGATCAGGTGGAAATTGGTATTCTCTCACTACACAGCCCACTGTTGACCTGGAAAACACTCACACACACACACCAAATACACACTCCGCAGCTCCCGGGAGCGGACGCTCTCTTTATATCCTCAAATGCATACATTAAGATGGAGATGTACAGGAATTTTTAGTACAAAGAAATGAAAAAAAAACAGGGTGTAGACACACTAACAGGAACACCTGTATTATATTATGCAATCTATTGTAATCAACCTGCAACAAACACAACCTCTGTGAAGGTTATTTTTTTCAGACTTGGGAGACTTTAGGATGTTCATTTGTCCTGCAGACCATAGCTCATTACGTTGTGGTATTTGGATTGTGTTTTATTTTATTCTGTGTTTTTGAAACGGTGTTCGTGTTATTGTGTCCACCTCAGAAGAATGCCTCTTGTGCTTCTCCTTTTCTTAACCTCCTCTTGGAATGAGACCCACAGAACATAAAATACATTAATTGAATATATATATCTATATACATAATTTCAAATATATCAAGCATCTGAAATCAGCAAAAAGCACGTCCAGTTGGCCAAAACATTTCATATCAAAATATAGTCAATTTAGACAAGGATTCTGAATACATTTAATGCACGAATCGATTTTAATTACAGAATTTAACTTATGTGACAGATCTGTCCCCATTTTCAATAATATTCCCCCCCAATATAAATACCTCTATGTACTAAATAAAAGACACAAAAGAAAAAAAAAAAGGCAAACCCAGGATTCATCCGTGAAGATTCAAATGAGATCCAACAGCTGTAAAATCACAAATGCTTCTCTTGCCAGATGGTGAGCTCTGGTCGGGGCGTGTCCCAAAAAATATACAAGAGTATGAATAATGCATTGGATATGACTTATTTCACAGTGTATCTCTGGATGTCACTCACACACAAGCATACACACACTATTCACATGGAGAGATGCAAACATGCGCACACACACAACATATAGACTATTTAAATGAGCCAGGGGTCCACGTCTGCTAGATGCTCCCGGTGGTGTGAACAAGATGTGTGAGGTTCATTGACAAAAACTACTCTTCTAGTCTATGTTGGCACCACATAAAAAACATAAGTTATAAGCTAAATCGTCCAAAATGTCCACATTTCACCATCATGACCTTCAGCCATTAGGTAAAGACTGTCCACTCATCTCTGTCGTCTCTTCTGTGACATTCCAATAGACTTTCATGCTTTTTCACAACGTCCCGTCCTGTGGGTGTGTATGCAGAGATTTTAGGAGGTGTAAAGTTTCGCCCAGCCAAATGAAAGAAAGACTCCAATGGACAATACGGCCTGGCTCAACCTCTGCAAAGTCATTACTCTTCAGCAGTGAGCTGTCATTAAAGAAACTTGGCTGGAATATAACCCTGGACGGTTTCATAGCGGGGATAGTAAAGAAGATGAACGGGCCGACTTCTGAAAGACCTTCTGACGAGTCTAAATCAAGCCACAAAGGTACGAAAAATCTTCAAGGAACGTCCCCTGCAGACTTGATGTTGGATAACAAGGACAAAAAAAGGTAATGTACTTCAATGAATATTCCACTGCCCTGTTGATAAATGTTCCTCACAGGGATTTTGCTCTATGATGTGTCCACGGTGAAGATTCAATGCTGATGGTGTACTATGCTGCTCACTGGAGACTTCTCAGAGTTCTCAGAAGTGTCTGCTGAGAGTCTGTCGCTGTGGGGATTGGATAACCTCTGGATTATTATTCTTTTTTTTACTGAAGGTCAAACCTCGTGTAAAGTTTGGGAGTCTCGTTGGTGAATGGACACAATATTCTGGTGTGGTGATAAGTCTCAGTTCTTTTTGTAGCATGGATGTCAATGATCCTGTGGAGGAATGGAGAAAAAAGACAAGGATAAATTTAAAATCACAAGATATGCACATTGTTATGTAATTGTGCTGACAATTTTACACGTCTAATGTCTGAATAAGTGCCAAAGTCACTTTTACATTAGTCACGCATAGCAGTGGGCAACTCCGGGGTCTGAACAGTGAAGTCAATGCTGAAGTGCCTTAAACTTGCATTCTTTCTAATAGCCAGCAGGGAGCGACTCCTCTGGTTGCAAAAAGAAGTCTGATTGTATAGAAGTCTATGAGAAAATGACCCTACTTCTCACTTGATTTATTACCTCAGTAAACATTGTAAACATGAGTTTATGGTCTCAATCACTAGTTTCAAGTCTGCTTCAATACAGCATGATGTTCATTTAGTAAATTATGGTCCAATTTAGAGTCAAATAGACCATAAAGCAGGGTATGCTTTAGGGCGTGGCTACCTAGTGATTGACAGGTCGCTACCACTGTGTTGTTCGGTCTGTGAGTAGTCTTTGTTTTGTCTTACAATTTTAACCCTTTCACAGTGTGTTTTCAGTTCATGAAAGTTAATTGTAACATTTTGGTCGACTAAAAATGTCTTATTCAGCGTTCAGTTGTACTTAGCACCCTCTCGTGTCACTTCTGGTTGCAAAAAACCAAGATGACGATGGCCAAAATACCAAACTTGAGGCTTCAAAACAGTAGTCCACAAACCAATGGGTGACGTCATGGTGACCACGTCCACTTCTTATATACAGTGTATGTCGCACAGCCAGACCTATCTCCACAGCGCTGTGTCAGCGCTAAAGAAAGGCCTGGCTGCAAATATTATCATTCTGCTATAGGGGAAAAAAACAATCTGGCTTGTTTGTATTTCTTTAAACCAATCACAATTGTCTTTGGGTGGCGCTAAGCACAGGACGCAGCAACGGTGCCCTTGCAAAATAGATAGCGTGGATAGCGGAAAGGGAGAAGAATGCCGCGATGGCAGACTTATACTCACAGTCTGCATTCGGTGAGTCAGACTACTTTTACGTAAGTCATGATGGTAATCTTACCAGGTTAAACGTAGTTAACATTTCCGAAACATTTTACGCAAGACAATTTCGGATTGAATAACCCCACATTAACATAAATGCTTCTGCAACACAAAACAAGGGATTAAATGTACGTTCGGCCTTTGTGAAAGAAAGCTAATACATTTATCATTTCCTATACATAAAGGATATCAAATTCACTATAATAAAAGCTTTTTTTGTTTTACCTCAGAGAAGCAGAGTGCTTTGACTTTTTGGAGATTTCATTCCCCTTTTTGGAAGACAGTAGCTGTGTTTCTATTCAATTGTCAAGCAAATTTAAGGCGAACTTTTGAAATGTTGCAAAAAAGAAATGCGAAGTAGGCGCGTTTCCATTGACTGGTTTGGAGCGAATAAACTCTGCTACAGCGTAGTTTGTTCAGAAGTTGGTGCTATAGGCTACGCATAGCTGTAATCTGCCAGTAAACAGAGTAAAAGAAGTAGAGGTTGCGAACCGGAAACAAAACAAGTTGCCAACAAATGGCCATCTTACCATCTATGAGAGAAACATGGAGAGAGGTCTTCAGGAATTTGTTTCAATCGGGCAAGTTTTAATTGTTCTTTCATGTCAGCTAGTATTGACCATGTTTCATGCTGTCCGGAGAAAAGGTAAACATTTGCGCGTTATGGGAATATCCGGGAAGACACCAACGGCAGGAACAGCTGATCAGTCACGTGAGTTAAATGTTTGCTTAAAGTTTTATCGAATGTTGTCGTTTCCGTACAGCTTTTCCATTGTGATATTTCAAATTGTGCATAAAAATATGTGAATGGAAACACAGCCATTGACTGCCTACTTATGCAACAGGAGCACCTGTTTCATGTCAGATCCAAGAAGCGCTTCCTCATTTGTTTTTTAATCAAAAATAATTTCAGTTTAATAAACCACAAAACACTGAATGAGCCAAATTTAAGCTGTTGAGGATATTATTCTATTTTTTACCTTCACGGTGCAGGACAAGAAAAAAAAACACAGTAATAACCAGTCCCCCCTCCCTGTATTTTCCATTTTCATCTGAGCCGGCTCTGAGCAAAACTCTTTACATACAGCATGTGAGCCAATTAAGAATTAAACAAGAGCCCCAAATGAATGTTTTGCCATCCTCTGCATGTGCACGGTTGGATATTATAAAACAAGCAGGTCCACTCACCACTTGTAGTGTGAACTTTATCTAATAAATGAAGGAGTTGATGACAAATATTCTCAGGGGCTTCACTGTGAGACGGTGATGAGCACTCATGATGGTCATTAATTAAGGCTTGCTTCAACCACAAAACAGGGCTTAAAATCCACCGCTGATGAGACCAAAAAACACTTTTCTTCCTTGATATTACTTTTGAACTCACTGCTGTTTATTGGAGTGCCAGTTGCTGTTGAGGGACCAAATATGGAGCAAGCATTTTGGCTCTTTCCATAAGGGTCTGAATGATGCTGAACATTTCCATAATGGACAAAAAGCCATTACTTAAACAGATATATAAAACCAGCAATTGTACATATTCCATGTCTGAAATGGCCTATATGAATGATTCAGGTCCATACGTAGGCTATACTGTATGTACTAATATATTCCTTTCCACATGAAATTCATTTCACCTCCAAAGAAATTCTATAGCTAATGACTTAATTTAGCCAATCATTTGATCAAGAAATCCATTTGAATGATAATAGAACTCTGCCACGAATATGTTATATGGATAAATCCATAAATGTTAATACATAAATGATTCACGGTGACAGTGGACAAATGTGACATCCAGGACTGCCCATATAAATCATTCAGACACTTAAATATGAGTTGGCAAATCCACACAGAATTGCACAAATTCCCAGGGCTGGCAAATAAATATTTATGACGCCCCCAATTCCCCTTTTCTCCCTGTCCTTGGTAATTGTGCGTGATTCATTTTGTTTTCTCGGTGCAAGAGGGAAAATCAATCTTAGAATATTGGCTAGGAGACGTAAAGCATGCAGATTCCAAATGCCTATGGTTTTGCGGAATATAAAAGCTTCACAGATACTCAGGCAGTGTTCTTGGGAGGGGAATTTAGTTTAATCTTTAGATTTCCTTGTTTTTTAGAGAAAATAAATCTGTTTGTGGAAGTAAAGTTAACCTAGGCTAGCCTGCTCCCGACTCACCTGCCGACTTTTAATATCGAATTCGGCTGGCAGCTAAATCTTAGGAATCTGTTACCATGGCATTTAGAAATGGCATTTAAATTTAAAAATGTAGCTTTTTCTCTCGGTTATTGCTTTTGTCAAGAATATCCTCCCATTCCTATCAGTTTTCTGCCTTTGTCCTAAAAGAAAGCCTGGACACTTGAAGTAGCCTCTCCCTTTGATGTAACCATGGTGGGGCTTTTCAGTTTCCATCCTTATGCATTTCAAAACTTCCAATAACCCCCTTTGAGTTCCCTTTTTCCATTGCATCATCAAAGTGAATACATCCTGAGAGAATGGAGGATTCCATTGTGTATTCTCCAAGCTCAGTGGTGAGAGCAGTACTGAAAAATAAATGACGAACACACACTAATGGCTGATTCATTCCAGGTCTTGGAATTAAAGCGGCAGTAGGCAGAATATTTTTAGCATCATTGGGCAAAAAATTCCACAATAACCTTTCAGCATATTCTAATTCAAGTGTTCTGAGAGAAAACTAGACTTCTGCACCTCCTCATGGCTCTGTTTTCAGGCTTTAGAAAATCTAGCCCATGACAGGAGACTTTGGCCAATCACAGGTCATTTCAGAGGGAGAGCGTTCCTATTGGCTGTTCATTCAATGGAGGCAGCTGTCAATCACTCACAAACTCCGATCAAACGGTCAAACTAGGCGGCGCTGATCAAATATGAATTAATATTCTGTTACTGTAATGCTTATTTCTCGCATAAAATGTTTTCAGAAATATCTTGTAGTGTACTGTTTAGCTGTAAAATGAGAAAGTTTCCTCTGGCTGGTCGGCGGTGCTTGGTATTTCCTCAGCTGATCTCAACATGGCGGCCAGGTCACAAACTTCCTCATTTTACAGCTAAACAGTACACTACAAGATGTTTCTGAAAACATTTGAGGCGAGAAATAGGCATTACAGTAACAGAATATTAATTCATATTTGATCAGCGATGCCTAGTTTGACTGTTTGATCGGAGTTCGCGAGTGATTGACAGCTGCTCAGAGACGGCAAGGCTCCAGCTTGGCTCTGATTGGTTGTTTTCCTCCAGTCTGTGAAATCTTGCAGATGCCATTAGGAGCAGCGGAGGACAACGGAGGACCCAGAGGCACACAATTTTTTCAGATTACCTGTCTCATGCACTACTGTCAGGATATAGTGACCGTTTTATAAAAATAACTTTTTAAAATCATAATTGCTCCATTCTACCCACTGCTGCTTTAAGGCATGACTTCTGCTGTTTCCCTTAAGAGTTCTGCTTTCTACAAGATGCAACAATCAAAATGTCTTTGGTTGCTTGTATGTCAAAGTAAACTGAATCAAGGTTACACACTCAGTATGCAATTTAGAATAAAATACATAAAAACTCACATACTTGTTGTTTTCTCTGCATCCTACGACGGCTCCTTAGGCAAAGGCTGGAAAAGAAAAGTAGAAGGTCAGCATCGGAGGAACAGAGTTCCACGTTTTATTCAACTTTCCCTCAGCATATTGGCCTTCGACGCAGAGCAGCATATGTCCATCTAAAAGCACAGATGGCATGTCTTCCAATTATATCTAAAACGAGATGATGGAAGCTGAAGGTTATTTTGTTCTCTCCCAGTTTTTATGACCTCTGAGGACGCCGCTTCTCTCCTCGACCAGAAAATACGAGCGAGTAATGGCCACCTCATCATCCGCGTTAACGACTGAGAAACCTTTTTCTTTCTTCCATCAATGGCATCACACAGATAGAATTTTTTTTATCACATTAGCTGTAGGGCAGGGTGATAAACAGTGTTCCACTTTGTTTCTCTGTGAACAACAACTTATTGCCTCCTATACATTCATCTTTAGGCGAACACATGAAAACATGCAGGTTTCCCCTTGACCGGAGGAAGAAAACAACTCCCTCGCCTTCTTAATATTGGTGAATGAGCCACTTTTGTGTAGATAATGACTCGGCTAATCATAATCAGGAAGCTAATGATCTGTTTAGCCAATCAGAGGAGCCAAGGCGAGACGACTGTCTGGGCAGCGCATTGGCATTCCCAGCAGCCGCCGCTCTCCTCTCGGCTGTGCCAGGCTATCTGCAGCAGGCGAGGTGGACTTGGTATTCTGATGCCCGCCCCGGCCCGCCGTCCTGCGATCTGTCGCTCCGTCGCTCTGTCTGCCCGACCGGCCCCGGCGCTGTCAAAGAAATTCAGTACTCTGAAGAGGCGCTGATCCATCACACCTCTCCAGCAGCATGTCATCTAAATGCTAAGTACCTCCACTGCATCTTTAAATCAAAACAAGAAAAGAAATGAGCACGGGGGCAGGCGCTTGGAAGGGATAAGAGCTTATAAGGGCACAATAGAATCTGCCGCGCAAACCCTTAGTTTTTTGATTACATTCATTTTCGAGGGAGAGGAAATGTGGGAGAGGAGAAACCGGGCGAGAAGGAATGTGGAACCCAGAGACCTTGTTATCCCTTCAAACGTACAAGGAAAAAAGAGAAAGATTAGATATTGATACACTCGCCCCAAAGGTTCCTTCAAAGAAAATAGGTAGTATGTTGTTTGATTTCTCTCCAAAAACCACCATGAATGTACCTGAGCTGCTCCCACAATAGGACCCCCCTCCTCTCCCTCGCCTCCCTGTCTCAGCCGGACTCTTTGCTATCGATTGGAGGGATTCTTGAAGTCGGAGCAGAGTGCTGAGGCGGCAGAAGCGGCCGGCACTATTAACTGCTCCTACTAATTAAAAGGGTAACAAGGTGAGTTTGGCCCCACGAGACCAACTGTGCAGGAGCCGGAGCCGGCTGTTTGCCTGCCATGCACACCGGTAAACAGTGCTCACCGCCTATGGTGTTTACAAGACAGGAAACCAAGGACATCGAAGACATATTCATCTCCCGCTGGCACGAGGGATGAGGGAGATTCACAGATAAGGAGAGAGAGAGGGGAGCACACTAATAAGCTAATCGCTAATTGCTTATGTTGCGGTGAAATTGAAACATTTGGACCTCGTCTCAGAGCTCGGGGTGCCCTCGTTTCATCGCCACTTGTAAACATTGAGCGCTGCGCATGAATGATAAAGTTTCACAGTTCAAATGAGGTGCACAGCCTGGATCTCTGAGAGGCTGCCAGCAGAGATTGGCAAAAAATATTAAGGGATTCAATTAACTTCCTTCCTTATCATCAACACAACATATTTTAGGATCAAAGTATTTTTTAAGATACAGTATGCCTCGCATTACACAAATAAAATCCTCAGCCAAGGTAGCATTACAACTCCCAGAAATCTTTGCAGCCGGGAGGGGAAGCCACTGCAGGTACAGCAGACAGCAGGTTGGCTCAGTGCTCAGTGGGGAAACAAAGCAGAGACGCCATATTTGGTGGCACTTCAAGTCGCGAAATTCTCACCAGCAGCCCACCCGGCTATTATGGACACATGCCTTCACTGCAGTAACAAAAAATCTTTCCCCGGAGTCTCTCCTAACAAGTGGACTCTCACACAGGGTTTTGTTGGTTTCATCAACTGGAGGCTCAGACTCAGAGGTCCCAGTCATTACCAGCCACTGGTGTTATTAGGCTAACAAACACAGCTACTGAAGAACCCCAGAGTATGAGACTGATGTACAAAAGTATCAGTGCATCAGACCCAGAGCTATCTCAGAGGAACAAAACCAACATTAGTTACAAAGCACTGGGTTGTATTTGCTGCTTTATTTCTGGGGAGGCAGCTACAGAAAAAGCCAACGTCTATTGTCCAAAACTCCGATTCTTTACTGAAGTAAAAGTAGAAATATAATAATGTAAGAAGAATAGTCCATTACGAGAAACCGCTGACAGAATTTCTGCATTACACAGGGGGCAAATACCCCATGTTGAAATGTGGCCTATGGCTCTGACAATTTCACACCAGACGAAGCTCTGGAGACGAACATTGTGCGGAGTAAAACTCACATGGCAGTTCAAAGCCTGCCGATGACAGAACTTCAAATAGGGGAGCGGGGTAAAGTGTGCTGAAAGTGACAGCAGAGGGGACCACGTTCACTGGGTCTCCGACAGAGAGGAGGGGGGGGTGGGGGGGAACATGCGCCCGGCGAAGGCAAGCTGAAAAAAATAACTCTTTTGATATATGATGACAGTACGAGAGGAAACAAAAACAAAAAAACAATGCTTTTTTATGCCCTGTGAATGAACACCAGAGGAAACATTAGATACTGTAAATGGAATCATGAAGCTTCCTGCAGTATGTATGTTCCATAACACAACACCTATGATAACACAAAGGAAAATGGGGAATGGGAGTGGGGTTTTCTCTCTTTTCTGAACATCTCTATCAATCCAACCTATTTCAATATATTTTCTGCATCAGTCCACAAGCTATCTCCTCAAGACTGATGAGCATGCCACAGCATCCGACAAACAGATGAACTGCAACCAAAGGAGTGCATTTTTCTTTTCCTGCTTGATAAATAGAAGACCTGTAAATGAAACCGAAATAAAGCGTATATTTGCTTATCGTGCGTAACCTCTGTGTACTCCGGTGCACGTATGTTGTTTGAACGTCAGTTATTTTATAAATGTGCATCCGAAGGCGAAGCGGCCGGGCTACAATATGTTATCCCCCCATCCAGAGAGAGGCTGTCAGATGCAATATGACAGGAGTAGCGTCAGTTCACAAACAGGATTGTGAGTGAAAGCCTGGGGGTGAGCCAGTAAAACATGAAACATAAAAGCTGGACTTGTGCTCTTTTGTCTGATGTATCAAAGACGGTGGTGCATTCAAGTCATTAGATTAAAAATGAATTAACACAACAAAGATTTATCTCTTTCAACCCAAAAATCACTCCCAGAATGGATAATTCACTGTTACAATTCTCATGTGTAATAGTAAACATGCTACAGAAACGTCTGGCTTTTAGTGGGATGTCTTTACCATCATGTCCATTATGGAACAATCCTTTGTTCACTGCGGGTTGAAAACCGCTGAAAAATTGTAATTGTAATTCAAATGTTCTGAGAGAAAACTAGTCTTCTGCACCTCCTCATGGCTCTGTTTTCTGGCTTTAAAAAAACTAGCCCGTGACGGAAGACTTTGGCCAATAACAGGTCATTTCAGAGAGAGAGCGTTCCTATTGAATGTTCATTTAACGGAGACAGCTGTCAATCACTCGCAAAATCCGATCAAATAGTCAAACTCGGCAGCGCTGATCAAATATGAATCAATACTCTGTTACCGTAATGCCTATTTCTCGCGTAAAATGTTCCAGAAACATCTTGTAGTGTACTGTTTAGCTGTAAAATGAGAAAGATTGCTCCGGCTGGTGGGCGGTGCTTGGTATTTCCTCAACTGATCTCAACATGGTGGCCGGGTCACAAACGTTCTCATTTTACAGCTAAACAGTACACTACAAGATGTTTCTGAAAACATTTGAGGCGAGAAATAGGCATTACAGTAACAGAATATTGATTCATATTTGATCAGTGCTGCCTAGTTTGACCGTTTGATCGGAGTTCGCGAGTGATTGACAGCTGCTCAGAGACGGCAAGGCTCCAGCTCGACTCTGATTGGTTGTTTTCCTCCGGTCTGTGAAATCTTGCAGATGCCATTAGGAGCACCGGAGGACACCGGAGGACACAGAGGCAAAATTTTTTTCAGATTCCCTGTCTAATGCAGTACTGTCAGGATACAGTGACCGTTTTATAAAAATAACTTTTTTTCATCATATTTGCTCCAATCCTACTGCTGCTTGCTTTAATTGCAGATTCACATCTCTCATGGCAGCAAAAAAAAAACTCCAATAAAAGTCAAACTCTGCTTCTTTCAACCCTGCTGAAATAGATTATATTAGTTGTGCACGATTGTTAGAATTTACTTGCTGGTGCGCACAGAATTTAATAATTTCAACTACAAATGAGACTGAAAGCCAGCAGAGCATTGAAGGACACGGTGCACAACATGCATATCTAATATTTGAAAATGCTCCGGCCTGGTTTTTCTAATGCATTTTGAAGATGCAAACATTTCTCTAATTTGCACTTCTGATTTCCTCGCTAATATTTCCCTGCTGTGTTAGAAACAAGACCATTGATAACATATCCTTTTACTCAGGGCCTATTTTTATAACTGTATGTACCCTTCAGAGTCTTCAGTACAAGGACTTACTATTCAAGGAACAACCTAGTTTACGTTTCTCATTATGCATTTTATTTAGTCTTAATGAATACTGCTGGTCACGGCGCTACAGCACCTAACGAAAGGGATTTCATGATCATAGACCACCTTTATATAAAGATGGCATCCCACTGAGAATACAAATTTGTTTGAGGTTCAGAAGGCAGCTCTGTGACAAATACAAGAGTTGTATAAGAACAAGAGGCAACCAATTATATAACCTAACAAAATGCACTCAAATCATATAGAGCAAAGTCAGGCTAATGCAGCTGCAAATTAGGCTGAGAGCCACAAGAGCACTGAAGGACCTCTTGAAAAACAGTGTCATTATATATCGTCAGTGGGATGAGCCGTTTAGATGAAGGTAGATCTGGTAGAATCAAAAGTCTGTAAGAATAAAATCACATTAACAGATAAAAGATTGGATGCTGATGTGACTTGTCACCAGCAGCAGCATTCAGGCTTTTCTCGCTTGTCTTTTGAAAACATTTTCTTCAGTTCCGTCTGCAGGATTATTATTTTTCATTAGCGCAGAGCCAACAGTGGTCCCAGGTTTCTGCCTCAGGATGCAAAATTAATTTCAGTGTAAACTGAATAAACAGTTTACGATAAAGTTGTAATGTAGCCTATTTAAACTGTCAATCGATTCAAATATTTAATCGCAAATTAATCGCACATTATTTTATCTGTCTTTTAAATAAACCTTAAAAGGAGATTTGTCAAGTATTTAATGCTTTTATCAACATGGGAGTGGACAAATATGCTGCTTTATGCAAATGTATGTATATATCTATTATTGGAAATCAATTAACAACACAAAACAATGACAAATATTGTCCAGAAACCCTCACAGGTACTGCATTTAGCATAAGAAATATACTCAAATCATAACATGGCAAACTCAAGCCCAGCAGGCAACAACAGCTGTCAGTGTGTCAGTGTGCTGACTTGACTATGACTTGCCCCAAACTGCATATGATTATCATAAAGTGGGCATGTCTGTAAAGGGGAGACTCGTGGGTACCCATAGAATCCATTTTCATTCACATATCTTGAGGTCAGAGGTCAAGGGACCCGTTTGAAAATGGCCATGAAGGTTTTTTTCTTGCCAAAATTTAGAGTAAGTTTGGAGTGTTATTTAGCCTCCTTTGTGACAAGCTAGTATGACATGGTTGGTATCAATGGATTCCTTAGGTTCTAGTTTCATATGATGCCAGTAACTTCACTCTAGCTTTAAAACTGAGCCCGCTACAACCTAAAACTCGCAAGTTGCGTTGATGCATTAAAGAAATTAGTGGCGTTAAAACAAATTTGTGTTAACACGTTATTATCGCTTTAACTATGACAGCCCTAATCCTATTGTATCGTAGGTTGTTTTATGGTGCTGTTTTACATCAGTCTGTGCAAAATGCTATTTTGTGGCACACACATGAAGCATATATGAATCACTACATGCAGGTTATTGGTTTAAATATAACATACGACAAAATGTTTTTCAGAGAGAGAGCAGCTCTTAAGATAATAAATCAATAGAGCAAAGGCACCTTTTTTTTTCTGGTTGACTAATGTTGTATTTGGTCTAAACTGCTTGTGTTGCATCAGCTGCCAAGTAAGCAATATGTAATTAATATAAATATAAAACTGTGTGAGTATCCGTATCGGTTTCATTTTAGTAGCATATTGAATAGGCATCAATTCAAGCATATATAATAATATATTTTCATATTCTTTGTGTGTGTGTTTTCCTATTGTTTACTCTCTGTGACAGATGTGGTATTTTTCTGAAATAGGCTTAACTGTATATATATAATATACAGCAGGACAAAAACCATCAATTGTTTAGTCCGATTCTCAATACTTCCTGACTTCCTGTCTGTGGCTCTCAGCCCTGAGCCCATTCTGAAGATGTAAATCTTTAAAAACAGCCCACAAATATAAAGTTTTCAGTCATTTTTAAAGAAAAAAGGCTCAGTAATTTCCTAAAGTAGCTGGGCGCTGTAGTGTATAGCAAACATTACTCAAACAGGAGTAAATAGTGTATATGTCGGGGACTATTTTCAGCAGTGGATTAACACACATTTAGTGCTCTAGTGAGCCTTTACGGCTGCAGGATGGTGTATGTTGGATTGCCTCAGTGTGTGAAATCCGGAAATGAGTTAGCATTTTAGCACTTTCTGTTCCCTCGTCTTGAAGTCAATGGGTTTTTTGAATGGGTGTTTGGTTAGATGCCTGAAATAAGGTCTGTGGTTAACACAAGCTTAAAGTTTTGTTCTACGATATAGATTACGTCAGTAAATATCCCTCTTGAATTTTGAAGCTTTTATGTGTCTTAAAAAAGGCGGTTGCTGACAAGTTGCTAATGCCATCATGCCGACACGTCTGTCTTTACAGCCTCGTTGTGTATACTCATGTTTATGCAACAAATTCTCACTCCCAATTCAAGTTAGGTGTACCTTTATACTAACTTCACTGACTAGCGACTCACGTGACTCACGGGACTGATGATACCGCCGAATTACTTGACTAAAGACTGATCTGACAAAATTAGTCAACGTTACTTTTAGTTTCACACGGGACACGAACACCGGGCCTCCTGGTTTAAAGTCTTGTGTTTGCTTGACCCATCCACTACCCCTCCCGCCTGCCCTGACCAAACCCTCACGCTATTAATACTACGTCACTTGCTCAGACCGTTGAATAATGCCATGGGTCAGTTTACATCGAAGTTAGCTGAAAGCCTGGTTTGTCGCATATTGTTGCTAAAGGATGCCTCCGTGCAGAGTTTATTTTCTGTAATAATCCAAAACCCAATGGAAAAATCCCATTGGCTTTTTGTTGAGGGAACCAGGGCGATGCTAACTTCCTGGTTGGCCTACAAAAATATGTCATCCCTGCACCAGTCTATTGGCAATACTTATTAGTAGGATAAATTCATTGTCTTTTGGAGGTTGGAGGATTTAGCCAATAGAGTTGGGATAATTCTACCTGCTTCTTGTACAGTTTGAAATAACTCACTAGTACAAAGAAAATTCTCCTTTCCCATCCTTTACACTAATGATACCAAGCCAACCAGAAATCTGTCATCTCCACTCTCCAACCTCACCGACTAATCAACAATTCATTTCAAGAGGCCGCACACAAACAGTCGTGCTGCTGACAGAGCCTGCGAGTGTGTCGCGTTGCCTTTGAGAGGCGAGCTCATTAGAAGTCTGTCTCTGGTCAGATGGGTTGCCAGCACAGCAGTGACCATGGCGACACATGACTTGGCTGCCTGGCTGTTTGTCGTAGACATTGAAGCCTTTATAATTGAGCTGCTAGCGAGTGTTACGTAACGACACTGTGGGACTTTCTCACCTCTTTCATAAGAGGTGATGATTTCATTGCTCCTTCATAACTGGACAGGAACGTTTGTATGATGTGGTGCCGTCTGCATCACATTTGGAACATTTTCTATTCAAACACCTGTTTCCCTTTTCTCCATTTCTCATAAAGGTTCACCTTTGACTTATTTTTTCCTGTACAAATCAAGATTTCATGTCATATGGCATCTTTTCAAAAGTCCTGCAGCGCTAACTAGTTGTGATGTCTTCATGTTTACAGCAGCACTGGCAGGACTACACACACTCTACTAGCTTTTCGCCCTGGCTGACGCTGGAACAAAGAGCACATAGCTGGAGGAGGGCCACCAGAGCAGAAAAAAAAAGAAAATGCTAAAAAACATGATGCAAGCGTCTCTGACCTGCTGGGTCGCGCTATGTGTGTGTGTGTACGTCTGTGTGTGTGTGTGTGTGTGTGTGTGTGTACGCGCGTTGTTCATTTTGCAACTCTCCTTCTTTTGGGAAAAACGCCCAACTGCAACTGTTCTGTTTCTCTCCGGGCCACACACCAGCTGAGCAGTGGCATTTGTTGTGTGGGTGGAGGAAGATTTCTTTATCCCAGCTACTGTCGAGTATTGTCTGAGGGACGGAGTACATATGAAACCGCAGTCTGAATATGATCAAATCAGGGTTTCGAGTGCCACCATTTCATAATTTAAGCTCCCTCTAGCATGTGACGCAACATTTGAAGCCCAGAACATAATATTTTGGGAGAATAGTCCCTGCACAGAAGAAGCATTTCTATGCATAGTTTCAATTTAAACCCATCACTTGATTAGCAAAGGCTGATAATAGAGCTCAGTAGTGCTCTCGACAAAGCTCTCACCAAGCAGGGAGCAAGTGATGCAATCTCACAACCCTCTTGCTCACTTGCTTGAAAGAAGAAAACCCATTTCACTGTCCTGGATTCAGTCTGTCTGTCTTGTCAATTTTCAACCTGACGGCCGTTTCCATCCTCCGCGCATTCACACAGACACACCCAACTGTGCTCTTGTATAACCTAACAATTCACATCCACCCTCACCCCCCCTGTCAAGAGTATGAAACCAACCTCATAACACCCCGCCCCACCCCTGCCGAATTGCGCTTTCCACCTCGGAGAATATCATATGTAGACCTTTCAGCGGCTCACTAGTGAAGACAAATTGCCAGCTTGTTTGGAGGGGCCTCCTGAGAGTGATTCATATTAATGGCTAGCTGGCAGTGGAGAGCGGGCTGCATATGCAAACTCCATTAGCAGGTTAGGCTGGAGTATGTGACCTGGCAGTGCCACCGTGAGGTGCACACACAGGAGGGCGGGCTGCGGAGAGGAGGCTGTGTTTAGAAAGAGTTGCAGGTGCAGGGGAATGTGTCTACAGTATGTGTGTGTGTGTGTGTGTGTGTGTCGTGCAGTTAGACTGGTATATCACTTCATCAATATATCAAGTTGGCGTTAACGCAAATTTGTTTAACCCCACTAATTTCTTTAACACATGAAAGCAACTTGCGATATTTAGGTTGTAACAGGCTCAGTTTTAAAACTAGACTAACGCTCCAAACTTACTCTAAATTTTGGGGAGGAAAAACTGTCATGGCCATTTTCAAAGGGGTCCCTTGACCTCTGACCTAAAGATATGTGAATGGAAATGGGTTCTATGGGTACCCACAAGTCTCCCTTTACAGACATGCCCACTTTATGATAATCACATAGAGTTTGGGGCAAGTCATAGTCGAGTCAGCACACTGACACACTGACAGCTGTTGTTGCCTGTTGGGCTTGAGTTTGCCATGTTATAATGTGAGCATATTTTTTTATGCTAAATGCAGTACCTGTGAGGGTTTCTGGACAATATTTGTCATTGTTTTGTGTTGTTAATTGATTTCCAATAATAAATATATACATACATTTGCATAAAGCAAGCAAATTTGTCCACTCCCATGTTGATAAGACTATTAAAAACTTGACAAATCTCCCTTTAAAGTGGCAGTAGGCAGAATATTTTTGGCATCATTGGGCAAAAACTCCATAATAACCTTTCAGCATATTGTAATTCAAGTGTTCTTAGAGATAACTAGACTTCTGCACCTCATCATGGCTCTGTTTTCAGGCTTTAAAAAAATCTAGCCCGTGACAGGAGACTTTGACCAATCACAGGTCATTTCATTGAGAGAGTGTTCCTATTGGCTGTGCTCTGGTCATGTGACCGGAACTTGGCGTTCCTTCAACAGATTTTACAATGCGGGCCATGTCACAAATATTCTCATTTTACAGCTAAACCGTACACTACAAGATGATTCTGAAAACATTTGAGGCGAGAAATAGGCATTACAGTAAGAGAATATTGATTCATCTTTGATCAGCGCTGCCTAGTTTGACCGTTTGGTCGGAGTTCGCGAGTGATTGACAGCCGGCTCTCATAGACAGCAGACCTCAGATCAGCTCTTACTGCTTGTTTTCCTCCGGTCTGTTAGGAGCACCGGAGGACACCCAGAGGAACATAATTTTTTTCAAGTTACCTGTTTCATGTACTACTGTCACGATATAGTGACCATTTTGTAAAAACATTTTTTTTTAATCATATTTGCTCCAATCTCGCCTACTTCAGCTTTAAGTTACATTTTGAACTGATAGAAAAATGTGTGATTCATCGCGATTAACTATTCTAATCGATTGACAGCCGTAATTCTGCAGTTGTATTCATATTTATTGTAGAATTGGTTGGATTGATAACATTCTTCCACATGAATATGCAGCTTGGATTTTTTGTTTCATGCTGTTTTAGAGGTCATAATTATTCGCATTAAAATGATCTAATGAACCATTTACATGTAACACAATCCACCTAAATTAAACAATGCACTTTATTATTATTATTATTATTATTATTATTATTATAACCTTTCATGGTTTTGAAGTTTTCAAGGATTTAATAAATTGTTTCACAGCCAGAGTGCTTTGAAGGAAGCGAGACACCCTTTTTGTAAAGGTTTCAGTCGTACACTCAGCCATACATTGTATTTGGATTATTTTTTACGACAGGACCTTCTTGACCACAATGAGCCATTCATGAGTTTTTTTTCCTTGTACTAGCAGCCTGTGGGAGTTATACATAGTGCTAATGTCCAGCAGGTGGAGCAGTGGGTGGTTAAAGGTTAAGGTTAAGAACTTAATTTTTTTTACAGCAAGTTGGCCTAAAAATGTAAAGTTTGTCACGAATGGGCACTCAAGGAAAGGGGTTGTTGAAATCAGAAGGTTTTATTGGGACTGTGCTTTATCAAAATCATGGAAATCTGCCTATGTGATTGCAAGATTCCTGGTGTGCAAAGTTTGTGTTTTGGGGCCTGAGGGTGGCTCATAGTGTTCAAAATGCAAAGAGTTTCTCCACTGAGGAGAGTAAATGCGCTCAGTAAATCTCATGGCAGCCTGCCTTTTAGATTTTAATATTTCTCTTCTACATTTCGGACTGATAGTGGCACTAGAGGAAAGGTCAGGTTGTCAACAAGGACCATAAAATTTCACACAAATTTCATGGAAACTCAGCCATTAGTTTCAAGACGTATGGGCCTGTGTTAAAGTCAAAGAGAAATTTTCGCCTCACAGTGGTGATAGAGGAAAGATTAGTGGGTCACTGAAATTAGGAGTCATCCTCTGGGGCCATCAGTGTCACAAACCAAGTTACAGGGTAATCTGTCAAATAATTGTTGAGATATCTTTCTCTGGACCAAAGTGATGGGAAAATAGATAATCATCTAACCGATTCCCAGGGCTCCACCACTATCAGGGCAAAATGATCCAAAGGCACTCAATATAGAAACTGCATACGCTGGTTGACCAACTTCAACCTACAGTAGCAATCAAGATACTGTAAGAACTGATGCAAAGACTTGAACGAAACAAAAGCATCTGGAAAATACCAGATGACAACACAGATGGTTCCCTAAAGGAAGATACATATGTATGTTTTTTTGTTACGGCTGCTCAATTAAGGAATGCTGTTGTAAAATGTACAAGCAAACATTTTCATCTCTTTTTCCATCTTATATAACTGGTTACACAAAGTTAATATTGAATAAAACTTTCACATACATCATTTCAATGATATATATGAAACATATCAACTTCCAGCCTGTTCTCACCTCCAGTCTTCAAATACGGCAGCCTGTTGATGGCCCTACACGAGAAACTATGACGCTAGTCATGGCTGTAGTTATGACGGGAGTAAAGGAGGACGTCATGTGACGTAGTCGTAAAGAGTGATAAAGACGCATAGGGAGAAGGTTGGGGTGAAAAAGTCAACGTTTTCTTATTTTAAGTTACGTACGTAACTTAAGTCATGTAACGTAACTCACTGTAGCCTACTTAACCACGTAAAAAATGTACTTATTTTAACCCAAACCACAATGTTTCCCTAAACCTAACCAAGTAGTTTTGTTGCCTAAACCTAACCAAGTTATTTCCTGTGAACACAGAAGTTTATTTTGAAGAGAAGAAACCAGCACTTAAAACTTTAGATAAGATGCCATTCAGTTTTCATCATTGCCATATTCTAAAGAAATAAGCGGCTTTGAGCTTTGGAAAAGCGCTATATAAATTGAATATATTATTATTATTTAAATATAATCTGTTTAGCTGGGAAAACCCTCATCAAATACAAAAACATCTGTCTAGTTTTTAAGATTATGCATTGTTTAGCTCCTCCTCTGTCTGGTTTCATCAACTGCAAATCGACCGCAAACAGAGCCACTAGAGGTGCAGCTATAGCGGGGAACTGCACAATCCCACTCAGGAAAACTGCATATAGCCAGGCCGTCTTTTCCTTCAGAGCATCACATCAATTACAGAGTCCCCATCATATTATTAATTTAAGTGTAATGTCAAGAAATGTCGTGTTGAGAACCAACAATGTCGGCACCGGTGCTATTTCTGTCCACCTTTAAAATGACTGTAGTCTACTCATACTGTACTTGTGTTTTGTGCGCTCATGTTGCGTAACTGTATTGTATATGCTTTTTACCAATGTAGTATGTTCTTAACTACTGTACACGTTGTATTATTTTTATTCTAGGATGCCTATTAACATCAGGCAAAGGAATGCCGATGAAAACTCGCCTCTCAGCTAACTGGGGTGCATTTACATTTGTTTGAATGTTGATTAATGTACACTGTCCCTTTTCAAATAAGATTAAATTAAATTAAAGTGTCTGACGAGTTGGGAGTGAGAACATGATGGAACTTCATAGATCTGAATTAGCTTGTGAAAAATAAGGAAAAATAACATCTGTAGGTAACATACATTTTTGTGTGTCAGATTCATTTAATCAACATTTCATATCCTCTGCTGCTTATCTCATTGTCAGGTTGAAGCTACAGGTTGTGAGCATTAATTAGGCTGCCACTCAAAACCGAAGTGTGCCTCAGCCCACACAGTACAGATCTTAATGGAATCTTAGCATTTTTAACTTTAGTTACCTTGAAAGCGCAACTTAAATAGATTTGATAAGAGAATTCGATACTGGATTTAGATTTGATAAAATGCTATCGAACCCCAACCCTATGTTTAAGTGATATTAGCAGTTTAATATATTAGTTTTATTATTACATTGTCACTTTATTTCTGTGGCCAACTCCAGCTCCGTCAAGCCTACGCACCACAGCATGAATAATGAGTGCTGCCATTATCAGCTTTCACAAACCCACATTGTCACACTGAGTGCTCCTGTGTAATGTGATTATGAACATGTGAAGACAGATTCTCTCACAATTAAAACTCTACAGTCAGATACTTGCACACAGATGTGGACAGACAGAGCTTGGCCAGTGGCCGAGTGGCAGCCTGGCCCTCTATCCCGTTCCCTCTCTTCTCTCCACGCTCCAGCCTGATCAATCCTCTTTATAGATTTCTCATTTTCATTCATCTTCCAGAATGTGCTTTCCTCCCATTTCAGGTCTCACAACAAATACCTCTGGATACCTCCTCTCTTTTGCTGCCAAATCCTCCCTATCCCTGCCCTGCTCAAAGCAAACACCAGCATCACTTGTAATTAACTTCTGCAATAAAACTCTAGCTAATTGAGAATATGCAGTGGAACAAGAAATCTGCATACATTTTTTTGTTTTTTGTAAATGTATGTACAAAGCAAATCAAACCTAAGTGTGCTGTCAGGGTAGATTACAGCACGATGGGAATGCGTGCATGAAATCTGACGCAGCTGCCCAGGGCTGCTGGACGGGGGAGGCGGAGAAGCGAGAGAGATAAACACACAGCAAGTGAGGGAGATGGAAGAAATAGTGAGGGACAATCAAGAGATCCCATCATGGGTTGACCTTTGGCCTTCTGTACCTGACGATGAGGGCAGCAGTCTCTCCTGCTCTCTCCGTCCTGTCATCTCTTGCTGACATCAACATGCTGTGTTGTGCTGTTTCACTTCACTAGCTCTGTCTCTGTAAGTTACATCCCTCAACAGAGAAAATTCCAGTCTACATCGAAAAAAAAACGAGTATATGTCTGGACCGTGTATGGTCAGTCTGTGAATTTGTGGCTAAATTGTTACACAAACAGTCAGTGGTCATGTCTATAATGTTAAATCCAGCGGTTAATGTCCACCAGGTCCGTTGAGGACACTAGGGAACACGCTGCTCCACTCAATGAGTGGTGACGTACCCACTCGTGGAATGCACGTGATTGGTCCCTGGTTTTCTGCCTGCCGTTTCAAACAGGATGCAATGGCGGTTATTATGTCTAAACAATCCACCAAAATCTACTTCTGAAAACATTTTAAGTGTTAAATAGGCTATCCGGTCGTTTCATTTTAGAACTAGATCGCTAGTTTGACAGCTTGGTCCAAGTTTCTCGAGCTGGACGTGTCGCAATGGACGGGTTCATTTGCATAAAGGGCTGTTCCCCGCCTTTTCATTTTGAAAAAACAACGGCCAACGAGGAAACTCCAACACTCGGCCAACTAATCGAGACATCAGTGACATACTTTTGTGTTTGTACTGTAGAGCTGGCCCTCTGCTGTCCAGGCAAAGAAGCTGACCTTGCAGTGCCAACTACTGAAGCAATCCGGTCTCACTCCCAACTCGTCAAATATCGTCAATTGGGCAGTGGCCCTCGGCATCTGATACCGACACACGGAGGCACCATTTAGCGACAGTATGTGACGAACCGGACGAAGGGCGGGCAGGAGGGTTGGTGGATGGGTCAAACAAACACAAGACTTTCAACCAGGAGACCGCTGTTCGTGGCTCATGTGAAACTAAAAGTTACGTTGACTTATTTTGTCACGACAGTTGTTAGTCACGTGACTCGTTACTATCATCTGTCCCGCGAGTCACGTGAGTCACTAGTCCCGTGAGTCGTTCGTCAGTGAAGTTAACATCCACCACGACCGTTTCCTAACAATAACTAAGTGGTTGTGTTGCCTAAACCTAACTTCCTGTGAACGGAAGTTTATTTTGAAATGCATGAATGCTTGTAACGAGCGTATATTGACACGCCGTCCCTGGTCCATCTAAAAGTAACGGGGTACCCCGTGCGTCGGTCTTTAATGCCGAGGGGCACTGACCGAGCGGCGGTAACTGACGAGTTGTGAGTGAGAACACAAACATATACATAACTAATAAATACTAGTGGAGCCAGAGTTAAGAGACAAGAGCGGTGGAACTGTGGAGGGACTATAATTGCGTTTAACGGACATTTTTCCAAACACAGATTCACTAATTGGTGGAAGATGTCACCTTGTGAGAAAACTAGCGTGCATGGTATAGAGAGAACAGAGAATATCTCCATTTCCATTGAGCATAAAGATGCATGGTGTGAAATTGAGACCTGTATCCATGGCGACTCAGCCATTGGGTGACTATTGTTGGCCGGTCTGTATAGGCGCCTTTACAGTTTTTTTTTTTCAAACATTCATAATGATACTTCCTTTATATTGGCACAAAAACTATGCTGGCTTTGTTCTTCCTGAATCAAATGAGAGTTAATCACAGAGCAAAGCCTCAGTCAGCAGTGCTGCAGCATTAGCAGCTCTGAGGCATTGGATACATGTTCCACTGAGAGAGCAGCTACAGAGGACCAGATGACACCATATTGAAGGCTTTAAAAATTTAACATGCTTTGTATTCATTTAAATCTCTCACAAAGTCAGAGAGAGGTCATAGACTGTTGTCAGCTAATATTATTTTTTCTCAGCATGACACTGAAACCTCAAACGTCTGATCTCTTGTTTGAGCAAATGATTGAATCAACTGCTCGAATTCATATTTGAATCCACGTTTTGTCATTATTAGTTTTACAGAATGTGTTCAAGGTAAAACCTTGGATAATTGCCCACACACGTTTGTTTGATTCTTCAACATTGAATCAAAAGGAACAGAAAACCGATGCTGAACTGCTCACTATTGGTTATAAAATTCAAGCATGTCGCACTTGTGGCCTCACCCCAATAAACTGTATCACAGCAGATGTTTTCTTTCAGCCGTTTACTGTTGTCATTGTTTAAATGATCCCCATTAGCATTAGATACGGTTGCTAGTCTTCTCGGTTCCCATAAATACACATGTGGAATGTAAAATGCAGCAAAAATTGGTTCATAACCTAGATAATTACAAAGTTATATTACATCTGATCATATAATACAATATATTTCACGTACAATTTCAAGCTTTTTGTACTGTATTAGCAATATATTTGATGTGAGTTGGTAACAGGCTCATATTCAAAAAGGTTCTGAATTTGCACAGATTAGTTTCAAAAGATTTATTTTAGTTTTGAGGGAGATATTGTAACTGAGCCTTGTTAGTATTCCCAGTAAGATATTGGTGTATTTAAAGGAGCAATACGTAGCACTGACAGCTAGCGTTTTAAAATGGGTACTGCAGTCCAAATTCAAAACATTGGAGCCGTGGCCCAAAGAGTATAGAAGCAAAGAGACGAAACCGCTGCCATTTTGGACTGAACTAAACTATTATTATATTTATAATATTTTATTGTTCAACACAGGCCATTTTGGTAGAATATCACAATAGAATAGAAATAATTTTGCTTTACTTTTGTACGGCACTTTTTAGGCGGACGTTTTAGTACGTAAACGTCCGGTAGTCGCTTTCAGTCCAAAATGGCGGAGTAGCTTTGCTGCTGGCCGCTTTGCTGCTGGCCGCTGATGTTGCAATGGAACGAACAATTGACTTTCACTTCTTGGCAATATACGTTCTTTGGTGGCCCGTTCACTCCTCCGGTGTAACTGATAAACCCACTTTATGATAATCACATGCAGTTTTGGGCAAGTCATAGTCAGGTCAGCACACTGACAGCTGTTGTTGCCTGTTGCTTGCTTGGCTTGAGTTTGCCATGTTATAATTTGAGCACATTTTTATGCTAAATACAGAACCTGTGAGGCTTTCTGGACAAATTGATTTCCAATAATAAATATATACATACATTTGCATAAAGTAATCATATTTGCCCACTCCCATGTTGATAAGAGTATTAAATACCTGACAAATCTCCCTTTAAGGTACATTTTGAACAGAAAAAAAATGTGTGATTAATTTGATTAATCGTGATGAACTATGGACCATCATGCGATTAATCACGATTCAATATTTTAATCAATTGACAGTAGTAATTAGTAATATCCTGCCACAGGGAGCAGTTCAGCATTAGTTTTCTACACTTTGAGATTCAGTATTGATGCAGTCTTCGAAACCTGTGTGCTGCCTCTAGCCCTGGGCTCTGGCCTCACATATCACTATCAGCTGACGGAGGGTTACCCATGCTGAAAATGTCGGCGTGATGCTGTTAAGTGCATATGGCGTCTATTAATGTCATGTCTTGTGAATTACCGTGACGGTCTTGATGCGACCGCTGCCCCTGGTGCAGGTCCAGCCGGAGCGGTTGAACAGGAGGCTGCAGACCTCCCCCTCCAGGCACGGAGCCATCTCACACCACTGACGACTCCGCACGATTCGCGCTGAGAGGGCGAAAGACAAGAGGGCAAATTTGATGGACAGATTCACAGACCCAGAGAGAGACTTCACAATGTCAACATTTTCTGGAACAACTAACAAAACTGTTTTATTTTATGCTCACCAGACAGGAAAGCATCTTCATATGTTGAGGTGTCTACCACCCTGTATTTTAATGAGGTTCTTGTTGAACCACCATGTCTGAATTGCCTGTGGTAGTAACCTTTACAGACCAGCTGGCGGTCCATAAATTACTCTTCTGCTAAGGCTAGCTTTCAATGCAGCTGCACAGAAAGATCGTTTTTTTCCTTTGGACATTTTGTTACACTTAATGTTCTTCCTTTTGTAATTCTAGGTAAAGAGTTCTAGTAATGAAAGTACTGTGTGCCATTTCACAGCATAACGTTGGATTTCTTCTCCTGAAGTGTGACACTACAATTTGTTCTCAAATATGCAATCAATGGATGATACATTACATTGTTTTTCTGTGAGACCATCAAGTGTCTGTCTTTTCACCATGAAGGCCAGACAAACGTAGTGTACCGTATTTCAAAAGAACCTTGAGCATCTCTTCTCTTGATGCACCAGAAGTGAATAGAGCTTATTATTTCTTTATCTTATTTTTCTTTTAAAACACTTTAAGCTGCATTTTATGTATGGAAGTTGCTGTATAAATAAAGTTTATTATTATTATCATTATTATTATTATTACATAGCAGGAACAGCAGGAGCACAGGTTCATTGTTGGTAACAACAACGGCTGAAAAAGCCCTAGCCACCTCACCCACCGAGTTGATGAGAATGTGAAAAATTAGACAATGCCTTTGGAAATACTTAAATGAAATGTATACTGTATAAGGTGTTGTACATTTTAAGGAGAAAATCCCACCCTTTTAATGTCTGCAGGGAGACATTGATATATTTTTGTACGTTTTTTAAATTAAATAGTCAGTGGAAAGATGGGACGGGAAATGAGGGAACGATATGCAACAAAGGTCCCTGATCGGATGCAAAACGGGGACGTTGTAGTTCACGCTCAATCGATGCTGATTTAAAAAAAAAAAAAAATTCTATTTCAGGTTTAGACATGAACCTGTACAGAGCCCTCTCTGCACAAATGAGTAAAAATTAAGGCAGTAAAAATTAAGGCTGTCAAAGTTAACGCGACAATAACGCCACTAATTTCTTTAACGCATTAACACAACTTGCGATTTTTAGGTTGTTGCAGGCTCAGTTTTAAAGCTAGAAGCTAGAAGCTGGTTAAGATACTGACATCATATGAAACTAGAAAGTCAAAGGAATCCATCTGTACCAATCATGTCATCCTAGCTTGTTTCGAAGGAGCCTAAATAACGCTCCGAACTTACACTAAATTTTGGTGAGGAAAAACTGGCATGGCCATTGTCAAAGGGGTCCCTTGACCTCGGACCTCAAGATATATGAATGAAAATGGGTTTTGTGGGTACCCACGAGTCTCCCCTTTACAGACATGCCCACTTTATGATAATCACATGCAGTTTGGGGAAAGTCATAGTCAAGCCAGTACACTGACACACTGACACGTGTTATTGCCTGTTGGGCTGCAGTTTGCCATGTTATAATTTGAGCATATGTTTTATGCTAAATGCAGTACCTGTGAGGGTTTCTGAACAATATTTGCCATTGTTTTGTGTTGGTAATTGATTTTGAATAATACATATATACATATGTTTGCATAAAGCAGCATATTTGTACACTCCCATGTTGATAAGAGTATTAAATACTTGACAAATCTCCCTTTAAGGTACATTTTGAACGGATAAAAAAAAAAAAATTTGATTAATTTGCGATTAACTATGGACAATCATGTGATTAATCGCGATTAAATATTTTAATGGATTGACAACCCGAGTAGGAATAGTTATTTGATACATATTCTTACTCAATTTGTGCTCTCAAATTAATGTCAAGTCACTGTGTCAGTAGGAACTTAAGCTATAGGTTATATCAATATTGTGAGATGAGTTTTGTTTTTGGATGGAGGTATATATATATGATATCCCTTAAACATTTTATCAATATTGTTTAATCTTTTGTTCTGTTAATTCATGTGCACAAATTATTAATGCAATAGCAGGAACCAGTAATATTTCAATACGATTAGAGAGGTACATCACATATTAGAAAGGCAATAAAAAGCTTCAATCTTCTTAAAGTTATGTGTCTGCTGGCTGTCAGAGTGAAAGCATTCTCCCTCCCCGCGTGACACTGAATTAGCATTCGCCTGTAGTCGATGCTGATAAGCTCTGATTGTTCTTTACACAGCGTGCTAAAGCAACACTGAAAGGTTATCAGCTCTCTGCGGACCTGGCCGAGGCCGCTGCTCCTGCCTACCCACGATCCCCCGGGGCAGCACATTGTGGAACGAGGTAACATGGTCGGCAAATTGAAAGAGAGGAACTACAATTCGTTGAATGTCCACTGGAGAGCTGTGGGAGCGGGAGAGTGAGGAGGTGTGGGAAGGGAGGCCTTGTGACATTTTGCTGTGAGGTATTCCTGGTCCAGGCCTTGTTAACAGTCTGAAATTGGTCTTTGGAGTGTCATACCTCGACTGCTGCTCTGCAATAAAGATCTGTTATCTTGTAGTATTTATCAAGCCACACTCATGTATGTAACCACACACACACACACACATACACAATTACCGCTCTGTAGATGTAAAGCCATTCTCTCAGCAAATAACAGATATAGTTGACACATTGTGTTTTTCCAGTCTGCCCTGAGCAGCTGGGAGACGCAGCAGTGGAACAAAACAATCCAGAAACCTGTCATCTCATTGAACCGAACAAGCTTAAGAAAATAGTAAAACTGAGACAAAATGGTCAATTCGGCTTCACCCCGAGCATAGGTGTTCCTCGGCGAGCGGGGGGGAAATCTAAAGTGACCTTCCTTTTGACACAGCAACATGCCGTGGCAAATTTCCATTTTCACAGCCATCCGTCAGGCGCAAGAAAGCGTAGATTTATCAGTCAGTTGCAGATGTAGTTTTGAGTACATTACAGGGCCAGCAAAACTCAATTTCCAGGGCACGGCATAAAAGCTGAGCTGGCAAAGCGGCGGGAGTGCTGACTAACCGTGGAGTGCATCAGCCGAGCCAGCCCGGAGTCGCGGAGGTTGGCTGAAATAAATGCATTTTTCAGCTGCTGCCACAGTATCCGGGCACTCGATAGCTTGCCCTTGTTGCTTTTTCAATGCCATCCATGGCAGTGTGACTTGATCTATGATGACTTGATGAATTTCGTGGTGCCGTAAGCCGTGGAGCGGCCCGCACACTGAGTTGGTTGGGATTACAGCGTCGCCATGATAACTTCATCAACATCATGAATAACACAAGCGGCTACAAAACGGCATCGCTGCAGTTTAGCTTCAGCCTGTCTCTTTCCATCAAACCTATCTATCCAACATGCTGGCACGCGCAATTGTGGACGCTTTAAAAAGCTTACATGGTACAACCGCCCACGCACACATCGACAGTATCCTGAGCCGACTTTAAGCCTCTGAGCTGAGGCTGTCTGCTGTTACTGTTCATTTTACAGTATCTATTACATGCTGCTATTATGCAAATGAATGAGAATTATTCTGCTTCTATTATGATAGGTATCTGTTTTGTGTTTTGGGCCTGTTGTGTAATCTTTTCCTGTTTGTGATGGTGGCACTGTGCAGCAGCAGAGGTGTAACAGCTGGCCGTGGTGGTTGGAAGAGAGAGAGAGATTCAGTCTGTCTGGTTTGACACCTGGGTGGCCCACACTGTCGGAGTGCCACCCAGGGGGCCGTGGACGTCGGGCCAGGCTCGTCAGCTGCCAGGGTCCCTGCTGGGCTACGGTTCTGGACCTCCAACTAGATCACACGTAACACCATCTGCACCCCCGTGCCCAGTGCCAAGCCCTGCCCTGCCCAGCACAACACAGCACTGCCAGACGGGACTCAGAGCGGGGCAGGAGGCACAACTGAGTCCTAATGCAGACGCACTGTTCGTCTGATGTAACTCTGCCTCTGCAGAAGTAAAAAATAACATCAAATTTTTATTAGAGCCACAGGCAGCTCATGTAAAATGTATTTAGATGAAGTACAACAGACAAAAACAGACACAGAAAAGACATCAAGAGTATGCATTGAAAAGACACCAAAACAACAAATTGCGTGTCACTTCTGATGATTTAATAATCGTACTAATACTGATGCTTCTTTTGCTAACCAGATTAGCTAACTAGCTTAGCTGGGCCCCAGAAACACTGTAACAGTATTTACAGGCTTTCTGGCTGATGTTAATTAAGCTTCAATAATGGATCCATTTTAAGCGGCCAGATTTTCAGCCCTCTGTCCTCTACGCAGCGCAACCTGCTACCAGAGGCCTGATGGTCTTTCAGTTCTAATTATGACAACAGAAAAATCCAACATTAAACACATTTACACCCAGCCAGCAGCCAAGCTACAAATGACTCCATACTTCATGACAAACTGTGTGTTTTGTTTAGCAAGCTGTTGCATTACTGAGATGTTTTCTGTTGCATTTCTTTTCAAAATGGCTTTGCTTTTTGTATTTCTGGCTAGTGACATCCAAATGAGGATGTCATCAAACCAGGAAGTTAGAACTGATTGTCTAACATTAGAGTCAGTCATACAGTGGTAAGGTTTGCGAGTAAGGATGAAATTCTAACAAGATATTTCATTTTCTTGCTGATTGACAAATGTTGCTCTGTGGAAAACGCCACAAACACATTCAGTGCTAGAGATATAGATTTTTCTGATATTTCCAGGCGGCAACATGTGGGTCTGAAAAGTGAAGCCAATGTGGAAGCGCCTTAAACTTGCATTCTTTCTAATAGCCAGCAGGGGGCGACTCCTCTGGTTGCAGAAAGAAGTCAGATTGTATCGAAAACTATGAGAAAATGAGCCTCTCTCTCACTTTATTTATTACCTCAGTAAACATTGTAAATATGAGTTTATGGTCTCAGTTGCTAGTTTCAAGTCGTCTTCAATACAGCATGATGTTCATTTAGTAAATTATGGTCCCATTTAGAGTCAAAAAGACCATAAAGCATGCATGGATGTATAAAGAGAACTGGATACAGCGTTGTAGGCTGGCTCCCATTAATTCCTATGAGAGTTGCTCAGTGGTGCATGAGGCCAAAATGGCTCGACTGCCGAGTGATAAGGTACCCGGATCATCCGGCGATCTTCTGCAGTCATTGGGCTCATAGAGCAGGCACAGTAGCGTTTCCTTTAACTCTGCCTCCCAGCTCTCGCTCCAGATTCAGTCTGGGTCTCAGTCACATGAACAGATGAAGGGAAATAACTCTGGATTCAGCTATTAGTGCATTTTACAACTTTTGGGACCTAATGATTTAAATAATTCAAGTGTTTGTACTGGGAAGTTGACTTACCTCAACAACAAAAAAATATCCTCTGAGTTACAGACGTCTCTTTCCCAATGTAAGTCTATGGGGAAAAGTATTTTTGGGACCAATGGCATCATTTGACAGACAAGGAAGTAGTAGTACCGCCGTTTGGCCACTACGAAACTTTGCTTCAAAGCCCGGCGTACTTCCTGGGGGCTTGCTACCACACCGTTGTCCAGAGTTTTATGGGTTTTCCTCTTACAACTTTAACCCTTTCACAGTGTGTTTTTAGTTCATGAAAGGTAATTGTAACACTTTGGTTTCCTAAAAATGTTTTATTCAGTGTTCGGTTGTACTTCTGGTTCCAAAAAACACAAAATGACGAACTCGAGGCTTGAAAACCGTAGTCGACAAAACAATGGGTGAGGTCACGGTCTATGTCTGTTTTGGGGCTAGAAAACACGTTTCAATACTTTTTTGTAATTGCTGTTAAGCTATGAAACTAAACTCTCTATATACATCTGGGCAGGAAGTGTTGTCACTGCGATCGGAAAAAAGCCTTGCAGATAATTAGTGAATGAAAACAGTATTTCTGTTTGAGAAGAGAAACTCAGAGCAACAAATTAGTGAGCATGACATGACGGTGTTGTACAGAATCAGTGCTGTGAAAAGTATATTATACTGAATTTATCAAGACAACAGGTGAACACAGAGGGAGTGTTGAGTTTATTTTACCAGAAAACAGCTAGCAACAAATTAAATTGAGAGCAGATCCAGAAAAAGAGGAAATATAATCAAATACACTTATAAAATGGTCTCTAATATAAGCTTCTTTCAAATTACAGTCTGCTTCTCTCTGCAGCTGAGGTAAATAAAGAGTACAACGAATCGTCTCAATTGTGTGTCTGCATAATAAATCTGAAGAAAGCTTTCCTTTTGCTTAATCTCCTCTCAGCATCACTTTTTGGCTCATTTGGTGTCAATAATCATTGTGTGAAAGTGTGAAAGCAGTAGCTTGCAGCCAGCATATAAACAGTCTCCCTGCAGCCTGCAGACTCTTATCACGGTGGGCATCAAGCTTCATGCGATTACAGTGTGATGTGGTGGCATGGCAACAACGGGCCGGGGAGAGAGTCGGGGAGCAGATTAGAGGGAGAGCGGGGTGACGAGCAAGGGGAAGCACATAATCCTCCTGTGTACAGTCTGCAGACTACAACTGCACAACAGTGACACACAGCAGCACAAAAAGAGGGCATGAAATACGTCCTGAAAAAGACTAACAAAAGACTGTAGTTCGTAGAAAAGACGCCGCACTTGTCGCATAGTGAGAAACTGTTCAGTGAATTAAAACAAATACGGAATAACAGATGTCATGCTGCAAGAACGATCCAGCCGCCATCTGGGCCAATCAGACAATCAATTCTTAAGTCACATATAACAAACTTTATTCGCTGCGGGGCTTAGGTAAGCTTGTTGGTATGTCATTATGGAAGTGTGAATACTAGCAGGATGACAAGGGAGATGAAAAATATTTGTCCAATCGTCTCCTTTAAGCCACCAGCTGCAGACTGTTGTCCCAAAGACTACATCATACGAAAGCCTCGGATTCTAGTTTTCTATTCATTACAGGAAACAGCAAAGAGATTCAAATCCATGAGCTTTTGCTGGTGATTATAATTGCGCAAATGAGTTTCTCCAAACTCAACTCGCTGCATAAAGTTGGCTGGATACGCTCTGAAAGGTCGACTGCAAACATAGTCGAACATCAGTGGAGCGGTGTGAAAAGTAGTGCCATTCTGTTTACAGAAAACCAAGCTCACGATCATGTACACTAGCCTCTGTTCCTTGCTACTGGCGGAGAACTCAAAATGGTGCAAAACCCAATATGACATATAGTAATCTGAAAGTTTTTAATGCAAGAATCGCTGTGCACTAAATTCCACATCAGTCAAACCTGCAGGGTAGGAGAGGATGTTTATTAAAGTTTCAGTTCTGACTTGTAATCCACGACCCCCCACCCCGCCACCACCAACATGCCAATCACAATTACTGGCAGTGGAAATGCTTGAAAACTGTGTTAAGATGTGTAACCTCTGTGAATTTCATTAAAAATCCAGGCTGTGGCACCTGAGATATTGCTGTGACGAATAGACCTTTTCAAACTTGACAACAACATAAACATTCTAAATATTTCCTGTTCCAAGTAAGGAATAATGGAATAATGGAAACCCCTTTCCCGGCGGCGATGCCGCCGGGAAAGGGGTTTATTTCGCAAAAATGACCCACTAGCTTTACATTATCCTGCTTATTACACAGCTACCTGCTTAAGAAATCAATAATTTGACACAAAAACGGTCCGCCAGTGTCCAACATCACAACTGCGCCCATAGCAACGGTCTGTTATACATACCAACGGTCTGCTATATAGAAATAACAGACCGTAGAACACCATGATTGACCAATCAGAATCAAGTATTCAACAAAGCCGTGTAATAATGGTTGTTAATGCAGTAGCTGACAGGAAGTTAACTTGAACCAAAGCTGTTGTCCTAGCAACAGAATGGCAATGAAAAGATCTAAAAACAGACGCACAAACAGTTCAACTAGGGGCAGCAGCTGAGGACAAAATAAACGCTATGTCCCAAATCACATTACTAATACTATAAAGTATTGACTACATACTAACCTTTATAGTAGTTTGCATTTAGTATACAAGACATCAATGTACTTTACTGTTTTGTACTAACAGGAAATTATAGACATGCCCCTGCAGCCTGGAACCGCTTGCAGACAGATTTGCAGCTAGATAGGCTGATCCCAATTAGAGAATTTAAAATTTAGTGAAGGGTTTGGAGGCTAATTCAGTTTGTAATTGCTTCCTCAGCTAGATCCGTTTCCCCCGGTCTGTCTTCCATATGAGGCATATGATTCTGTAGTTGATAGTGTGAATTTGTTTTATGTGATCTAAATGTTTTAAATGTATTTTAAGTGTTTGTGTATATGTTGAACCACTGTATGTTTGTTTCATGCGTTTTAAATGTTTTTTTTATTTTTTCAGAGCATTTTTTGGCATTTCTGCTTTATTTTGACAATGAGAGAGACAGGACAGGCAGGAGAGAGAGAGGGGATGACATGCAGCAAAGGGCCCTGGGCCGAATACAACACTGGGCTGCTGTGGTAAGGACTCGGCCTTAATGGTGCGCGCTCTACCCGGTGAACAGGCACCCTGTTGCAAATGTCAAGTGTTTTAAGTGTTTGTGTTTATGTCGTTTGAAACACTGTATTTGCTTCTGTCTTGGCCAGGGCTCCCTTGGAAATGAGATGTTTTAATATCAATGGGACTTACTTGGTTAAATAAAGGTTAAATAATAATAATAATAATAATAAAGTGTGTCCTGAATGACGTCAATCAAACTGTGTCTTTGGCACATTATTGCCAATGTCAAATTTAGAAACACCTGGAGATGAAAAGTTAAATTCAAACTCATTTACAATTTACACTATATTCTAGCATTTGTCTTTATCCTGTAATTGCCACTTGTGGCCACAGAGGCCAATGTTCAGCAGAGTTTGACAGGCTCGATATATGCTTTTCCCGATTTTCGAGATGTTCCTGGAGCTGTCTGGCCACCATCCACAATTTGTTGGAATTTTTTCCTTTGTACACATATTGTGGGACAAGGGTGTCCATCAACTCAAAAATCAAGGACATTTTAGTATGCATATTAGTATAGTTAATTGCGTCACTTTTCCAGTGTGAACACACTACATACTTAAACCCAGTTAGAGTATTACAGTAGTATGGAACTGGGACACATCTAAAGTCTCCAAGAAAATGACTTTAAAGTGGAACACCACCCAAATTAAGAATTACAATATGTTATTTCCATGGTCTGGTAAAGTTCAATCAATATTTGTGAACATGAGCTACTCTCTCTCAAAGCCAGAAACCAAAGAAGTAAGTCTCAAACTTGTGATGTCATAGGGTATAAAGTCTGGAGCTGCTCCATAGACAATGAATGGGAGACTGACTTTGTGGACACACAGAATGTTTATTTTCTTTTTTTTTATTGCCAAATGTGCTTTATTCTATTGTAGCGTTCTCCGTTGTGAAACAGAAAATGTTCCCATATACTCAGAACGTACCCCTGGGTGCTCTCAGTGTCATCTACAACATCTCTCCCCATTCATTGTCTATGGAGCAGCTCGAGACTTTATACCCTATGACATCACAAATTTTAATTTTAGCACTCTGGGAGAGAGCTGTTCATGTTTACTAATATTTTTGGACTGTCTTTGACCATAGGAATAACTTGTATGAATTTTGAAAATGGGCGTAGACCTCCTTTAAATAAATCTGTCTTGACCACTGTCCATGGTGCTGATCCTGGAGCTGTCTCGCAGGCTGTAATCCCACTAGTGGGAAGTGATGGCCAATGGGTTCTCTTATCTGATCAGCATATTGCCTCACCTTTTATGCTCACTATATACTGTATACTGTATATCTTATTGATCCAGATCCTGTTTGCTGGGACTTGGAGACGCCATGCCAAGCGGCCTTTGTTCCGGTCACTCCTGTCGTGTTTCAGAAAGTGTTTGAGTCAGTATAAGTTTGGTTGCCTAATATCTGGGGCAAATTTAGTTATTTATTCATGCCCACTCCTACAGAAACCCCTTGTTTGTGTTCTACTTCTTGGCACTGGGGTCCTATTTAGCAATGTTACAGTTACAGTATCTCTCACTGATTTCACATCCCGAATAAGATCTGACGTCAGTATCAACCTTTATCGCACGACTGCAAACAAAGATGGAGTGTGCAGAACAGATTGTGAAGTTTTTATTGTCTCTGGCTTTGTTTCACCTGTGAATCACGACTTTAGAAAAAACACTTTATTATTATTATTGCCAAAAAGACACAAGTGTTCCTCCAACATCATCACTTTCCAAGATTAGCTTGCTGTCTCTGGGTCTTTTCCATGCAAATGCAGAGTCCTAAATACCTTAAGAAATACTGGGAAGGGCCAAGAAATCAGGCTGACAACCACTGACACTCTCACCTGCCTCACAGATCGTTGCTTAAGTGAATCTCTATCTTATCTGTTTTTGTATTTGTTTTTTAGATTATTTTACATTTATTAGATACTGACAGTGTAAATACAGCCATGGGGAGTGAGAGAGGGCCACAACATGCAAAAAAGATCCCCACTGGAACTAAACTGGGTATGCTGCAGTTATATGCATCAATATTTCTATTCAAATCACTCCAAACAAGAGTGACATATGTAAGTAGAATTCTATGAATTCTTGCTGAAATGGTGTGTAACACCTATATTTCCTGTCTCAGGCAGCCAGACACTGCTGACAGTGGATTTTTCTTTTTATGTGTCTTGATACGGGGGCATTGCCCACATCAGAGTGAATGTAGGTTACTTTGTACTTTTGAGTTGTGGAGTGCAAGGCAACACCATCACAGATTTTTTTTTTTTTTTTCGGTCTGGAGGACAGAAATACTTGATATTCTGTGGGAAAAGGAAAAGCACTGAAATCTCAAAGAATGCTATAAACTTGGACCAGAATAAGTTAATAATACTGTTGTCAGGCTATGAAATAGGCGTTATCAGTCGCTATAAGTCCGATAGATGTGGATCAATAGGGGCCTACTACACCCACTAGTAGCTTTTTATCATCTATTCACATGGTAGATCACCGAAAGAAGGTATAAAGGAACCGAACAGCGACCTCTAGTGACTGTAGTAATTATGACAGGAGCTGAAGTGAAAGTCAGGCACTGTAGTATTCACAGTGTGAAACTCCATAAGGGGTGGAGGTTGGGGACGATAGATAAACACAATGTTTTTCCCTAAACAAGTGGTTGTTTTGCCTAAACCTAAAGAGGTTGTAGTTTTGTTGCCTAAACCTAAAGAAATTGTAGTTTTGTTGCCTAAACCTAAAGAAGTTGTCGTTTCATTGCCTAAACCTAACTGGGTTTTTTTGCCTAAACCTAAAGAAGTTGTAGTTCTGTTGCCTAAACCTAAAGAAGTTGTAGTTTTATTGCCTAAACCTAACTGTTTTTTTTTGCCGAAACCTTAAGACGTTGTAGGTTTGTTGTCTAAACCTAAAGAAGTTGTAGTTTTGTTGTCTAAACCTAAAGAAGCCTTTTTTTTGTGTTCAAAACGTTTCATTCAGTTTTACAACATGTTAGAACGTGTTACTTTTAAGTTTCACTTTTACAACAAGTAGGCGTAGTAGGCCCCTAATGACCCACATCTACGGTGCTTATAGCGACTGATAACGCTTATTTAATGACCTGATAACAGTCGAATCGGGTGACATATGACTCACAAATTCCAAAAAGAGGAATTAATATCAAGTTACTGAAAAGCAAACCATGTTTTGTGTCTACATGTATGTTTCAAAAAATCTGGTGTGTTGAAAGTGCGGAATAATCAGATTACTCAGGACAGAGTTCCTGGCCTTTGATTACTCACTACAGTCAGTCAGCGATGGTTCAACTTTCATTAAAGGTCACTATTCTATCACCACTCATCTCTAAAAGGCAGTGATCCAGTCCAGCTGCTGCTGTGAATGAGTTCTATTAAATTGACCCAGAGGACAGTGAGCCCTTGCTGCATTAATAACAGCTCAGTGAAGAAACTTGAGTATGCCAAAGCCTCAGTGAGAGACACAAATGAATAAACATGTCTATAAGTCAGTAAATGTGGTTTATGTGCTTAGAAGGACAAAGGGGCATTTATGGGAATTCACATCAAGAGCAAGTGTAACTGAATACACCCTGAGTTAAAGGTCAGAGAGGATATCTGAACAGTGGCAGCATTAGGCTCATTGCATTCGTATGCAGAAATTCCACTTTAAAGCCTCGTGATGATGGACACCATTTTCAGTTGTCAGCAGAAAGCGTTTAAACGAGCCTGCGAGCAACAGGTTGCATCTTTAATGCACTGGCTATTAATGGAGTGTATGGGTGTGGTGCGGCGGGAGGCCAGTAATAATCAATTTCCTGCTGCTGTAATCATAGCTCTCTGCAAGTTAATTAGCATCTGTTGAGTGTTAGGGAGAGGCGTCTGCAGAGAGAGAAAGTGTTGGTTAAAAACGGTGTGGAGAGCGTGACACAGGCTGTGGGACTGCAGCCTCATGTCAGGGCCATTAGATTAAGGCTAACATGAGTCATGGCGTGATGGAACTAATGGTGCATCTGATGCATGTGATTGTGATATTGTGAGATGAAATCAGCATCTCAGATGGACTGTGCCTCATCCGTCTTATCGCCCTCCCCATGATACTGTCCAATAACACAGTGGGGGCTCTGAAGTATAAAATCTTATCTTAGAAAGTGGATGAACAGCACACATTCTCCATTACAAGTTATCTGTATTCAGCTGGGGTATATTAAAAATAGCAGAGGAAGAGGAAAATTCAACATGAAGAAAGAGGCACAAAGCGATTACTAATCTGCTGATGTCTAATGCAGACAGCCAATCACATAGTTGGGAGTCAAACAGTCTAAAGGGTATCAAAAAGGGAGACACGCAAAGTGATTATCGATTGGCTGGTTAAACAACTAAATGACATCGGCAGTTGCTTTTAATGGAGAAAGAAGGAAGCCCATACATTTTGTACTATTGGACCTTTTTTTTTAGTTGCTGACTTTAATTCGATGTCTAGGATAAGGATGGGTGATATGTCCTTAAAGGGTCAGTGTGTAGCATTTCAGAGGATCTATTAGCAGAAATGGAATATAATATTTATAACTATGTTTTCAATAGTGTATAATCACCTGAAGACACAGTGTCACTATGACACAGAGTTAGTTCAGCGTGAAATTGTGCTTGTGTTGGCTGATTGGCACCAGCTGTTTGCAGCATGCTTTGCAATGATTGGCTCACTCACAGCTGTGTAGCTAGTGACATCCAATCATATTCATGCAGGTGTACAGTGTGGACATTATAGAACTTTTCATTGCCACTCAGTTGCTAGGGTAACAGCTTTGGTCCAAGATTACTTCCTGTCGGCTACTGCATTTACAACCATTGGAACAGGAAATACAAAGGGGCCCATTCAGAATGTTTGTTATCAAGTTTGAAAAGGTCTATAACGTGACACTTGTCACTGTTACTCTGACGATCATGCCAACGACGTTTGCTGCTGCTGCTGCAGCTGCAGCTCCGTCCACCACCCCAACCTCCACCTTATGTGGAATTTCATGTTGTCGATAAGATTTAATGTTCATGTATGTGTTTATTAAAGGGGATTAGCAGACTATAAATGGTCAATTCCTAATGCAAGTGTGACTGATACAACATTAATAACAACTACGTTGCGTTCAGGTGTGCCAGATGTAGGGCCCTGGTATTGTGCATGATGGAATGGGACACATCATGGAAAGGGTCCATCAATAATGTTAATAGTTACACCTGTGCTTTTCCTGTTATGATTTTTCATGATGTTCTTGTTATGTCAAAATGTCTGCCGTGAAAAGGGTCTATGGATTCTGTTGTAGCAGAGTTACTGATTCCACAAGCCATTACTTGTCATTATCACCATTTATTTCATGTATTTTTAGTCACTGCTGTATTTTATTCTAATGTTGTTTACTATTTTATTTGTGTTAATCTTGTTTACAATGTATTATATTATTTTCCCATTAGGACTGGGTCTGTAGTGTGTAGCATGAGCGCCATCTGTGTTACACTTGGTAAGAAAATGAATGAAAATGAAGTGTATTTCCCAAAATGTCAAACTATTCATTTAAACAACGTAAATATTTTAGGGCTGTCCAAGTTAACGCGTAACAATGCGGAGACGCAAATTCGTTTTCAAGCCACTAATTTCTTCAACGCATTAACGCAATCAATCTTCCAGAGGTTGTACCGGGCTCAGTTTTAAAGCAAGAGTGAGTATCATAGAGTTTAACACACATAAATCAAAGGACCTCTGTGTACAGTTCACCAACAATAGTGTCTGTGCAGGATATGATTGGCATCATATGAAACTAGAAAACCTAAGGAATCCATTGGTCCCAACCATGTCAAACTAGCTTGTCATGAAGGAAGTTAAAATAACGCTCCAAACTTGTGCTAAATTTTGGCGAGGAAAATCTGTCATGGCTATATTCAAAGGGGTCCCTTGACCTCTGACTACACACTACAGTTATGCCCACTTTATGATAATCACATGCAGTTTTGCACACAGTTTTGACACACTGACAGCTGTTGTTGCCTGTTGGGCTTGAGTTTGCCATGTTATGATTTGAGCATATTTTTTATGCTAAATGCAGTACCTGTGAGGGTTTCTGGACAATATTTGTCATTGTTTTGTGTTGTTAATTGATTTCCAATAATAAGTTTATACATACATTTGCATAAAGCAGCATATTTTTCCACTCCCATGTTGATGAGAGTATTAAATACTTGACAAATCTCCTTTTAAGGTATATTTTGAACAGATAAAAAAATGTGCAATTAATTTGCGATTAATCGCGAATAACTATGGACAATCATGCAATTTATCGCAATTAAATATTTTAATTGATTGACAGCCCTAACATATTTATACTATAGGCCTAACTTCACAGTACATCGTCAACTTTATATTCCCCACTGCGTCAAAATAAAGCCATGAGTCAAGTCAAATCTTACTTCAAACAAAATAAATGCTCAGAGAGTAATTCTAGTTTAAACACAACTCTGCTGTGTAAGTTATAAAGTGGTGCTCTTGTTTTAACTCAATCCATCTGAAATCAGTAAAATCTGCCCTCTATGGGATAATAGAGGCTAGAGAGGTCATTCAACTCACCGTCTACACATGCCGGCCTCGCCCTGGTGGTCCCGGCGATCTGGCCTCTCCGGCAGGCGCAGCGGGCCGTCTGCCTAGCGATGGTCCGCCTGGGTACGCTGCTGTCTCTGTTGAGCATCACTATCTCGCAGGTTCCCACCGCCAACTGGCCTGCCGAACACAGCAGCGAGGAACAAAGTACATCACATTAGCATAATGAGACTGTAATGAACATATTACAGAGGAACAACTGGGCTCCGAAGGTACAAACAACAGGCAGCCCAGACGCAGGGGGCTTTTTGTCTGTGCAGCACTGAACAGTTTGATACTCTCATTTAAAGTCTCAAATAGAAAAATGAGGAAATGATTTCAAAGCTTTAAAAGCAGCAGAGTGCTTCTTCAGTTTTAATACAGTATGGCTGGCTGCTCTGTTGATAAAAGTGTCTTAAAGTGATAGTGTGGAAAACAAAGATCCTTCCAAGAATCTGTTAAAAGGGCATTTTCTATTTTGTAAGCCATAACTGCGAGTTAACAAGTCTAAAGCTCCAAGATATGAAAGTGCTAAAAGGAAGAAACATACTGACTGTGCTAGGAATACAAACAAGAGGGTTTTTCTAACAATCGGTTTTTCTAGCATGAATGTATTCAGCAAATTTAATCATCAGACCATTACATTATGAGAAGTCGTGACTGTCCTCGATAGAAAAACAACAGTATTGGGTATTTATTCAAATGTCTAAAACAAGCTATGTTGTGATGTGAATGGCGGCAGATTACAAACACAGTTTATTTTTTCTAATGTCATATTAGAAGCAATGCATTTTAGAAGGCACTGACAAAACATGCTGTCCTACTGATAGGGGCACAAATCAGACGGTAATATGGGTAGAAAGACATACAGTACTTTGGCGTGTATGGAAAGCTCATGGGTGTTCAAAGGCATCAATGTGCATGGACAATTTCATGGCAAGCTGTTCTTTAGATTTTCAGATTTGTTGTGTCAAAGTAATTTTGGCCTGACGGTGGCGCTAGCAGGAAGGTCAGGGGGTCCGCAAAACATTAGACATCATCCTCCTCTGAACACAATGAATATTCACAGCCAGTTGCCTGGATATCCTGATGTTGGACAATGTATTTTGTGTTTAGTGCTGATTAGCAAAATTTAGCATGCTTACAAGCTAAACTAAAATGGGAAACATGGTAAACATTATACTTGCTTAGCATCAGCATGTTAGCATGCTGACTATTTTATTGAAAGTACCGCTTGGATGAAATGAGTTCTTAACAATCTTATATATTTCTATATTATAAATGTATATTTATTGTATTTAATGTATATTTAGCAAGGCTGTCAATCGATTCAAATATTTAATCGCGATTAATCACATGATTGTCCATAGCTAATCGCAAATTAATCACACAATTGTATATGTTCTAAATGTACCTTAAAGGGACATTTGTCAAGTATTTAATACTCTTATCAACATGGGAGTGGGCAAATATGCTTGCTTTATGCAAATGTATGTATATATTTATTATTGGAAATCAATTAACAACACAAAACAATGACAGATATTGTTCAGAAACCCCCACAGGTACTGCATTTAGCATAAAACATGGCAAACTCAAGCCCTACAGGCAACAACGTCTGTCAGTGTGTCAGTGTGCTGACTTGACTACGACTTGCCTAAAACTGCATGTGATTATCATAAAGTGGGCATGTCTATAAAGGGCCTTTACAGACATGCCTCCTTGGCGACAAGCTAGTATGACATGGTTGGTACCAATGGATTCCTTTTTTTAAAGTTTCATATGATGTCAGTATCTTCACTCTAGCTTTAAAACTGAGCCCGCTACAACCTAAAAAAAATTTTTAGCAGGTTTTTTTTTTTTTTTGCCAATACCTTACATCCTATACCCTAACATAGTGTTTGAGATCAGTATGTCCTCAGAATCTCAATTTTACATTTGTCCCAAGGGCCGCAAAATTATATTTTAAAGTATTGAAATTTAAATATTTGTATTTTTTTATTTGACTATTGACCTTGTTAATGAAACATGAACCACTCGGTTGACATGGCAGTGGCTGTTGGGCACTGTAGTCCTACAACAGACCAATCTTTACTAAGTGTTAAGCTCCACTGAAACAGCAAATGGACACAATGTCTTAAAGTGATGATTACCTTGCTCAGAAACCTCCGTGGCTTGGGTGTGTGAGCTATTCTTACACTTCTATCCAAGCACAGAGAATTACTTCAGAGTTCTCCAGGCATTACAAATTGATGGATGACTCCCTGGCCGGGGACCTGTGGCTAAGCAGGTTTTTTAGTTTTAAGTTTGTCAGAATGTGATCTCTGAATTAATTACACAAAGTGGAAAAAACTTACAATTCACGAGGGTGTTTTTGCTGCAAATGGACTACTTGGGAGAGGAAAAAACTCATTCATAAATAAAAGTTCTTCGTCATCTTGACTTATTCATGTCAGGGGAGTTAAACCTGCAGTAAACAGAATATTTTTGGCATCACTGGGCAAAAATTCCATAATAACCTTTCAGCATATTGTAATTCAAGTGCCTGTAAAGCGGAGAAAACACTGCTGACCCCGTTTTAGTTTTAAAACTTCGGGGTTGCGTTTTAGTCGGGACGGAAGAAAAAGGAGACCTTTTGAAAACGATGACACAGACACCCATGTTCGCTTCTTGATTGGGTCTATCAGTCATGACATGTCCTTCCCTGATTCGTCACGCCCCATCACGTGAACATTTTACGGAAGAAAACAAACGAAATCAGCCTCGACTACCAGTGGATAATTTCAACATGGATAACGAGTTACAAGCGTTGCTGACCTTGTTGTCTATGCTAACAGCTGTTGTGCAGTTAAAGTCTGCAGTAGGCAGAATATTTTTTGGCATCATTGGGCCAAAATACCATAATAACCTTTCAGCATATTGTAATTCAAGTGTTCTGAGAGAAAACTAGACTTCTGCACCTCCTCATGGCTCTGTTTTCAGACTTTAGAAAATCTAGCCTGTGACCGGAGATTTTAGCCAATCACAGGTCATTTCAGACAGAGAGCGTTCCTATTGGCTTTTCATTCAACGGAGGCAGCTGTCAATCACCAACAAACTCCAATCAAACAGTCAAACTAGGCAGCGCTGATCAATTATGAATTAATATTCTGTTACTGTAATGCCTGTTTCTTGCATAAAATGTTTCCAGAAACATCTGGAGTGTACTGTTTAGCTGATAAATGAGAAAGTTTGCTCCGGCTAGTGGCTTGTGCTTGGTATTTCCTCAGCTGATCTCAACATGGCTGCCGGGTCACAAACTTTCTCATTTTACAGATAAACAGTACACTACAAGATGTTTCTGAAAACATTTTATGTGAGAAATAGGAATTACAGTAACAGAATATTGATTCATATTTGATCAGTGCTGCCTAGTTTGACCGTTTGATCGGAGTTTGCAAGTGATTGACAGCTGCTCAGAGACGGCAAGGCTCCAGCTCGGCTCTGATTGGTTGTTTTGCTCCGGTCTGTGAAATCTTGCAGATGCCATTAGGAGCACCAGAGGACACAGAGACAGATGATTATTTTCAGATTACCTGTCTCATGCACTACTGTCAGGATATAGTGACTGTTTTATAAAAATAACTTTTTTTAATCATATTTGCTCCAATTCTACCTACTGCTGCTTTAAAAGAGTTGATAAAACACGTTTTAAACTTTTCACTCAACTTTTTACTTGGCATGAAATGAGCTTGATTCCAATTTCAGTAAAGTTCATTTCAAATATTGAATGAGTTTGGATGAATTTAAGGTTTCGTAACACCAAGAGATGAACTTCTAGCTGCAAGAGGCGCTCAGCATTTGAACATAGTACACCTGTGTGTCAAATTGCTGTCAAGGGGAGGAGATTAGCTTTGCAGCCGTTTCTGATGAGTCACTCTGAAAACTTTCCAACAGCCATGGGCAAACAAAAGAAGAGCTATAACAATGATGTTTTCAGTGTTGAGATTTATTAAATGAACCCTCTGCGTAGCCTTTTGTAGTCTCTTTGAACACTTAATGTTGAGGCAGTAAATTATTTGGAAACCTGAGGGAACATATCTAATTGTCTATTATTGAGGCCTTCCTGGTGCGTTTGAGGGAATTATTAACTGTTAATAGTCTTGTGTTTTATAGATAAACAAGCTTTAATCACAGTAAATTGCTTGAGAGCGTCTGCTGCTTTCAACACATTTGGAAGAACAAATTCAGTATGACACATTATCCGTAGCGCCTTTGTCATTTAAAGTCAAATGGAGGTTTGTTGCAGCCTCAAATGAGAATTACAAAACAAATCAATAACCTGCTGAGCAATATTAATTTGTGACTTCATCAAATCGGAACCTGCTTGAACTCAGCACATTTCTTAAGAAGTGCACTATAAATGCATGTGAAGCTAAAGAACTATATCAACTTATCTGCTCTAGGTTGAACAGCAAAGCTCAGGGAAAAGTTGGGGGAAACGTATTTGACCTTTGTAATGATCTGGAACCTAGTTTCTTCCTTCTTTTCTTTATTGAATAGACAGCTGCCAGTGAAAGCCATTCTGGCTGACAAATAAAATCAGCTCAGCGGAGGTAGATTACAGAAGAGTCTGTGCTGCAGTTCTTGTAAGGTCAATCCCTGGCATTCAGCAACCATCACTCCTTTACACTGCCGTTTCTAGTCGCATCCCAACACCCCCAAAGGTTCATTAAGTGACGCTAACTGCTCTATAGCATGAAATCACTGTAACAATGGCAAAGGTTGAAAGGGTTGTTGATCAACACAAATGGCTCATAAAATAGCCTCAGCAGGCGCTGAGAGGTTTCAGAAGCTACTAAATTTCGGAGCAAGAAATATTCCAGATGATTGTGGTTTTGTTGGATCATGGTGACCATCTGACCTTTCTTTTGGCAACATCAAAAGGTCAAAATGTCTCCTGGCCATGGCCGGACAATGGAGAGAATGGATAATTTTTGTAAACCAGTGACCTTTCCTTTAGCGTCACCTTTAGGTCAATCCTTGACCTTCAAGCACCATAATCAGGTCAAATTTTCCATTTGCACTCAAGAACTCAATAAAATAAAAAGATCAGATTGACTTGAAATGACACCTTCATGATCTCCAGAAGATGAACCCTTTTCATTTTGAATGCTCCATGAGCCTTCCTCCAGCTCCACCGCCTCAACATTGCAACATCTGGCCTGCCAAAGCTTCCCATCCACAGAATATTAATGAATTGACTGCGACCACTGTAAGTGCAGCCTGTTGAGCTCTGGAGATAGTCTGTTTGTGTCTACTACTTGCAGAACAGAAATTCTAGAGAGAGATGACGCGTTATAACACGATAATAACGCGTTAACACAAATTCATTTCAACGACGCTAATTTCTTTAACGCATTAACGCTACTCACGATTTCGGAGGTTGTAGTGGGCTCAGTTTTAAAGCTAGAGCTTTAAAGCTAAAGCTACCGAAGAGCCTATTATCATATGAAACTAGAAAACCTAAGGAATCCATTGGTACCAACCATGTCATACTAGCTTGTCGCGAAGGAGGCTAAATAAAGGTCCAAACTTGCGCTAAATTTTGGCGAGGAAAACTGGCATGGCCATTTTCAAAGGGGTCCCTTGACCTCTGACCTCAAGATATGTGAATGAAAGTGGGTTCTATGGGTACCCACGAGTCTCCCCTTTACAGACATGCACACTTTATGATAATCACATGCAGTTTGGGGCAAGTCATAGTCAAGTCAGCACACTGACACACTGACAGCTGATGTTGCCTGATGGGCTTGAGTTTGCCATGTTATGATATATAATTATATTTTTTATGTTAAATGCAGTACCTGTGAGGGTTTCTGGACAATATTTGACATTGTTTTGTGTTGTTAATTGATTTCCAATAGTATTAGTATAGTATTAAATACCTGACAAATCTCCCTTAAAGGAACATTTTGAAAGGATAAAAAAATTTGCGATTAATTTGCTTAAGATTTTTGTCTGAGTATTTTTCCCTGTCATCAACCATAGCAGGCTAACAGGACAATCAATTAATGGATTGGTGGATGGGTTGTTGGTCTCAGTGGCAGCTACACTTTGTGATTTAGGCCGATAAGATTGCTGTATTTTTACATGAAACTATTACGTAGACCAGTCTTGGGAGTCATAAAACACAATCACCTCTACGAAGAACTGCTATGCATATTTCATTTCATTTCATAGCATCAGCCATGCTGCCCACCCACTACCCACCACTCAGCCCACCCTCCACTCCCTGTATACTTGGTGGGTGCTTGGAGGCTCGAGGTGCCATCAGATATCAATGCTCTCTGCCATGTTTCAACACTGAACAGATGAATGGGCTTCATGCAATAAGCCTGAAGGAGGAGAATAGCAAGGCAGAGAGGGGGAGGGGGGGTAGGGCTTTGTAAAGTGCCCTCAGCCACGGCCAGCGCTCCATCATACATACAGGAGTTAATTCATGTGACAGGGGGTTTCTGTCACTCAGCAGCGTGGAGACACTCGGCCTCGTCTCTATTTCACATGATGAAATGCGCATATGGCCGCGACGGCGAGGAGCTCGCCGAGTGAAGGATGGCGCCACGTTGCTGTCCTGGCTCTGGATCCCGTCAGGCATCTAGAGGGCTACAGGAAGCCGATACAGAGACTGGCTCTCAGCGCTGACTGGCAGCCTGATGACCTTATCGCTGAATCACAATACTATGCAAGTGCAAAGTGGCAGCGCAGACGCACGGGGGTTCAAACACTCAGAGCTCGGAGCAAAGACATGAGTCTCTGCTCTACATATCAGCGCTTTGATCAAACACACCAACCAGGAGCACAAATATCTCAGTATCTCTGCCTGAAATAGGCTGCCAGGAGTCCACGCTCGCTTTCACAATGTTCCCCTGATTCAATGTGCGTCATTGTAGGACTGAGAACTGGTGGGCATGATGAGGTTATTAAACTAGATACATTACACTGGCGGACCCTGGATCTTTCCTGTTAACATCGCAATCTGTTCCTTATTTAGACAGATGTACTTAAAGGTTCACTCTGTTATCTTTTTTTCTTGTTTGTCTCTTTAATTAAGACTGTGCAGATACATCAGTAGTTAGTCCTAACCCGATAAAATACCTTTATCAGATTTAACAGACAAACACATCAGACACACTGCTCCCATTCAGCTGAAAGCAGATTGGGAGCTGTGAGAAAGGCTCTGTTTCTCCTCAGGGAATGTGCCATAAAATTATATGACAGGCTGCACTGAATGAACTATGACAAGGATTCCATTTCCATATTAAAACAATCTTCCTTTATAGATTGTAATTACTTTCGGGCTGCTCAAGGATGGAAGTGAGGCTTTACATTGTTTTATTGAGAAGGGCGCCTCTGCAAACTACGGTTTCGAATCCCACTTCTTGTAATGCTGGTTCAGTTAATTATTCATGACAATATGCATTGTGTTCGGTGTTATTCCCCGTAAAGACACAGCTATAGCGCGGAGCCGTTCCGTGCTGGCTTGGCTCAAACGTCCTGGCATTGAATCTAACCGGTTTTCCCTGAGAGAGTCAATCAGACTCTAATCACCACACTGGCATACCATAATAAGTCTGAGTGATTATCTTCATTCTATTGTATGTTCCTTTCTTGACAGAAGTGCCGTTCTCAAGGATGAAAATGGGGCTGCCAATTCAGAGAGCATGACAATCATATCAACGTGCAAAAAATCAGATATGAATTCAACGGATCTTTTATGGAAGATTTAAGGCATTGTGCGAGATGTTATAAATATTAATGGTGCAGGTAATCAGTCGAAATAGGTTTTGTGGTTGCTGCAGTTATCACATTTTGAAATGTAATGAGCACTGACTGAACCCCCATACCAACACAAACCTTAATCCATACTGCTTAGATTTATGCTTTTCTCTTGAACTGCTGCAAATATTTTATTATCATTATCGAATATGGATTCATTGAACTGCTTTTATATAGTGCTTTCCAACCCGAGCAGGACAAAGTGCTTTTCAAGGCCTCTCATTCAAACAAACACACTCACATAACAGTGGTGGTGGAGATGCCATACAAGGCGCAATTTGTGCTTCAGTGTCTTGCTTAAGGACACTTCCATATGTGGACAGGAGGAGCCGAAATCGGACCACAAACCCTGCAATTAATTGATGACCTTCCACCTGCCTGCGGCTCAGGTGGGGGAGCAGCAAATATGAAATGGTGAAAATTGTTTTTGTCTGAACGATAGTCCAAAACCCAACAATATTACAATATACTCAAATTTGCTGCGAGAAAAGCAGCAAATCCTCACATTTGACAAGCTGAAACCGGACAATGGGCCTCATGCAAGAACACACAGATTTGCTCTTACTGTAAGTGGCACCATTTGAGTCCATTTGTACATGGTACTTTGTACTTGATGTCACTGAGCTTGGTACTTATGAGACGACTGAACACATCTCGTTTGAAGCATTGAGTATTTGATGTAAAGTTTAAAAGCCTATTTTATCTGTAGTTTGGGATTTATCCTATCATTATTATTACTGTCAATGTGTACTTGAACTATTTATTACTATTTATTTTAATTTAATAATTTCTTTTAAATCTTCTTTGGGGCTTTGGGGGGAAAATACCAAAATATGGAGGGACAATCATTTACATTTGTACTTTTTTTGTATGTTTCTATACTCCTGATGTTACTTCCAACAAATTATTACGGAAAAAAGTGGCATGAGTGTTTAAAGAGAATGTGTTACATTCACCAATATTCTCTTCTTTAGAATTTTCTCTCAGCAACTAACAAAATGTACGAGTGATTCAGACCTGTTATACAAGTCGTGTGATCATATGATTTAAACATGGTAATGCCTTAATCTAAAATGAATTTGGAGTTTAAATATCTTACACTAAAAAGATGAACTAAATGTAAAATTAATTTTGTGTTCACCATGATGTGATGTGCATGCAATTTGCTAAGAGGGGGGGGTCGAGTAAGTTAAATGTTACAAATGTGCACCTATTCATGAACAGGTGGCATTCATCAACTTAAAATGAGCAATTTAAGACAGATTTGTGTAGTTACTGTAAAAGAGTTTGCTGAATCTGATTGGGACACTAATGAGCAAACCTCACAGAAAATAGTGTGAGATTTAAATTGAGAATTAGGGCTGCAAATAACGGTTATTACCAGCTGCTACAGCGTGTGGTGGTTGATATTGTTTTCACCTTGTGAGTCTCTGTGTGTGTCATCATGGCAAAATGTGGTCCTGGAGACACCTACTGTAGCGGGAACTAACACAGAAGCGGTTTTGAGTGCTTTGCCAGGTGTTTATATTTCTGTCTGTGGACGGACTTTATCACAGCAATAGCGTCACAACCGTGCAAGATGCAGTCATGAAACTTTACAGGTGTGTAGTTGAGATCAAAATGAAGGTTGAGTTCGAAGATGGGTGTGGTCCGAGCAAGGGCGCTGGAAGTAGGGGGGTGGGAAGTGGGGATTGGGCCAATTAACACCACATTATGGTCTCTAGTTTTTATGATTAAATAATCTGCTGATTATTTTTTCGATTAAAGCAGCAGTGGGTAGAAATGGAGCAAATATGATTTAAAAATGTTATTTTTATAAAACGGTCACTATATCCTGACAGTAGTGCATCAGACAGGTAATCTGAAAAAATCATGTGCCTCTGTGTCCTCTGGTGGTCCTAACGGCATCTGCAAGATTGCACAGACCGGAAGAAAACAACCAATCAGAGCTGATCTGGAGTCTGCCATCCAGCTTCCGTCTATGAGAGCCGGCTGTCAATCACTCGCGAACTCTGACCAAACGGTCAAACTAGGCAGCGCTGATCAAATATGAATCAATATTCTGTTACTGTAATGCCTATTTCTCACTTAAAATGTTTTCAGAAACATCTTGTAGTGTACTGTTTAGCTGTAAAATAAGAAAGTTTGTAACCTGGCAGCCATGTTGAGAACAGTTGAAGAAATATCAAAGACCTCCCACCAGCCGAAGCACAGCCAATAGGAACACTCAATAGGAACGCTCTCTCTCTGAAATGACCTGTGATTGGCCAAAGTCTCCCATCACGGGCTAGATTTTTTAAAGCCTGAAAACAGAGCCATGAGGAGGTGCAGAAGTCTTTTCTCTAAGAACACTTGAATTACAATATGCTTAAAGGTTATTATGGAATTTTTGCCCAATGATGCCATAAACATTCTGGCTACTGAAGCTTTAGCCTAATTGCTTGATCTTTAAAATGTGAAAAAATAGTGAAAAATATCACAATCACAATTTCCAAAAGCCTAAAATCAAATTAATTATGCTCAATTACACTCCAAACCCCCAAAATATTCACTTTACTAGCACATATGGCAAAAAAGCAGCAAATCCTCACAATTTAGAAGCTGTAAGTAGGGATAAAATTACTTTAACAATTAATTATCAAAATAGTTCCCCATTATTTAACTAATCAATTGTTTCAGCCCTAATAAGAATATGAAAGAGTTCTTATGAGGCCTATTGTTTGGATTATTTGCTTAAAGATAGGGTCGACGATCTTGGAGAGCTAGCATAATTTGAAAGTAGCATCACCTCAGGAGCTCCGTCTAAACCCACCCCTCCCCTCAGGGCTCCTTCCAAGGCAACGCCCCCCACACACATGCACGAGCACCGCCGCATCGTAACTACATCACAGACACAGAGCGGAGAGAGGACCTCAACTCAACAACGCTTCCTCATGACAAGTAACCGCAGCAGTGCTACTGCAGGGCTGAGTTTTCTCTTCCATTCTCCAGGAAACGTGCGGCGGCGACGCACTTGGAGTTCAGGCTGGTGCACGCCAAGGGTAGAGAACGAGCAGGGAGGCAGGGAGGCATCTGATTGGTTCTTTACAACAGGGCGCAGAGGCAGTGATTGGTAGACGTTTTTACAGGATTACAGCAGCTACAGATGACGGCTCTTTTCCGGTCTTTTTTCAGAGCTCATAAGTAATGGATCGCTGTCGGGGTGTAAAGACCATTTCCACCAATATAACAAATAGTGTATACTGGATAAAATCGTCAACCCTGCCTTTAATGACTTGAACAGTTAATCAATTATCAAAATTATTCACCATTTATTTTCTGACTATCAACTCATCGATTAATTGAAGAAGTATTTCAGTTGCACTTATGACATACAATAGTTGACCCAGGTTAATCACCACTAACTTGTTATTCACAGTGGTAAATTAGCTATAAAGGACGCTTGTCAACATAAAACGGTAATCTTAGTGACTTTATCTGGATTTACCTTCCACTCACTGCTGCTTTGATTTCATGTGCAGTGCTGAGACCTAATCTTCCCTACATGCCCGTTCTGATCTCACAGCTCTGTCTGTTATTAACAACTCAGGACGACATCAAACGGTAATCTTATGCGACTGAGCATATGTTAGTCAAGGCAGAGCCAAGTGCATCTCATTACCTTAACACTGTTTGGTAATGAGATGGACAGTAGGTAGCATGTGACGGGACAGCAGGTGAGGGAGGCAGATGTTTGACTGACCCCGTGCTCTACGCTCCCTGACACCGCCGTGATCTTCTGCTGCCAAACAAGTAGGGCAGCGGAGCAGCGGAGCGAAACATGCGCTTTATATTAATGTGCCTGGTTTAAAGGGAATACCACTGCTTGATTTCACATGCTATTTGAATACTTTACAGCAGTCCGATCAATATTTATGCAAGTGAACAACTCTCTGCTGAAGTCGGAGGACCTGTAATGGTACCTAAGTATGCAATTTAATCTGAAGCTGACAGAAATGAATCAGGAACGATGGCGAAGGGAAAGAGTGGGAGCAGCCGGGGTGACTTCGGAAGATGAGGGGCATGTTATGCTATTGCAGGATGAAGCTCATTTAGCTGCAAGCAGTAAAATAAGCACTGCGGTTCACCATTTATTTTTCTGAGGAGTATTTCTGATGACAATAGAGTGCTACAAGAATGAGTCCTAAAACCCGGAGATGAGTTAGCATTTCAGCACTTCCGGTTCCCTCGTGGGAAGCGGCCGAAATGAGCTTCCTTCGTAGGGTGGCTGGGCTCAGCCTTAGAGATAGGGTGAGGAGCACAGACATCCGGAGGTAGCTAGGAGTAGAGCCGCTGCTCCTTCGCGTCGAAACGGGCCAGCTGAGGTGGTTCGGTCATCTGATCAGGATGCTTCCTGGACGCCTCCCTTTGGAGGTTTTCCGGGCACGTCCAACTGGTAAGAGGCCCCAGGGTAGACCCAGAACATACTGGAGAGTATATATCTCGTCTGGCCTGGGAACACCTCAGGGTCCTCCAGGAAGAGCTCGAAAACATTGCTGGGGAGAGGGATGTGTGGAATTCCCTGCTAAGCCTGCTGCCCCCACGACCAGGCCCCGAATAAGCGGAAGAAAATGGATGGATGGATGGATGGATGGATTTCTCGTCTGGAAGTGTTGTTGAATTTGTTCTACAATATAAAATACATAAATAAATACCTCACTTGAGAATTTTGAAGCCTTTATGTCTCTATCTATTATGTGTCTTAAAAAAGGCAGTTGCTAACAAGTGGCTAAATGAGACTACTAAACGTCATCACGCTGACTCGTCCGCCTTCACAGCCTCGTTGTGTGTACTTGCGTTTGTGCGACCGCGGTGTAGTTTGTTTATAGCCTAACGTTAGCTTTTTACTTCTGGCGATTGTATTCGCACTTCAAAAATCATAGAAGTGGTGTTCATTTGTGAAGATTATCTTGCTGAACAGAACGTGTAGGTATCATAAATGTGTGTTTGCCACAGAGCTTATTTTCTGCAATAATCCAAAAGCCAATGGAAAATCCCATTGGCTTTTTGTCGAGGGAACCCTGGGCGATGCTAACTTCCTGGTTGGCCTACAAAAATACGTCATCTCTGGAGCACTCTATACAGGTTGGAGTTCTAAAAAGCTCTTCATATTCACAAATGTGCACCTGATTTGTATGAAAATGTGGGATTTCTTAAAGCGGCACCGAGATGATTTTCATGCAGTCACGAGCACACAGTGGGGCTGCAGAAAAAAGAGGGAAAAGCACCGCACCCCCCACCAACTGAGGCGCGGGAGATGTGCTCTATTTGGCCAAATGAAATTCTTGTGTCAGGTGTGTACACTACTCCACCCAGGGGGAATGACAAATTGAAACTTCTCATGGCAGCAGTAGGATGGCGCTCCCTCGGGGGAAAGCCGGACTCAGCGGTGTTAGATTCTCACTGGAAAGCGGAAGCTGTTTAGTTTGCTAACGTCACTTTACTGGACTTCCAGGTCTTTGCAGTTTTTAAAACAGTTGCCACTCTCTAACATTCAGCGCTGCCATTGTGTGACATTGCCATGGGCTGCTTTAAAATAGAAAATATTCCCCTTACTATACACCCAGTGCTGGGACTGACACTGTAATTTAGGTCTGGTCTGCGACATATCTTGGACAGCACACATGATGGAGGTAGCTTCTGATAGATTTCTGTTGCAGCGATGCAGCATAGTCTGGGCTGCAGAGATTTCAGACAATTGGTTGTGGATGAATACAGGCTCGAGGCATAAAGAGTGAATGTACTGTACAATATGCCTTACAAAAGCAAACAGTAGCTCTGCTGAATGTAATGCAGAGAGAACGCTAAAGCCACGGTGACTCACTTCACATTTCACAGCCCTCTAGGATGCCCTCCTTCTTTAATGCAAACCCAGAGAAAACAGTGAGCATCAGAAGACTATTACGGCCCTCGTAAGTACTGTACAGTAATGCGTGATTGCCTGAACTGCGGCTTTAGTACTCAAACAATACGTTCATGGCATCAGAAAATAGAACAGGGCACAAGACTGGAGGAACATAACTCAAATCATTTACACCACTCTGCCAATGATGGAGCAGTTTCAAGCCCAGAGCTTTCCGCAGAGAAAATAACAATGCAGAAACACACAGAGCGGTGTGCTACACTCAACCACAAGGGAGGTCAAAGCTGAAGGCTCGAAAGAATTCATAATCAGGGGAGCTATGAAATATGAGCTTTATGTGCTGCCAAATTGATTTAGCTGTAAAAATTCTTTTCATTTTGTTCCATAAAGATGCTCATATTTTTACAGCTCCGCCGCCTATGGAAGCAGGCCTCGATGATTTGCTTAGAATTTACAGCCAAGGTCATAATCAAAGCGGGTCTCCTTTTGCATGCTTAATGCTGCCTCGGAGAAGACCGGAATGGAAATCATCCTTTTCACTTCAAAAAGTCGGCAATTCTGTGCTACTCTGATTAGTTTAATGCTTGGATGGATAGGCCCTGCTCCCTGAGTTAAAAGAGAATGCCACCCAAAAAAAAAAATTTAAATTCATCATTCTGGTGCCCCAGAATGCTGTCTCCCACACAAGAGCTGATTTGTTAAAAATGGAAAAAAGTAACTGTGATAGCATCCGGAATAATTTACCAGGATAAAATCAGTCCGGGTTTGTCTACGACATTTGGACAGGAGACATCAGAGACACATGGCAAAGTCCACAACGCAAAGAGTGGGCTCACTGTGTGAGTCCATCATCAATGGAGCTCTGTACTGATTGTAAAGCCACAGTGACTCACTTTAAAATTTAGTGACACAGCCTGAAGACGTATCTCATCCAATGTGTGCTGTCATTCCCATCGACAGTTTGTGCTGCAGAGCAGGAACACTGGATTGATTGCTGCTTCTCAGCTTCAGGACACTGTTATTTGTGTTCAGAAGCACTGATTTAATTATCAAAACAAATCAAAGTTTCACGTTAATTATGACATGTGACGTGTGCTGTTAAAAAGCAGCATTGCCATTGTTGAACTAACATGACACCAAGTTTAGGAGCTAGCTCTGTAGATTAACTCATATCATTTGGTTCATCCAACATAGTGTATCTTGTTACACTAATGACATCTGCCATTCCCCACATTGTAATTCAAGTTTTGCTGAACAGGAAGTGATGTTCAACATTTCTAGATTATTGGGAAAAATTAGAGAAAGGGCTAGGTAGCATAAGAAGTGACGGATGAGCAGACAAGCAAAAGAGCGCCAACCACCAGAAACTTCAAGCTGCAGTAATTTTTTGGCCACTTGGGGGCAGCAGAACAAGCTGAAAACTGACAATTCCATTTAAAAAGTTGTTGTAAAGCACGTGTTACCAAACAATTGCCTATTTACACATTCAGCAGAAATGGAACAACATTAGTATTTGTTTCCTATATATAGTCCTATATACACTCTCCTTTAAGCTTTTTCTTGGTCTCCACCAACTCCCGAGGAAAATATCTGGCTCTTTAGCCTCCAGATGTTCAACTTTCTTCACCAACTAATTGCTAATTTTGTCTGTCTGCTATTTGGTGTTGGGCAGGTAGTGTAGTAATCTCTATAAGCTAGGGCTGTCAAAGTTAATGCAAATTCATTTTAACGCCACTATTTTCTTTACCGAATTAAAGCTGCAGTATGCGAGATTGGCGCAAATATGATTTAAAAAAGTTATTTTTAGAAAACGGCCGCTATATCGTGACAGTAGTACATGAAACAGGTAACCTGAAAAAAATCATGTCCCTCTGTATCCTCCTGTGTCCTCCGGTGCTCCTAACGGCATCTGAAGGATTTCACTTACCGGAGGAAAACAAGGTCCGCTGTCCAGCTGCAGTCTATGAGAGCCGGCTGTCAATCACTAGCGAAATCTGACCAAACGGTCAAACTGGGCAGCGCTGATCAAATATGAATCAGTATTCTGTTACTGTAATGCCTATTTATCGCATCAAATGTTCTCAGAATCATCTTTTAGTGTACTGTTTAGCTGTAAAATGAGAAAGTTTGTGACGCGGCCGCCATTGTAAAATCTGTTGAAGGAAGCCAAGTTCTGGTCACATGACCGGAGCACAGCCTATAGGAACGCTCTCTCTCTCTGAAATGACCTGTGATTGATCAAAAAATCTGCCGTCACGGGCTAGATTTTTCTAAAGCCTGAAAGAAGAGCCATGAGGAGGAGCAGAAGTCTAGTTTTCTCTCAGACCACTTGAATTACAATATGCTGAAAGGTTATTATGGAATTTTTGCCAAATTATGGCAAAAAATTGTTGCCTACTGCCATTTTAACGCAACTTGTAATTTTTAGGTTGTAGCGGGCTCAGCTTTAAAGCTAAAGTGCTTTCAAAAGCATTTTTCAAAGGGTTCCCTCGACCTCTGACCTCAAGATATGTGAATGAAAATGGGTTCTATGGGTACCCACGAGTCTCTCTTTTACAGACATGCCCACTTTATGATAATCACATGCAGTTTTGGTCAAATCATAGTCAAGTCAGCACACTGACACACTGACAGCTGCCTGTTGGGCTTGAGTTTGCCATATTTTGATTTGAGCATATTTTTATGCTAAATGCAGTACCTGTGAGGGTTTCTGGACAATATTTGTCATTGTTTTGTGTTGGCAAATGATTTCCAGTAATAAATATATATATACATTTGCATAAAGCAGCATATTTGCCCACTCCCATGTTGATAAGATTATTGAATACTTGACAAATCTCCCTTTAAGGTACATTTTGAACAGATAAAAAAATGTGCGATCAATATGTGATTAATCGTGATTAACTATGGACAGTCATGCAAATAATCGCGATTAAATATTTTAATCGATAGACAGCCCTACTCTAATATAAACACCTGCATATGAATGCAGAATCTGTGGGCAAGACGGACAAGATTTTGGTATCGGAAGCGTTCTGGTTTCCGTTTGTAGTCCGAGTAGTATTGTCCAATTCCGATTGAGCGGGCTTTGGTTGAGTGCAGGTAAACAGTCCATGTGGAAAAGAGGCGGAACGCATTGGCCAAAATGCAATCTGGGAACCCAAAGGCTATCGTCTAACGAAGATTTAACTTTTTATTAGTTTGGCTCATTGGCTACTTGTGAAACAATCCAGTCGTAGACATTGTATCACAACTCCAACTCCATTCTCGCGTCTCAAGTTTCTAATCGGACTGTAAACAATGAGCAAAGCGCGGAAGGGGAAGTCTTGGCCCGGATATCCGAACCCCATAAATATGGCCATTGCCCCCAGAGGCTACATCGTTGTCAGACCGATAGCCGATGGCTTCCGTAATTGGTAGTTTTTTGCTAAAAACAGCTGCCAGTTGCTACTTGAAATGAGATTGGTGAGAGAACAGTTTATGGGCTTGAAAACTAAACCAATGAGCCAACAGAGGCTAAAAAGCTCTGTTGAACTGAGGGGAACCGCAGAGGGTGATAATTCTCTGTTGGGAAAAGAATTTGGGAAAATTAGGGATTAGGGAAATTAGGGAAAAAAAGATGTTATACTTCTGAACAAACTCTTTCTTTTGGAAAGTGCAGTGCAGAAACACCTTAGCATCAAAGATGCTCAAAGATCAAGAAGATTGCCACTTCTAAGATGCAAAATGGCCTTATTTGATCACATTACTTTAGACGTTAGAATTTTTATGTTCCCACTTGAAGTTGAAATGTATTCTTGGCATTTCAGTTCCTTGAGCTGAGTTAGAGCAAAGGCCAACTGTCCGTCCACCTCCAACTTACAAATGTGGATACAAATGCTCCATCCCCTCCTCCTCTTCACACACACACGCACCCACACACACACACACACACACACACACACACACACACACCCAAAGCAATGTGGTTGACAAAGCAAGGAGGAGTTGCCACCGCTCTCTGACTGCACCACTGAAGCGGAATGTGGTCCAGTGAGGAAATCCAGACATTTCCAAATTTATCGTTGAATAAACTGGCAACGTTGAGAGCGGCTGACAGGCCATTCATCGTGGCGGGCGCTGGCCCGATGGCGTGCGCGGACAGGGCTGCTGCGCTTTGATTTCCTGTCCTGGCCGCCATGACGGATGAGCTACGGAGAGGGTGGAGGCAACGCAGCCTCTAACCACCGCAAAAGGTTTCACCTCTCTGCCCAACAGTTCAACCACACTCCCCGCTGCTTCATCAGGGGCCGTGGAGGTGGAGGTGGTAGAGAGCTGGTCATGGAAAGTGATGAGTTCTTTGACTCCATCAGTGGTGAGCAGTCATAAACACTGAAAAATATACTGCAAAGTAGCTGATAATATGATAAAGAAGCAGTGGTGGTTGGAACTTATTGTACAACAGCACTGACTGGCCACAGCTGCCAGTTTCAAAGAAGGATTTTAGTAGGATTTGAAGATTACAAGTACGGATTAAAAAATACTACATGCTTCATTCTTAAAATTCTGCTCCGAGCCGAAAAGAGGAGTGACTGACATACAGAGAATGTCAAGGCTCAAATCACATCCAGAGGTTTTAACTAGGCCAAATCCAGCAGAATCTATTTACTCGAGGAATATCAAGGCTAGTGAAGTTCACAAGAGATTGATTGAACAATTTTGTACAGTAACACTCTAATGAGATCATTTTCAGATGAAATTGAGTCAATAATAAATGGCTGTGGGGAGGAGGAGGGCTGCTGTAACTCTTCAGATAACACGCAGAGGCTTGAGAGACGGTTCAGGGGCGGCAATAACAGGCTGGTGAAAGCAGCACTTTGGGAGAAAACAGTGCAAATTAGAGGCAAAAGGAGCACATTTCAGTGCACAGGCAGTTCATTTTTCACATCAGTGTCTACTTTTGTTCCCGGCAAGCTGCCAAAGACATTGATGTAGGCACTATCCCTCCTCCACAGCGGTAATTATGCTGCTGGCCAATGCTTGATTAAAAGATCTAATCTGCAAACTTAGTGTTCGACATCTCCCAACAAGTTCCTGTGCTTTAAGCCTGTTCTCTCTGCCTTTGACGGCGCTGGAATCCGAAATGTTTGGTCGTGGACCGCAGCCAATGAAGTGCAGGGAAACATCCTTTTGCTTTCTATTCTGTGTCAGGGTGGAGGTGTAATTGCACCAGCGGATGTATTATTCAAGAGGAAAGCACGGCATGGATGGATATAGCCTTAACCTGAGTGAAATTATAAAAAGCTTTGAAGGCAGAAGTCAGGCCTTCTCCTGTCTGCACCGGGGAAATAAAACAAGCTTTAACTGTGTTGCTTTTTTCACCTGGTGCTCAATTATGGTTTAACGAAATTATCATTCCACCAGGTAAGGGCCTGAATAAGGAAAAGCCATGAGGTTAGTTTAACAACAAGGTAATATAATATATTATTGTGAGAATATGGCCACTACAATATATTACAAGCTCCTAGTAATACAAAATAAAATGTGTTAGGTCCAATAATGTCACTATACACTGGCTTTTGCCCATCATACACTCACTAATATATTATATATTATTATAAAAACCAGATTACAGAAATATCATAAGGTAGAACAAGGTCACCACGGATTGACTGGTGATGATCACAGGCACATTACAAGTCCCTGCAGGGTGTTTTATTGGACATTATAAGGATTTCTCTTCAGGATCACAGGATCTGACCACACCATGTGCAGCTGCATCCCAATAAGAAGCCCCTCAGAGACAATGGTGCTGCTGACAAAGTAATAAGCAGCTCGAAGTGTCCCTTACCCTCTCTGAGCAGATGGGAGTAGATGAGCCAGAGGAGCAGCAGGCAGCAGAGTGACGCACCTCCACCTGCGGAGAGCGTCTTCGCTCCAGACTGCATCCTGCACCTTGAGCCTTTTTTTCTTTTCTTTTTTTTTTAGATTATCCAAACTTTGAACGCTTGCGCCCGCTCAGATGTCAAGCAGATCGGCGGGAGAGTGGCTGATCCAGTGGCGTCTCCACAGCCTGTCGTCGGCATCCATTTTGAGGTTATAATAGGAGAGGGACTGATAGTAATCCCCCCTGTGCTTTTCAAATTCCCTCGGTGAGCCGCATATCCATCCAGGCTGCTCTGCGCACACACAAACACACACACGCAAACACAGAGGGTACAATGTCACCAGATCTGGCCAAGTTTACGCAGCTGCGGTCTCAGGAGCTGCAATTCAGTGGCAGGCTTGTGCACAAACTGTTAGTATGTAGATGGAGAGCAGCAGCGGTCCCCCGCAGTTTGGATCCTCACACGGAGATGATGCTGGGAGTAAATTCAGCCGCTCAACATCCTTTGAACGCCTCTTTTTGTCGCTCCTCTCCTCTGCGCTCCGCACTGTTGTTGTTATTATTATACCAACTTCTGTCTGCACCGAGCGCGCGGCTCCGTGTGCGACTCTACAGAGAAACGCGCAAGTTAACCCAGGCGGACATGACGAGCATACCAATCAGCAACTTGTCCCAAAACGCAACACTCCAGCGTCCAGAAAACAGGCTTTTGGGGGGGGAAAACAGCTGAAGGCGCAAATGCGTCATATGTATGGCCACATGTGCACTGCAGCTCGAGCTCAAATGTCAAGTCCAAACAAGAGCGACGGGTCTCACGCAGCGCGCCGCCGCCGCCGGACAAAGCGCACTGTGAGCGCGTCAATGCGGGCGGCGCAGTGAAGTTGGACACACTTGTCACCTGTATGAGCCTTTGTGGAGGCTCTGCGAAAATTGTCAGTGGTGATGCCTCGAGTAAAAAAAAAGCTCCCCTCCTTGTAAAGTCAAGTGTTGGTTACAGATGAGAGTGTTAAGCCTTATTCTGTCCCGGTCGGCTCCATTTGCATGCAGGCGACGCCGAAGAAGAGGATTTCCTCCCTTCAATCCATGGAAGGAAACGCTGCTGCTGCACCCTGAGTTGCCTTCAATTGCAATGTTTCCATCTGCTCTCCCTCCCTCTCTCTATCTCTCTTTCTCTCTCTCTCTCTCTCTCCCTCTCCCTCTCTCCCACATACACACACACACAGTGCCCCAATTCCTTCCGCAAAGTGAGCAAAAAAAACCCAACTTTGAGCTCCCAGGCTATAAATCCCAAACTGTAGATGATGATGCTTATTTATACACAGTAAGATGTCCCGTCTCAGCCCACAGGGAGACACAAAGCAGCACCAGCCTCGCCCACATTCTGACATGTTACTTTTCTCCATGTTTGCATGCCCTCTTTCATAGACGCCCTTGAGGGGCTGCACGGTCTGAGGACTACAGTTAACATTTAGCGCGCACTGGCATTCTGGGAAAATGTGAGAGGTCTGTTCCTTCAGAGGACTTGCGGTGGAACATGTGCAGTGGCTTTACAGCAGAAGTTACATTTTATATCACATCATGTCTCACATGCTTCACAGGGGGCACATGCTTCCCCAAGTGTGTGTGTGTGTGTGTGTGTGGCCTACAGACAGTGGCGGATTAAGGTGGTCAGGGGCCCCTAGGCTACTCTTTGTGTGGGGCCCCCTTCTCATCATGCCATGTGTAAAAGTGTGCTAGGAATATTACATGGCCCACAGGCACACACTCGGAGTGCATACACACACACACATTGAGACAGCCGTTACTCTAAACCTTGAAATATCTATGAATTTAGGGATTTTCTTTAGTAGATCTTGGTCACGGTGTTCTTTCAGCCATTGTGCTTTAGTTTTTGTACTCCACGATCATATTTTCTTTCTGACACATTGCCGCTATTCTGTCCAGTAGCAGTGATGAATCAGCTGCTTAATTTTTAAAAATGGTTCTTATGGGCCAATCGGGGTCAAGGTTGTTCTTTTTTTCTCTGAAGTACATTTAAATAATTAACAATAATCTGGCCAATCCGGGGCTTTTAGAAACACGGGGCCCCTGGGCTGCAGCCTAGGCCAGCCTGTGCATTAATCCACCCCAGCCTACAGATACCAGTCCATCTTCTGAAAGAGCACCATTTAAGACTCCCTTGCCACTAGAGGACTATTACTATAAGTTCCCCCTGTGTGAATGGCTTTTATGATGACGTATTGGCCTGTCACATCATCACTGTAATACATGAAAGATGACTGGGCCTCACACTGCGCAGACTATATGCATTTGGTGAGTATTATTAAAGGGATATTTTGCTGATTTTCCACCTTATGTCTTAAAGCAGCAGTAGGTAGAATTGGAGCAAATATGATTAAAAAAGTCGTTTTTATAAAACGGTCACTATATCCTGACAGTAGTGCATGAGACAGGTAATCTGAAATAATCATGTGCCTCTGTGTCCTCCGGTGCTCCTGATAGCATCTGCAAGATTTCACAGAATGGAGGAAAACAACCAATCAGAGCCGAGCTGGAGCCTTGCCGTCTCTGAGCAGCTGTCAATCACTCGCGAACTCCGATCAAACGGTCAAACTAGGCAGCGCTGATATCAAATATGAATCAATATTCTGTTACTGTAATGCCTATTTCTATATATAAAATGTTTTCAGTAACATCCTGTAATGAACTGTTTAGCTGTAAAATTGGAAAGTTTGCGACCCGGCAGCCATGTTGAGATCATTTGAGTAAATACCAAGCACCGTCCACCAGCTGGAGCAAACTTTCCCATTTTACAGCTAAACAGTACACTACAAGATGTTTCTGAAAACACTTTACATGAGAAACAGGCATTACAGTAACAGAATACTGATTCATATTTAATCAGCGCTGCCTAGTTTGACCATTTGATTGGAGATCGGAAGTGATTGACAGCTGCCTCCGTTGAATGACCAGCCAATAGGAACGCTCTCTCTCTGAAATGACCTGTGATTGGCCAAAGTCTCCCGTCACCGGCTAGATTTTTTTAAAGCCTGAAAACAGAGCCATGAGGAGGTGCAGAAGTCTAGTTTTCTCTCAGAACATTTGACTTACAATATGCTGAAAGGTTATTATGACATTTTTGCCAAATGATGCCGAAAACATTCTGCCTACTGCCGCTTTATACCAAGTCTTCACCCTAAAATGTAATGATTTACGTCATGAGGACATGCATTTTGTCCCCAAAAGGATGGCGAGTCCCCACAATGTGACTGTGTAAACAGATTTATGTCCCCACAACACACACACACACACACACACACACACACACACACACACACACACACACACACACACACACAAAGCCTACACTAAATTCCATGACCAGTGAATGTGCACTTCATTAGCAGATGGAGAAGTCCCCCCTGTGCGCTGCTGTGCTATCAGCCTTCCACTGAATGGCTTTTATGATGACGTATTGGCCTGTCACATCATCACTGTAATACATGAAAAATGACTGGGCCTCACACTGCACACACAACATGCATTTGGTGAGTATTAAAGGGATACTTTGCCGATTTTCCACCTCATGTCTTAAAACCTGCTGATGTTTTCTGCATTACTGTAACCAGCTGCAGCAGCTTACTATACTCGGGCGATGGTGGAAGAACTACAGGGAGGGTTCGGCTGCTGAGACGAGATTTGTTTTCTCCCCTCGTCTACAGCTCGGCTCAGCCAGCTATCGGAGTCCAGAACCACGTTTCAGTCTGTCAGGGTGACGTCCCAGCAGGGGTTGCAGTGTAATTAATCATAATCCATCACCGTGACTGACAGGGTTGTGAAACTTCTGCCAGTTTATTTTTTACCCATCATATTTATTCTCATGTTTACCAATAATATACAGACTTATTTTTAATTGCATTTGGGCATGTGCGGATTGCAATATTAGTAGGACCAGTGTGTGCACTCTAAAAGGGCTGTGCTCAACAAAAACATTGAAAAAGATTAAAAATAGTGATCCATTCATGCTGGATGCTTGTGCTTTATAGCTGTCTACATGTAATTATTATGTTTTACTAAAGATGGTCATTGATGCTTATTTGGCTGCCATCTTTGATCACTGTTTGTGCATATGTTTGTGTCAGTGGTGGAAAGCAAATAAGTACTAGTAATAAGTAATAGTAGTTTACTCAAGAAATTACAATTTTGAGGTACCTAACCTGAGTATTTTCATTATGCTGCTTTATTCTTCTACTCTACTACATGTATCTGACAGTTTTAGTTAATACAATATCAAGGTTTTACATACAAAACATATGATGAGCTTGACAAATAGCATGGCTATTGATTAAACTATGCAACAGTATTTAAAACTTTTTCCATCACAAGAAATCCAACAATATAAAGATGACTTAAACAGGCTCATTCTGCTGCATAATGAGCGCTTTCATTTTTGACACTTTGGTACTTTTTGCTGCATATACTATGCTTCTACTGTACTTCTACTTCTAGTACTTCTAAAGTGGCTATATTCAATATTTTAGGGCTGTCAATCGAATAAAATGTTTAATCATGATTATTTGCAAATTAATCTGTCATTTTTATCTGTTCAAAATATACCTTAAAGGGAGATTTGTCAAGTATTTAGTACTCTTATTAACATAGGAGTGGGCAAATATGCTGCGTTATGCAAATGTATGTACATTCATTATTGGAAATCAATTAACAGCACAAAACAATGAGAAATATTGTCCAGAAACCCTCACAGGTACTGCATTTAGCATAAAAAATATGCTCAAATCATAACATGGCAAACTGCAGCCCAACAGGCAACAACAGCTGTCAGTGTGTCAGTGTGCTGACTTGACTATGACTTGCCCCAAACTGCATGTGATTATCATAAAGTGGGCATGTCTGTAAAGGGGAGACCCATAGGACCGATTTTCATTCACATATCTTGAGTTGAGAGGTCAACGGACCCCTTTGAAATGGCCATGCCAGTTTGGAGCGTTATTTAGCCTCCTTCACGACAAGCGAGTAAGACATGGTTTGAACCAATGGAGTATTGACCGCTACTCTACTCTGATCACTAGATGGCACTCTTACAGATCCTAGATCTGATAACAGCAGTAGCAGATCATGTACTGATCACGTCACGGATGGGATCACCTGTCATCCAATTACAGGCGTGGCAGTTGTGTATAATGTAAATGTGCCAATTCCTGACAAAAAATAAAGTTCTGGTAATGTCTGGTGTTGTTCGTTCGGATTGGCATGTGCAAATATGAATTAACCTGCAAATATGGATAAACCTGCAAAAAAGAAAAGACTGTGCAGGTATAGCAAAGAATGGGAAGCAAAAAAGACATGGGTTAAGCCTGTCAGCGGTGACTCGACAAAAGCTTACTTTAAGCCGTCGTCTGGAATTCTCAATGAATTGACTTAACTCAGCATGCTTCTACCGAAATGCACAAAAAGGCCACACTAGCTAAAGGTGCAAGCAAAATTGGTGAATTCTTCGTGACATCTACTGCGAAAAATTACAAAATCGCGGCTAGTGAAGCCTCGTATGTGTACCGTACGATTAAACACGGACTCAGCTACAACAGCAGCGAGTGTCTTGTTAAGCTCAACGGTGCTTTGATTCATCACGATGCACCTGGGAAGAACGAAAGCTGAGATGAATACAACGAATGATTTAGGACCAAAGACTGTGCAGGATATTTTGGATGATCAGATGAGCCTGAGTATTTCTCAGTTACCACCGATGCCTCAAACAAGGGTATTGGATATAATTAGACACATCACAGCATATGCAGCAGTTAATGCCAATGTCAACTTTGGAAATCACCACTCTGTTAACCAGTTATTGAGCAGTGCCAGAAATCACATTGTGAAAGCTAATTTCCCAACTCACATAGCTCATAACACCTGCAAGCACGTCTGCGACCAGCTGTCAGTCAATATTGAGTCACAGGTTTTAAAGATCTACTTTGTGTCATGTAAGGACTTCTCTCTGGCTGTGCAAAAGGACAAAGTACTGCTTGAATCGGTCAAGAGCGGCAAAACATATGGAAAAAGTAGACTTAAGATATTAGATTTAATTTACCTTGATTCTCTGGAGTTTCTGATCTTCTGTCACTTCAGTCCAGCTTCTAGTATCAATTCATACATAGATAGACAGGTGATTACCCAATGTGTGAACAGAGTGAAGGGGTGTGAACAAACTCGTAATCAAGGGTAGGTACTTGAATGTAGAGACAACAGGTAATCATTATTGATATGCCACACCTGTTTTGCAGGGGAGGACGTGTGATGGCCGATCTGTTGGGGTGGGTTATTAGTGTAGTGGATGTCTATAAGCCTGCATGCTTTTCTAAGTGGTGGGGTTATAGTGTCAAATCCTATATGTGCTAGGACATGGTTTTTTATCCCATGTGATAGTGTGTCTTACAAATCATTCGTAAAATAGAATTCAATAAAACTCACAGGGTGGGATGGTGGCTCAATGGTTAGCACTGTCACCTTGTAGCTAGAAGGTCTTGGGTTTGATTCCTGGACAGGGTTAAGTGCACAGTCTCCTGTTTAGAGAGAGAAAAAGAGAGTATTATATTTGAAAATCTGATGCTACATGTTTATGGAGGACAGATCCTGCCAAAATAAAAAAATAACTTAATAAATAAATAAATTACTCGATAAATGCATAAAGAAATGTATAAAGAAAAGAATACAGAAATAAATAAGTTTGGGGAAATAAATAAAAGGGTGAAATGCAAAGGGAAAATTGTGCATCAATAAATAAAAATATAAATGCATAAATACATAAATAAATACGTACATTTAAAAATAAATAAAAAATGAATGCAAAACTATGTAAATAAATAAAATAAATGCAAAAATAAATAAATGTAAAAAAAAAAAAAAAAGAATAATAAATACATCAATAAATAAAAGGGAAAATTAAATAGAAAGGTAAATAAGGGAATTAATACAAAGATAAATAAAATGATTAAAACAGAAATATCAATTTAGGTCAGATTTTATCAATTCATTAATGGCTACATTCATTTTGAATATTGTTTTTGCTACATTTAATGACATATTTATTTATTTATTGAGTAATTTATTTATTTATTAATTAATTTTTATTGTTATTGTTGTTATTGTTTTGGCAGGTTCCATCCTCCATACATGTTTGCAAACAACCCCAAATTGTATGTTAATAGTTGTTTTGGTCATACAGTATGTGAAATAGAATAGAATAGGATTCTTTTACTGTCATTGCAAAAAGTACAACGAAATTAAGTAGCAATCCTCATACACATATATCAAACAGTAATAAAAAGAAAGAAGAGTGAAAACATATTATGAATAGAAAATATATATTTGCTGTGACCTATAACAGTAAGTTGTTGCACGTCTGGATATTGCATGTTTGCTGAGTTGTGTTGGCTCAATGTACAAGTAATAAATTAATACGGGAATAAAAATGCACAAAGGGATAAACTAAGGTGCAGTTGGAATGTAAACATCTGTGCAGACAGATGTTAGCAGAGCTAAAGTAAAATGATAACGTTCACTGTTTCATTGTCACGTGACACTTCTCCACCACACACCACCACAGCTGCTGTGTAGGATATTACAGAACATGAAATGCCTATTGTGCTTCCACATTTGACAGGTAAGCAGAAACATTTGCTGTTGTAGGCAGAGCTGATAGTGTATGTGATATGTAAACTCTAGAGGGACGCCAGAGGTCCGGGTCAACTACAAAACATCAGCCATAGATCTGGTGGGATTCGGTGTCTCGCTCAAGGGTACTTGAACAGGGACGCAGTGGTTTGAACCCAATACTGAGAACGTAGAAATCAAACTCAAAGCACAAATCTTGTTCATATTTTCACTGTCCACAAGTTACCTTTGCATGTTGCAGCTAATTTGATGTTTTGTTAATTATTAGGGCTTAGTATCAGTACTCGATACTGTTAAGATAGACTATCGACTGAACTAACAGTACCAAGTAGTATCAAAACGTCTCCAGTCAAACGATACCTGCAATCGATCAAGATTTAGAAAAAAAATCTATTTGCATGGTTTTGCTCGCAGCCAATCACCACAAGCGTTCTTCGATTTAATGCTACGTTTGATTGGACCATTTTCACAACAGCTAGCACCCATACAGGTGGGATTGCCTGCCTGCACACAGCCAAAGAACGTTTATTGCCAAGAAATTCAAGTCAATTGCTCGTTCCATTGCAACATCCGCACCCAGTAGCAAAGCTACGCTTCTGCCATTTTGGCACTGAAAGCGACTAAAACGTTCACCTAAAAAGTGCCGTACAGAAGTAAAACAAAAATATTTCTATTCTATTGTGATAGTCTAACGAAATGGCCTGTGTTGAACAATAAAATAGTATAAGCGTTTTCAGTCCAAAATGGCGGCAGCTGCTGTTGTAAAAAAAACCACCAGAGTTTCATCTCTTTGCTTCTATACACTCTATTCACTGATACGGCGCTGAATATGGATGTGTCTGTGCCGGCAGCTAAAGGTGCTAACAGTGCAAACAGCACTCACAAGGGGAACACTGCTGACAGAGCTAACAGTTTTAATCTGGGGGGGAACTGGTGGGTGGGCGTTACGCTTCCACGACAATGCAGCCCTGCCACCGGGGGTTGGGGGGACGGAGTTATCAGTGGTAACAGCTGTATGAGCGCTGTGCAGTGTGGCGGCGATTAGCTAGCCAGTGGGACACACACACACAGCTTCCATTCACGTGATGGGTATAGAATGAAGTACGCTATTGGTATCGGTATCACTTTAAAGGTAGGGTCAGTTAAGAAAGAGAAACTAGCAAGAGTACACTATATTTTAACAATGATTCAACCGAAAAACCCAGCCCAGTGTAACAACTCTTTTCCAATGAAAGTAGCTAGCAGCACTAACTTCAAAAGTTGCTAAATCTAGCGAGTAAGCAACACTAACAGTCTGTCCATTCAGGCCTCCCTCCAAAGCCACTCCCTTAAAATTATCATTATGAACATAAAACACGAACATGGCAATTGCTTGTACGCACAGCTGTCAAGCTAGCAGCTTGTGGAAGACTCCGGTGACACGCTAAGAGTGCATGGACAGAGTGCGCACAGGCAGGCAGGTAGTCTGTTCAATCATCTGGATGTAACCTAATGGGAATTTCAACAAATATAAGGAAAAAATGTAAGGGTACTGGTATTGGTACAGATATCGTAATTTTTAAAATAATACCCAGCCCTATTAATTATGCCTGTGTTGTGAATAATTTGTTACCTTCCTTGCTGAGAAAACTCTGACCTTGTGCTCAAGATTATCTGTGTGAGAAGGCTGTGAACCATCCAGTGCCTCTTTCTTATCTATGCTGGCGTCATATACCCGCTCAAGCTTTATATAACTAGTTTGTAATATATTATAGTGTATGTTCGTTAAACTTTAGAGCATTTTGACTGAACCCTGCTGTCTTGTGTCACTTTGTTCTACAAGCTCGTCACTGCTTTCAGATTCAACTCACAAGGGTCAAGCCTGTACAATACAGATTAGAAGGATACGAACCACAGAAAGAAAATTGGGATCTGATTGTTTCCCATTCACAAGTTTTCGCATGGACATGGTTTTACTGGAACAGGTGGAGAATTTGTTGCAGTTAATTTGCAACATTTGTCAAATCATTGGGGGGAAAGAAAAGCAAATTACACCCCAAATGTATGAGCATGAGCATTAGGATGCACAGGCATTTCAGCAATGTGATTTGTTACCTTGTATCAAACCAAGACAGGCCACAGCTATGTGGACCCACAGCTCCAATCCTCATTTTCCAGCCACCGGCTGTTCACAGGCTTTGCTTACATGCCAGAGAGGAGCATATGATGCCTCAAAGCATCTGTTCAAATGGACCTTCTGCAAAATATTGAAACAGTGGGCGGATACACTTTGCTACTACTGTACCTACCTACTGTGTAGTCATCACTTTAAAGTTTGTTTTTAGGAACTTAAAAGACAAATTTTCTGTGGAGTATTACTTTGAGTAACAAGCACTCACCACCAGTAGGCTTAGAAGGTTGCTCTGAACAGTTTGTAGCACTCATTTGCGGAGGACTACAGCTGTTTTCGGCTTAGATTCACTGCTGTTTCATTTTCATTGTTGACCCAGCTTTATAGTGGAAAAAATGATCACGATGTCACAGAAACATATCAACCCACTCCTGCAGCATTATCTACTTCTCCATTGTGCTTCTGTATGCTCAATACTGGTATTCAAACAGTGATGTTTTTGCCAAAGTTGACTAAATACGCAGCTTCCATTTGTTGCTAGCATGATCATTCTCAACCAATGTACTGTAAGCAAAGGTGGGTGCATGCAACAAACCCATAGACTGTATAATGGCCGTTGCCATGTTGTTCCATGGTGCAGAGGAGGTTGTGTTGCTCTGGCTCTATCTATTTAGTGTGGAGAGGAAGTTGTGTTGCTCTGGCTCTATCTATTTAGCGTGGAGAGGAAGTTGTGTTGCTCTGGCTCTATCTATTTAGCGTGGAGAGGAGGTTGTGTTGCTCTGGCTCTATCTATCTGGCGTGGAGAGGAGGTCGTGTTGCTCTGGCTCTATCTATCTGGCGTGGAGAGGAGGTCGTGTTGCTCTGGCTCTATCTGTTTGGTGTGGAGAGGAAGTCGTGTTGCTCTGGCTCTACCTGTTTGGCGACGCCGGGAAGCTGCTTGACATCCTCCTGGATCCACCTTCTCACATATGTTCACATTATATGTATTATTTTTTGTCATATAGATTGTCTATGTTGTATTTTCATTATGTTGTTACTCTGTGCAAACAAGAGCTATTGCACGTCTGTCCATCCTAGAAGGGGGATCCCTCCTCTGCTGCTCTTCCTGAAGTTTCTTCCATTTTTTCTTTTTTTCCCTGTTAAAAGATTTTTATTTTGGGGGGGGGTTTTCCTTATCCGAAGAGAGGGTCGCACTGTAAAGGACAGAGGGTGTCGTTTCATGTATTTCTTCATAGACTTCTATACAATCAGACTTATTTTTGCAACCAGAGGAGTCGCCCCCTGCTGGTTATTAAGAATGGCAGTATAAGGCACTTACACATTGGCTTCAATTTTCAGACCCAGAGGTAGCCCACTGGTCAAACCTAAGATAACCATGTCAGCGACGGAAGCTGTGTTCAGTCATATTTAGCAAATCTCTGAGTATTTGGAAAGCAGAGAGTATACATTCAGACAACTGAATGTACGTGTGATTTGAGTTTTTTTCCGCTATGAAACTGGCTTGCTGTTGGAATCCAGTTTAATGTTGTCATCCACCGCAAAGAAGTAACTTTAAGCTACAAACTTTTCATAGGCACTTTATACGTCCACAGGAGTCTTTTTAATTCAATTTAAAGAATATCTGAAGTTGCGTTCAGCAGAAAGCAAAGCAAATTTTAACCTTACGCGTTTGCACGAGTTTGACCACTGGACCATTTGTGCAGTTTTTGTTGATTCACTCCAAACGGCCAATGTACCGACTGTACAAGACATTAGGTTTAAGCTGCAACTGACGCACTGGCTGTGTTTATGGGAGTGTGACTGTGTGTTTGTGGTTAGCTCATCCTCCGACTGAACTCAACTGAAACTGGTTCTTTCTCTCCAGTCTCTCACCTTTTCCCTCTCGTCTCTGTAAGTTTACGTTGCAGAAAGCCAACGGATAAGCACAGTTTTTTCATTCAAGTTGAAACATTTCATGTCTAATCGTATCTCTCTATTGACTTTGTATGCAATCACGTCGCCTCTAAAATCCGCCCGGTGTCCTATCTGAACACACAGTAAGATTCAACAACAGCGTGTTTGTGAACAAAACTTCTACATGAAACTCAGCAAAGCATGCTAAATTGTGGAATAGACAGTATTTCCTATTTAGATTTATAAACCTAAGCACGAATATGACAAAAAAAAAAAATGACAAAAAAAAAAAAAAAGAAATCAGGATACTGACTAAAATCAGTGTCATGGCTGTTTTCTTGTGCAGTGCTCATGGTGTAGCACCTGCATACAGATCAAGAGCTTCCAGCTGTGTTTTCATATCTCAAAATGATCAACATTTCAAAAGCTGGTGAGCCCTCAGAACCCCAGCAGTATTTTCCAGGCTTGACCTGCGGATGGTCACAGCAGCCGTCAGCTTCTGAAATAACTCTCCATGTTCCACACGGGTGTCTGCCTGGTTTTTACAAGCATAACTCCCTTCCCGCTCCCTCCATCCGGAGAATGTGAGCGACATGCCAGTCAGACGGGACATGGACTGGACCCCTTTTTCTGCTCCGCTGGACAGAGAGTCATGTTGACAAGCTGCTGCAGAAAGGCAAAGGAGCGTCTGTCCTTTTGTGGAGCAGTGGACCTTGAAAGAACAACACAAACAAATTCGAGTGCAACAGCAAGGTCCCTCACGCAATTACTGAAGATGCAACGTGCCCCTCATAATGATTCAGACTGAAGAGTTTTCCTGCTTTATAACTTCTTCCTATGAATCATCACTGGTTGACTTCAAGAAAACACCAATCTGCTGCAGCATCCACGTGTCTGTATACCTAATGAGACAATCGCAAGGTTAAATTAACAATGGCGTTTTCGCATAAATAAATGTCAGTGATTCAGCGTAACCAGTTTGTGAGGGCGTTTACATTTCCCGTTCTAAACACCCAAGGCCTATAATCTTCTCAGAACACCATAAAAACCTAATAGGTCTCCATAGATTTGCATATAATAACATTTGCTTGTACTAAAATATTTATTGTAGCATGAGTAATGTGGGAATAAGACTAATGAATACTGGCTCATCAATTATACATGTCCAGGTGATGAAACAATCAGATATGACGGTTAACAACAACATAAAGTCATGGAACAGCTGCAGAAACTCTCGACTCATCAAAAGAACTATGTGGGTCGTGTCTAGAAGGTAACGTGAGTTGGGAAACTCTTGTGAGATGGTTAAGGTCAGGCATTGATCTCGAATAGTTAAGGTTAGGATAGGTCGTCGGGCAGCGAGTTTTGCAAGATGCAATTTACAGGTTACCTTCTAGACAAGTATTTGATTGATATACTCATAGCCTATACTAACAGGCGACCTCTTGGAGTAACATTAACATGACAGTAAAAAACACTAAATATATTAAATCACAGGACATTAATGTCACAGGTTCCATTTCAACTCTGCGTAAACTACGTTATTACTAGGGCTGTCAATAGATAAAATTATTTAATCGCGATTAATCGCATGGTTGTCCATAGCTAATCGTGATTAATCGCAAATTAATCTCAAAATGTATTCTCACAATGTAATCTCAAAATGTACCTTAAAGAGAGATTTGTCAAGTATTTCATACTCTTATCAACATAGGAGTGTTTGTGTACACATATATGTATAGACAGTATATATACAGTATATACAGTATACTGTATATACGTATATATTGATACTATTATTATTATTAGAAAATCAATTAACAATACAAAACAATGACAAATATTGTCCAGAAACCCTCACAGGTACTGCATTTAGCATAAAAAATATGCTCAAATCATAACATGGCAAACTGCAGCCCAACAGGCAACAACAGCTGTCAGTGTGTCAGTGTGCTGACTTGACTATGACTTGCCCAAAACTGCACGTGATTATTATAAAGTGGGCGTGTCTGTAAAGGGGAGACTCGTGGGTACCCATAGAACCCATTTTCAGCCACATTTCTTGAGGTCAGAGGTCAAGGGACCCCTTTGAAAATGGCCATGCCAAAGTTTGGAGCGTTATTTTGCTTCCTTGTCGACAAGCTAGTATGACATGGTTGGTACCAATGAATTCCTTAGGTTTTTCTAGTTTCATATGATTCAGTATCTTGACTCTAGCATCAAAACTGAGTCCGCTACATCGTTAAAAATCGCAAGTTGCGTTAATTGGTTAAAGAAATTAGTGATGTTAAAACGAATTTGCGTTAACGCGTTATTATCACATTAACTTTGACAGCTGTAATTATCACACACAGTCTACAAGGCTCAAGCAGAGGCCATACAGGGTTGGTTTTGTGAACTAGTACTATTGACCTACCAACTTCATATGAGTTGTGGTGATGCTGAAGTCAGATCAATGGTGCCAAGTCAATAGCAGGACAGTGATTTCCAACACCACACAATAGCCACTATTAGTGATTTACTGACCTGTTTGCATGTGGAATGGAGCCTCTGAGAACGTTTAAATTACAAAGTGTTTTTCTTGTCTGTCCCCTCTCAGCTGTTTCGATCTAAACACTAACTTGGGAAATTCAATATGGTGCCATGCCCTGAGAAATCCAGCCTATTTTCTGGCCTGTCAAATTCTGAACTGTTGGCGCAACAAACAAAACAAAGACTGACCCTGTAGACGAGAATAGCCCTTTTTTTTTTTAGTTTACAACAAACATGCTTTCATTGTTGTTGCATCATATTGCTCTGCAGGAACTGTGGCTTTGGAGTGTTTGTTTTTGATTAGGAATGTTTAATGGCCTCTACACATTCAATTATCAGCAGCCTGCTCCGCGAGTCGATAGTCATCCTCTCATTAATGGCCCAGAACTGATTACCAAGGACAGAGAGAGAGATGGGTGAAATGTTATTCATTCAAATCGCTAATTAAATCCTCCTAGGTGGGACTTTCAATCCCACTAGAAACTTTGCCAGCATTTTACTAAGTACAACTTATAGTGATAATATGCCTAAAAATAACTGATGGGGAAAAAACATGTTTCTGGATTTCTCTGTAGCCTCGCTGTCTAAAGCTACATCCATGTTTTAAAACGAAAACGATCTCTGTGCAGATGAGCGTTTTAGGGCCGTTTAAGAATTAATCTCCGTTCATACTACCAAGCCTGAAAACGCATATCACATGACCATTCACGTACACTGGGCATGCGCGTACCGGTGTAAATAGGAAGTAGCACTGGACACAGGAATTGAAGCAAAGTGCTCAAATAGTATAGTTTGCCTCTTCCGCGTGTAGGCAGTAGCAGCATTTGAAATGCAGAATTTAAAGCACCAGTAGATAGGATTGTTAGACAAGTTATTTTTATAAAACGGTCACTATATCCTGACAGTAGTTCATGAGACAGGTAATCTGAAAAAATCATGTGTCTCTGTGTCTTCCGGTGTCCTCCGGTGCTCCTAATGGCATCTGAAAGATTTCACAGACCGGAAAAAAACAACCAATCAGAGCTGAGCTGGAGCCTTGCCGTCTCTGAGCAGCTATCAATCACATGTGAACTCCGATCAAACGGTCAAACTAGGCAGCGCTGATCAAATGTGAATCAATATTCTGTTACTGTAATGCCTATTTCTCGCCTCAAATGTTGTCAGAAACATCTTGTAGCGTACTGTTTAGAGTAAAATGAGAAAGTTTGAGAGAAATTAGATGTGATTGGCCAAAGTTTCCCGTCACAAGCTAGATTTTCTAAAGCCTGAAAACAGAGCAATGAGTTGGTGCAGAAGTCTAGTTTTCTCTCAGAACACTTGAATTACAATATGCTGAAATGTTATTGTGGAATTTTTGCCCAGTGATGCCAAAAATATTCTGCCTACAGCAGGTTTAACCGCACAACAGCTGCTAGCATATATAGCCAACAAGGTCAACAACACTTGTAACTCGTTATCCATGTTGAAATCAACCACTGGCGGTCGAGGCTGATGTCGTTTGTTTTCTCCAAGAAAAGGTTCACGTGACGGGGGGTGACGAATCAGGGAAGGACACGACATGACCGATAAGAGCCAATCAAGAAGCGAACGTGGGTGTCTGCGTCATCGTTTTCAAAGGTTTCCGTTTCTGTCCGTCCAGACTGAAACGCAACACCGGAGTTTTAAAACTAAAACGGGGTCAGCAGTGTTTTCTCCGTTTTAGGGGCTCGAAAACGCCAGAGTAGTGTGGACGCTAGCATAAATGTAGCAAAAGTTATGCATTTTAAAACAAAAACGTATTAGTGTGAATGTAGCCTAAATAATTCTTTGTGCTGCTGCGGCTGATTGAGCTGAAAAGTCATATTATGGTCTTGGTTTTCTGGATATCATTCAGGTGTACACACATTAACCACCTCACATATATTTATATTCTCGCTGCCTCCAAAACTCTCTATCAAGGAACTTGGCTCCAATTGTAGCCTTGTGGGGCAAAACCATCTCTGATAGATATCGATGTCATGTCAAAACCTTTTTCTGCTTGTGTTTCTTTTTGTTGAACATGGTGTAATAAATGCCAGAAAATATTTTCTGCCTCTTTTTTTGCAGTCATGGGTGTGCAGCTCCTTCCTCTGTTTCTTCACAGCAAGTGGAATTAATGAACTTGCTGCCAAACAAAGTGAAGGACCTCTTCTTGATGGAACGCTTTCCTCTATAGTCTGGATCAAATGATAGCCTACACATCCTCATACTGTACTGCATATCGTCTGTGCTGAGAGGAACCGTTCAGTTAAAGACTTTCAAAGGCTGAACTAGGCGCGCTGCCAAGCATCCATTGTTCCTGTACTGGGCCTCTTCTGGTTTAAGCTCTCCCACCAGCACTGGGAGGAGATGATTCACAAGGGTATGTGTGAAAACCTTTTGTGTCAGAATTATTTCCACCGGAAATGTCAGCGATGAACAGGGATTTTACTTTTGCACCTCTGACTCCCAACCTCAATTTGCTTTGCTGTTATGATACACCAACTTTGGCAAACAATAAAGGGAATTTTCCTGGGTCATTTTCCTTCCCTGCTTTCCTTCCTCGCTTCCTCACTTTTCTGTGCTCGTTCACTTTGTCTCATGATTTCTCAAAGTCCAAGCTCCGCCGCCTATTGATGTGGAGAGTTATGGCATGAATGTTTCGCAAAAAGATTTGTTGGATTAATTTGACATAAGGTATTCTTTTCTAAATATTCATTAAAGGTTTAATCTATTTGTAGAGCACGCTTCAAAAATCTTACAAAGAGTTTCAAATGAGGTAAAAATGGACAATAATTAGAGCAAAAGGTAACATTTCTATGTGACCCAATCCCACTGTCTCCCCTAAACCCTAAACCCTGAACCATCAGGGATTTTATTGACGTCACCTGGTAGCCTATAGTGCTTGAGTGTGAGAGGCTGCAAGGGCTCAAAATGGTATAAATAGGAATGGAACAGCACTTTGCAACATATCACGTTACCGTGACGACACTAAAACATGTTACGTATAATTGTGGGTTTTGGACTTTTTATTTGACGTTTTTTTTACTTTCTTCATGGCCAAAGCAATTAAGGGGTCGGTCCCTGATTTGAACAGTGTGTAGGATTTGGTGGGATCTATTAGCCAAAATTGAATATCATATTCATAACTACGTTTTCATTAGTGTTTAACCACCTGAAACTAAGAATCGTTTTGTTTTCGTTAGCTTAGAATGAGCCTTTATATCTACATAGGGAGCGGGTCCTCTTCACGGAGTCCGCCTTGTTGCTCCTCCACGTTTCTACAGTAGCCCAGAATGGACAATCCAAACACTGGCTCTAGAGAGAGACTTTCACATTTTTACGTTTCCAGAAGGCCACCGTAGTTCTCCGACATGCTTGTGAAACTGCGGTAACGTGAGCCACAGAGTGCAAAACCGTGTCTTGGAAAGGGAGGAGTGAGAGGAGGGGTACTCAGTTGTTTGCAATCGTACCTAGATGCACCGCTAGATGCCGCCAAATCCTACACACTGTACCTTTAAGGAAAAATTTAAAGAAATGGTTGATGAATAAACTCGGTGTGTGATATAGCCTATGCTTTCATTCCTCTATATTAATGGTTTTAATGTACCATCTTAAATCCTTAATGTTAAGGTAGTGTTTTTTTTACGCTTCCGCGCTTCCACTGGTAACGCCGTGTTTAACGTCTCAACACTGTTAATTGTGGGTAAATGCCTCAGGAAAAGTCTGCAGAAATGCAGACTTCAGGAAAGTGTGTATAAAGGGCTCAAAATTTCCCTTGTGCGCCTTTGTGCACTTGAAAATTTGACAGTGGGACGGCCCCGAGCGCTCGCGGACTTAGTGGGGAAAGCGCTTCAAAGTCCGTGAGTCCGTGAGTGTTGACATTGGGATTGGGCCAGCATGAGATTTCACTCATATCATAGCAATAAAGATGTGACAGTAAAAGAGAGGAAGAAGAAAGCCATAGGTTGGTTTTTATCCAATTTAGAACAACAGTAGAATATACATAATAATAATAAATTCACCTTATACAGTGCTTTTCTGGAACTCAAAGACGCTTAACAATATAGACGGGAAGCGATGTGAGACAAACAGCAGACAAACGACACACACACAAACACACACACACACACACACACACACACACAAATGGGTAAGGGTGGGGGCTAGGAGTAGGCAGATGAGAAGAGATGGGTCTTGAGGCGGGACTGAAATAGTGTGAGGGAATCAGAGTCTCTGATGTCTTGTGGGAGGGAGATCCAAAGCCTGGGAGCTGCCCTGGAGAATACTCTGTCCCCAAAGCTGCGAAGGTTTGACTTGGGGCTGGATAGGAGACCAGCTGAGGTGGATCTGAGGGACCGTGAGGGTTGGTAGGGGGAGAGGAGGTCAAAGAGGTAGGGGGGTGCCAGTTGGTGCTGGGCTTTGTAGGGGAGGGTCAGGATTTTGTAGTTGATCTGGTGAGAAACAAGGAGCCAGTGGAGGTCTTTTAGGACTGGGGTGATGCGGTGCCATTATTTGGTGTGAGTCAGGAGTCAGGCAGCTGCGTTGTGGACCATTGAATATATAGTAATATTAGCAGAGTTATTGTCATGTGCAGGGAAAGTTTTACCCTGAACTTATCTTGCAGGATTTGCTAATGTCAATACAGTAAAGAACCGTTCAGAAAAATAAATGAGAATTGGCACTCGTATAACTGGAAACGAGTGAGTTTAGAATTTATGTGCCATATTGTACATTCGCCATAAGCATGTATTGAATTGAACAAGGTTATTTTTTTATTGCTAATGAGTTCAACTTTTTATTTGTAACAGGAAGATTGTGTTATTTTACCTTTCAAAAGTTACATAGCCTCTCTTTAAATATTTTATTTGGGTACTATTAAGCCATATATAATGATACTTGAGGACACTTGGGTTAGCATCATATCACTGTAGGCAAAGTATTCAGACATCAACATTACTCTTGGTTTATAACTGCAGGTTTCCTTTGAGCTCTGGTATTTCCGATGAGCTGAACAACCTCATTCAAGGAAGTGACATTATACTTTAACGCTTCATTCTACCAGCTACAGTCTTGTTGTGGTATGCTGTTTGGTGTGGAGGAGCTGTTGTGACAGTTAGCAGTAGCTGCTACTGTATATGCCCCGCTATCACTGACGCTTAACGCTAGAACATTTACCGCCTCGTGTCTACAAGGCGGCCGTGAACGCATCCTCCGCCTGTCTCTTCCCCATAGAGACATGCCGCTTTGGATTTCCATCAAAACTGCTTTTAATGGGAGCTGTTGTAATCACCGCCTGTAGGCCTACAGGCGTCTCTGGTTTAATCTTGGTTCCGAACTCCCCGGGCCCTGGGCTCTCTTATGTGTCAGCCCTGCTTTCATCACATGAGGAAAACTCAACATGGAGGAATACCTTCAAACCACTGAAATATGTATAGGTGTACCCTGAAACCGACCAAAGTGTGCAGTTTGTGCCGGTTGAATGGGTAACTTGGGTGCCTTGAATTTCAACACAGCGCAACAGCACCTGCACACTGTGTTCCACTTTGGTCTTCACCTCCAACAGGGGGGGGAAAGAGATGTGTGACAGGGCTCACTGTCACCGCTGAGGAAAGCAACAGTACAGTAACAAAGTATCTCAGCCTTGTTCCCCCCCCCCCCCTCTCTCTAAGTTTCTGTCTATCTCTCAGCTCCTTTGATGCGTTTCCATGAGAACAGTGAGACAGAGCAGGTAGGTGGTGTTGCCCCTGGTGTAAGAACAACCAAACTGAACAGAGAGGAAGCAGTGCTGGAAGATTCCTGTTATGTGTCTTTCCAGCCCGAGCTCTGCAAGTGCAAGCACAAACAGATCAATACAACACACACACCTATACCATCACACACTGGTCATTCCTGTTATGCAGCAACATTTCAGACTCATGATTTTTGAAAAAAAAAAAAAAAAATGTTTTTTTTTCATCTTTTTTTGCATTATATTAGAATAGTGACATGTTTAACTGTGAGGAAAACATTTTGGCCAATGTCAGGCACTCAAATAATATTTCTTATGGGTAGACTGGTTTATATTGGTCTATAGACCTAACAGGGTGGAAAATTTGGAACTAAGTTAGCCGTAGCTCTGTGAGTGATCCAGATTTAGCTAGCTAACCTTCCACTCATCAACAGAACTTTTATAACTATATCAAATATGTTTTCAAAATATTTTGAGCGGACCAACTTTCTTCATAATTTAGCGGAACAGGGTGGAACTTTTAGAGTGTGACAAACAGATTAACAAGATGAAACATGGAAAAAAGACATGAGTGAAAGATTATGCTCACCCAACTTTACTCCTTTGAGTTCTCTCCCAAAAAAAAAAAAAAAAAGTCACTTCCTGAAAATGGTCTCAATGGATCTGCAGTCTTTATTTTTGGGAGGGCGAAAAACTACAAACTAACAGGGTGGAAAATGACTTCGACCTTAGGGTAAAAAATGATATATATATACAGTATATATTAGGGCTGTCAAAGTTAACGTGATAATAACGCGTTTACGCAAATTAGTTTTAACGTCACTAACTTTCTTAACGAATTAACGCAAATTGCGATATTTAGGTTGTAGTTAGTTTTAAAGCTAGAGTGGAGATACTGGCATCATATGAAACTATAAAACTTTAAGAATCCATTGGTTGTTGCGAAGGAGGTTAAATAATGCTTCAAACACGCTAAATTTTGGCGAGGAAAAACTGGCATGGCCATTTTCAAAGGGGTCCCTTGACCTCTGACCTCAAGATATGTGAGTGAAAATGGGTTCTATGGGTACCCACGAGTCTCCCCTTTACAGACATGCCCACTTTATGATAATCATATGCAGTTTGGGGCAAGTCATAGTCAAGTCAGCACACTGACACACTGACAGCTGTTGTTGCCTGTTGGGCTTGAGTTTGCCATGTTATGATTTGAGCATAATGTTCACTGTATGATATGCATTACCTGTGAGGGTTTTCTGTACAATATTTGTCATTGTTTTGTGTTGGTAATTAGTTTCTTATAATAAATATATACAAACATTTGCATAAAGCAAGCATATTTGCCCACTTTCATGTCAAATCTCATCTCAGGTACATTTTGAAGAGATAAAAAATGTGTGATGAATTTGCGATTAATCACGATTAATCATGGATAATCATGCGATTATCGCGATTAAATATATTAAACTATTTACAGCCCTAATATATATATATATATATATATATATAGGTTGAGAGAGAGAGTTTAACATTTCCTAAACATTAATTAAAGAATGTTTTGCGTATTTTATAATTTATGGCTTATAATTCTCGTAGAAGTTGATTACTTTACAAAAAATCGATCACAAGTACCAAAAAAAGCTCAGTAAAGTTGAAAAAAAAAAAAGTTTTCTAATGTGCATTATTATGTATTATAGTGAAGACCTTAATCTATAATTTATTTTTTTAATAAATATTTGACACATTTTAAAGAAAACATGAGGAAGTAATTCATGGGGACAGAAATGTTGCTGCATAACAGGAATGACCCCATACACATAACCTAACAAGGCTGGGTTCCAGATTCTGATGATGATTTTTTTGCCCTCAATTATTATTTCCTTCACTAAATGATTTTAAAGGTCAAATGATAGTGAATTGAGCCTGGTATGTTATACCAACGTGGCTTGAAAATGCCTGTGTACTAAGCAAGCAACAGTACCCACAAGAGATTTGAAATCTCTCGGGAATGTTTATATCAGACAACTTTAAAGATTCAGGCTCCGTACGTACAAGGTTACACAGAGCTGCAGAGATCCCATTTGTGAGAGTCTGAGAGTCTCTCAATGCCATTTAGAGCCTTCTTGGACACCATGACAAAGTGGAGTGGTGCAGCACTATTCATCTTCCAGCTGTGGCCAGGAGCCTCTGACACCCCAGCAGACAGAGGGAAATGAAAAGAGGGTGCAGCAGCCAATGGCGCCGTACTTTATCTGCCGAGAGACTTGGCTTATCCTCCAGCTGTGTGGGCACTGCCTTTGAATGCAAACAATATGGCTGCAGAATGTAGGGCAGGCGAGAAAAGAGGCTTGCATGGTTAAGTTGCGGCTGCGAAAGCTATCAACGAACTTTCTCTGCAAAGGATTTAGAAGTTGTGACGTCTTTAAACGAATGGTATTTGCATGACTGTGAACTTATTGTCAGAATGTTAAAGGATAAATCCGGTAATGACTGCTTGGGTCTTATTTTTTTTTTTGCTTTGGCCATCATTCCTATCAGTTATTGTACATACATTGTAATCACCAGAGTATTTGCTGAAATCTGGGAACATGGTGACAAAGAAAGAAGAAACACTAGCAGTGAGACTATCAGACATGTTGTAAACAAGCAGATTATGTAAATCACATTACGCACCCGGAAAACTATGAAATGAAGGATTCGTACGGTAAAAACAAACTCAGTCTATAAACTGTGATGGATGTTTACAACGGACAGCTATAACGGGTAATAATTAAGCTTTCAAACCATTTCTCATGTTCTTCATCAGCAGATGAAGTTTGTTGTTTGAAGCTCAGAAAAAGGCCTTGAGTTAAGATTTTTTTTGTCATTTTTTTGTTTACTATTGCCAAGGTCAAAAATGAACTTTCACTCTCAAGAGCCAAGGTGTAATTAATCTCTATAAACAGATACAGTGGAAACCGCTGATAGTGATCACAGTTACAGTGATCAACTGCTTATATAGATCAAAAAGCTTGGGACAGAATCACTCCTCTACAAATGCTGCTTATAGTGATCAAGTAGTATTGACCAATCACGTTCCAGCAGGCTTTGGTTGAATGCAGGTAAACAGTCCGTGTAGACAGAAATACAATCTCGGAAACCAACGGCGATCGTCTGATGACAATTTCGCTTTTCATTAGCTAAAAAATAAACTGTGTAAACTGGCTTCTTGTGAAACAATCCGTTGTCTCTCAACTCCAACTCCAGTCTCGCGGCTGACCAAGGTATGGAAGAGGAAGTCTTGGCCCGGATATCCGCTGGATACACCGCAACCCCAAAAATCTTGTCCGTTGCCCCCAGAGGCTAAAACGTCGTCAGACCGATAGCCAGTGGGTTGGGGTTCGGGTTGGGATTGACATGTAATTAATCAGAATTATCCTTTAAGATGGCTGTATTGTTCCACAAGTCACTCAATATGCTAAAGTCGCCTCTGTCGCTTAGAAACTCAATTTTAATATCCTTCAGCCAACGGCAAGACCATATTTCCTCCACAGCGGGAGTAGCCAGCAGGTAAACTCACTCCTTCAGACTTCTTTTAACAAGCAAAATTTATTGGCTACACTGAATCATTTCTCCAGTAAAAGTGTGAATTACAGGGAACACTTTTGATGATCTTTCTGATTTTCTACAGCAATTTAAGAGCTATCTGTCTATGTAAGAGCTGCTGAAATGATGGGCAGTATTTTAATCTGAGCTCCTGAGACTGCACTTTGAGAGAGACAAAGGGGAAGGGGGAGTATAGAGCAAGATGCCATGCGTAATTTTTTGGGGTCAACATGAGTTGAATCAAAGCTGCCAAACCCAAAACTCTAGTTTGTTGTAGTCAAATATTAATGTCATAAAATAAGGAAGGATGGAATCTGAACTGTGCTGTTCAGCACCCTGCAGCGCTGCACTCTGTACCTCTGATCTGGAAAGCTAAACTTTGTGCTCAAAACAGTGCAGAGAGAAAAAAAGTACACTTGCAGTTGAACATGTTATTGTAACCTTAAAGATTGGGTTCACCCAGATTCTAAAAAATTTATTTTCTCCCTAATCTATAGTGATATCTAATCATGCAGATAGTTTTGGTTTGATTCTTTCTCTCTGAGATTTCTTCCACCATCCGAATACAAAAGCAGTGAATGGAATTGTATTAATGTTGCTAACAGCGTTGAAAACTGAAATTAGATTACATTTTAAAAATTAAACGGCAGCATGCCTCTCCAGAGGCAGTGTTCTGGTTACTGTTGGTAATCCACAGACCTTGCTGTGAGCAGTTTACATAACTAGAAGTAATTCAAGTAGTTCAGATGAAAACTGTTAAGAAGAAGAGAAAAAAACTAACAATTTGTAAAGCCAACCTTCCCCTAAAATATGAGTCTATAACCTTCATGAATATTCATGAAAACAACGTCTAGTTTATTAGTTTTTTAAAACTACCCTTGAATATAAGTAGGGGAGAGCTGAAAGTAACACTTTTCAGATAAATGTCATTTTAAAAGATAACAACACAGACAGAAACAAATTTTTGTTGTGATTAACAACTCAAATGTGTTCTATTACCAGGTGTTATATTGTACAATGGAGCGACTTTGGTATAATTTGACTTGGCTTTGACCTATGTTATGCATTGTTACTTTCAACCCCGCCAGTTGGGAAGTAACACACTGGTGGGTCAAAAGTAAAACAACGGTATAAACTTGAATTGTTCATATTATTCCTGCTTTTATTAAAAATGTCTGACAATATCCCTGTTTATATGTAATTGCAAAATTTAATTTTTAATTAAAATTTTCGATTTCCTCAAACGTTTAACATTATATAACTGTTAGAGAAAATTGAACAGTGTTTCAGATTCATACAACTTTATACTCTAGATAATAACACATTTCATTTAGTCTATTACTAACATTAATTCTCTCTGCACGCCTCATGGGATCAGTGCAGACATAAGAGACAGTGCACCCACGTTTCCACAGGTATACTCTGTTGGTGAAACACGGTTTAATAGCAGCGGGGCGAAAGAAATGCACATTGTTACTGTAGAGGAGTGAAAGAAACATCTGTTACTTTCGTACCAACAATGACTCCTGACAGTTAAACCTGACTTGCCTCTATACTGAAAAACTCTGACAGGTCAAACTGAGGATGTGTTAAAGTACTAAAGAATCTGTCAAATGACCAATTATATCACATGAAACAATAAACACAACTTAGCATAAAACAAAATGACCTGAGTGAGTGAATTTACTTTCCATGATCCAAAACAGCTTTACGGGTAAAACACTGTGACAGTATGATGTATTCACGCGTTTTTTCCGCGCAGTTCTGGTAAGTGTTGCGTGCTGTACGTGCTGACGTAGTTAGACATATTAGACTCAGATGGGCTTGGAGAAAATTGTTACGTTACTTTCGTTCCAACAAACACAAAGCTTCCATCGAGGAGACCGCTGTTCATGTCCCGTGCCTCAAGTTTGACTTTCATGTTACAGACAGCTCGTGTTCACAACGTGCAGTTTCATTTTCACTTTACAAACGTAGTATTTTTTATATGGAGGACGGAACCTGACAATAAATAAATAAATGACTCGATAAATAGATACATATTAAATGTAGCAAAAATATTAAAAAAAAATAGATGTAGCCATTAATTAATTGATAAAATGTGACATAAATTGATATTTCTGTTTTTATTTGCTTCTTTATTTATTTATCTTTGTATTAATTCCCTTATTTATGTACTCTTATGTTCTTTTATTTATTTATTTATGTATTTTTTTTTTTACTAACTTTTAAATTTATCTATTTATTTAAAAAAAAAAAAAATTATTCATGCATTTATGACACACGTTGCACACGAGGGACAGTCCCCTCATTTGCACAATGAGGCAGAAATGCACAAAGAAATGTAAAAGAAATGTGTAAAGAAATGTTTGGGGAAATAAATAAGGGGTGAAATGCAAAGGGAAAATCGTACATAAATATATAAATATATAGATACATAAATAAATACATACATTTAAAAATAAATATAAAACAAATAAAAAATGAATGCAAGGGGTGCCCCGGTAGCTCACCTGGTAGAGCGGGCGCCCCATGCACCAAGGCTGAGTCCTTGCTGCAGCCACACAGGGTTTGAATCTGACCTGTGGCCCTTTGCTGCATGTCGTCCCCACTCTCTCCCCCTTTCATATCTATCACTGTCCTTATCCAATAAAGGCAAAAAAGCCCCCCAAAAAATAATCTTTAAAAAAAAGAAAAAGATAGATCAATTTAAAAATTGATAAAAATAAATACATAAATAAATAAAAGGGAAAATTAAACAAGTAAATAAGGGAATTAATACAAAGATAAATAAATAAAAGGGAAAATTAAACAAGTAAATAAGGGAATTAATACAAAGATAAATAAATAAAGAAGCAAATTTAAACAGAAATATCAATTTAGGACACATTTTATCAATTAATTAAAGGCTACATTTATTTTTAATATTATCTTTGTTACATTTAATGATATATTTATTTATTTATTTATTTATTTATTTATTTATTTATTTATGTATTTATTTATTCATTCATTGATTCATTGATTCATTCATTTATTTATTTTTGCTTTTGGCAGGTTCCATCCTCTATAGATGTTTTAAAGGGTTTGTAAGAATCAGAAATTGGTTGTAACAGCGACACTTGTGGCCGCAATGTCAACGAAAGTCAGCGTCCTGTTGCTCGCGCTCGCCCGTGTGCACGCGCTACCTGAATGTGAGCGAGCGTCCGTCAAAACAGCGAGACGACACACGTCAGCTAAAACCACAATATCACTCTATATTTCACCTGCTTGGCAGTAATGTTAGCTGACCGGACGAAGGTCTCCATGAATCAATGCTGATCCTAGTTTTGGCTTTTCCTGCCTCAGCCTCCCGACCTGATCGGAGACGATAACGTAACTTGCTGCGGAGCCCTGTCACTTCACAAGACATGGGAAACCTCTGTTGGTCTGGAGGAGCGGCAGCATTTATATCTGCACAAACGTCCACTGTACATTCACTAGATATTCTCAGAGCTAAACTAACTCTTCTGCAGTGTGTAGTGTGCGCGCGTGCACATGGAGTTGGAGCGAGCCGAGCGGGTAAGAACGAGCGCGGTGTGCAGGCAGGCAGGAGTAGGCAGCAGGAGCAGAGCAGAGACTCCGGCCCTGGAAACCAAAGTTACGGTCTCCCCGCGTCCTCCGACCGCGGCCGGGGGGGGCGAAGCAGGAAGAGCCAACATTGTTTTTCAAGACAGGCTTCGCTAGATATAACTTTGCAGTTTTGGTGCTTCTGTGTAGTTTGTGTTGGATTCTGAGTCTGAATAGCGTACCCACACGCGAGCGCTTATGGGACACCGACCCGATATGATTTATACGTGTAAGAAGTTACAAACAGTCCCTTTAAGCCTAACCATGTAGTTATTTTCCTAAACCTAACTAAGGGGTTCTCTCTCTCATCTTCTTCAACCGCTTATCCGGGGTCGGGTCGCGGGGGCAACAGCTCCAGCAGGGGACCCCAAACTTCCCTTTCCCGGGCCACATTAACCAGCTCTGACTGGGGGATCCCGAGGCGTTCCCAGGCCAGTGTGGAGATATAATCTCTCCATCTAGTCCTGGGTCTTCCCCGTGGCCTCCTCCCAGCTGGTCGTGCCTGGAATACCTCCCTAGGGAGGCGCCCAGGGGGCATCCTTACTAGATGCCCGAACCACCTCAACTGGCTCCTTTCAACGCAAAGGAGCAGCGGCTCTACTCCGAGTCCCTCACGGATGACTGAGCTTCTCACCCTATCTCTAAGGGAGACGCCAGCCACCCTCCTGAGGAAACCCATTTCGGCCGCTTGTACCCGCGATCTCGTTCTTTCGGTCATGACCCAACACTCATGACCATAGGTGAGAGTAGGAACGAAGATTGACCGGTAGATCGAGAGCTTTGCCTTCCGGCTCAGCTCTCTTTTCGTCACAACGGTGCGGTAAAGCGAATGCAGTACCGCCCCCGCTGCTCCGATTCTCCGGCCAATCTCACGTTCCATTGTCCCCTCACTCGCGAACAAGACCCCGAGATACTTGAACTCCTTCACTTGGGGTAAGGACTCATTCCCTACCCGGAGTAGGCAATCCATCGGTTTCCTGCTGAGAACCATGGCCTCAGATTTAGAGGTGCTGATCCTCATCCCAGCCGCTTCACACTCGGCTGCGAACCGATTCAGTGAGTGCTGGAGGTTACAGTCCGATGATGCCAACAGGACCACATCATCTGCAAAAAGCAGCGATGAGATCCTCAGCACACCGAACTGCAAACACTCCTCCCCCCGACTACGCCTCGATATCCTGTCCGTGAATATCACGAACAGGATTGGTGACAACTAAGGGGTTTTGCTGTCTAAACCTAAAGTGATGCCAAGGGTGGTTTTGATGCCAAAAATACAGTAGCCGTATGTGACGAGTTGGGATGAGAATGTGTTGGAGTCTCCCACGGCAGTGACTGCTGTTAACTGTATATTGACAGTAATTCAAAAGCACAAATATCTAATTTGTGTACACAAATAATATTAATTAAAAAAAAGACTCCTGACACCTGCCAGGCTCCATAAGACATATTGCTGTTGAATATCTGGCCACACTAGCAGCGTAGATAGATAGATAGATAGATAGATAGATAGATAGATAGATAGATAGATAGATAGATAGATAGATAGATATGTGAAGGTTATGATACTAAAACAAGCATCTTTCTCCAAAAGTGCATGTCTAGCCTACTGTAATTATTTTGTTTTTTTCAGCCATGGAGTTAAACTGTAGTGTGGCAGCCAGCCAGGCACACAGCCACAGGAGGAACTTTGTGTTTGCTTGTCAAGCAGTTGGAGGCAAAGTAACTCCACGAACCTGGAACAGCAGTCTTGTCTCTGCAGCTTCCCCTCATGTTGTCTCGCTCTCAGCAGCGCACATTAACATTTTATGGAGGAGCAGGCAATGCCTCTACCAAAAAAAAATTAATTGGAATTTACTGTGGAAAATTTCGCCATCCTGACATTTGCCATTCATGTTCATTTCACCTCCCTCAGGAGCCCCTGCTCTATTGTAGCTGGAATCACAGCGCTGTCCACTTAAATGTCGAATGGCTGCTTCCTTTGCTTTGCATAGTGATTATAATGACTCATCCCCTTACAGAAGAGCTAATCTTAGCATCCATTTAGCAAAGAAGTGTTCCACCATTATGACAACTGACCCCTATTTCTTTTCATGGAAACGACTGCTTCCCGTTTGAATCAGAGAATGGCCAGCAGGCACATAATTCAAATACTGTCCAGAAAAGTGCAGAGCCTGCATATTACAAAGAAGGCCTCGAACTGCATGAAATATTAAAGCATTAAGACCAGATGAGGAAGCAATCCACAAGATCTCACCGCTGTCTAGACACAGATGAGAGGAGGAGGATTTTGAGTTGGTGACAAAACCGAGAAATGTCTGGCCTTCATCCCCCATCAGAGGCGATGAATGAAGTCCAGAAAGTGGACGATCCATTCAGAGTTTGGGAGAATGATGGAAGAAAGATGCTGCAACATTTGGTTAGGTTTAGGCAACAAAACTACTTAGTTAGGTTTGAGAAAAGATGGACTTGGTTAGGTTTAGGCCACAAAACTACTTAGTTAGGTTTTAGGAATAGATTGATTTGGTTAGGTTTAGGCAACAAAACTACTTAGTTAGGTTTGAGAAAAGATGGACCTGGTTAGGTTTAGACAAATGCAGTGCCTTGTTGAGGTAAAATCTTAATTATTAATGAATATTCAAATCAGGATTTTGTTTTGGAGAAAGAATGCAATGTTTTCAGATGTTTTGTGTGATTTTTGTGGAGTTTTGTTTGAAAAAAATACAACTTGAGATTTGCACCAGGGTTGAACTCAAATCACCTTCAGTTAAAATGACAACAACAACAAAAAAACTCTATAAGAAAACTGTTTAAGATTTGGAATTGTAGGAATCAAAGCATGTATAATTTTCAGAGATAACGAGTCAGGGTTGTGTTAAATTCATGAAATATATGTCAATTGATCAAAGCTATACAACAATATAAATATCGTAACATATCCTCATTTCCTCAACGAAAAGTCATTCCTCATTTTTCGTGCATTCTATGAATTTCCAGCATCACGTGTCAATTTCCGCCCGTTACATGCATACAGTATTTTCAAAATAAACATCCGCCTTCGCAGGAAACAAGTCTTGGTTAGGTTTAGGAAAAGATCGTGGTTTGGGTTAAAATAACTATGGAGGTGACGCTACTTAAGTATGGAAGTTACGTAACAAATAAGTCAACGTTTGGGTTAAAATACGTACGTAAGTTACGTGGCAAATCAACATTGACTTCTGGTTTCACACGGGACACAGACAGCGGTCTCCAGGGCAAAAGTCCTGTGTTTTTTAAACCACCCATCCACCCCGACCTCCTCCCTACGCAGCGGTCACCGCTCTCTATATTTCCCGGTTCACAATTACGTGGATTACATACGAATTGATTTTGTGCTGACCATCATGAAATTTTTTCTTAAATTTGTGTCTATGTACACGAATCAGTACATTAAATTTTGTAACTATTTCACAAACGGCTGTGCAACTGAGCTGTCTATACACACAGCAGAAATGTAGACAGGAGAAGAAGAAAAAAAGACATAGTATGCTCTGTTATTTAAAAAATTGAGGGTGGATGTGCATTTAAAGAATTAATCCTCAGTAAGAGTGATCAGTGTAATTCTACTGACAGTCCCATTTGAATAATTACAATTCTTTAAGACAAAATCCTAAAGACCACACAAATAAAAGTAGATTGCATTGAGGGTTGCATTCTCAAGGACAGAGGGTGTTGTATTGTGTACAGATTGTAAAGCGCCCCGAGGCAAATTTGTGATTTGTGATTTTGGGCTATACAAATAAAATTGATTTGATTTGATTTAGATAGAAAATGAGAAAGGCTGAAAACAAGGACATAAATGCACAGAGAAAGAATGAGCAAGGGCAGCCAGAAGAGAAAGAGAGGAAGAAAGTGAAACAGACAAAATGGGAAGAGACACAAAGAGCAGCGATGAAAAAGGCAGAGCGAAAACTCAGATCAGGGATAATCAAGCATGAAGCAGTTGTGCAAAATTTACAGCAGTAATTTGGAATCCCACAGCCCTGGCATCTGGATGAAGAGCGAGGCACAACAGATTCTCATTTGCCAGAAACAGTCCATGCTTGGTGGGCGTTTCTGTCACTGCTTCCCTCTCCCTCCTCCTCCTCCTCTCTCTCTCTCTCTCTTGAGTGCTTATCCATCCTGCACGGAGCACAAATGAAACCTGCGTCACAAGACAGGCAGCATATCTCCACTATACCTGAGCAGCCAGCCTTGAAGACACAACGCCGTGAGGGATCATTCCAATTGTGGCGGGCAAAAAGGGAAAATGTGAATTGATAGACTCAGCAGACAAAGAGAAGGACGCTTTTCTTTTAGGGCATGTTAAGCTCCTTCCAAACTGCTCTGCCATTTCGGATTTTCTTTAAAGTTACAATTTCTGACATCTTTATATCCACCTAAGATGCAAATGTTCTCCAGGGGACATTTTTTACCCATTTCCAGGGGCCCTACGTGTGGATGGGGTTGCCAGGGATTATAGATATGCACTATTTCGCGGCCCCAAGAGAGCAGTTTCCATTTGGCCCAGACTTACTAGCAGCATCCCTGTAGGGAGAGACCACAAGGCAGAGACCACGGTGGTAATTTATTCTCCTATTTAATTTCCCAGAAGGGCACTGCAGAAACTAAAAGAGATAAAGTCCATCTACTCTACATGTATTTACAAATTTAATTGGCTAATGAACTCTCTTAGCAGATGACATTTGCCTGCACTCCATCAAAATTATCCATTCATATATTTTCAGTCGCTTGCACGGGTCTAAGTAGGTCCTCCCGAGACATCCTGAAGGGTTTCCAGGTCAGATGGGACGTATGGATTCCTCTGGTGAGTTCTGCTTGCACCTGGACTCTCCTCCCAGGTGGACATTCCCAGAATACTCACAAACGGAGGCGTCCTATACATCAGACCGGCAATACGTCATCCAGAGTGGGCATGCATGACCACGCCCCCTTTTGGGGGAAAACAATCCCATGTAGACTTCAGCGTAAACAGAAGAAGCTGAAACAAACTTCTACTTTAAACAAACCCGTAATAGCAATAACGCTATGCCGAAGAGTTGCTGTGTAGTTGGTTGCATCACAATCTTGTGTTAGAATATTATAAACCACTGTGCAGTGTGTTTTGGTGTTTTATAAGCCTTCAAACTTGTGGATCTGTTTTTCAAACTGAACGTCCTGGCACACCTGAACACCTCCTCCGTAGGTGTCTAGATGAGAAACTTGGGCTGTCAATCAATTAAAATATTTAATCATGATTAATCACACATTTTATCTGTTCAAAATGTACCTTACAGGGATATTTGTCAAGTATTTAATACTCTTATCAACATGGAAGTGGGTAAATATGCTGCTTTATGGAAATGTATGTATATATTTATTATTGGAAATCAATTAACAACACAAAACAATGACAAATATTGTCCAAAAACCCTCACAGGTACTGCATTTAGCATAAAAAATATGCTCAAGTCATAACATGGCAAACTCAAGCCCAACAGGTGACAACAGCTGTCAGTGTGTCAGTGTGCTGACTTGACAATGACTTGCCCCAAACTGCATGTGATTATCATAAAGTGGGCATGTCTGTAAAGGGGAGACTCGTGGGTACCCATAGAACCCATTTTCATTAACATATCTTGAGGTCAGAGGTCAAGGGACCCCTTTGAAAATGGCCATGCCAGTTTTTCCTCGCCAAAATTTAGCGCAAGTTTGGAGCGTTATTTGACCTCCTTTGCAACAAGCTAGTATGAAATGGTTGGTACCAATGGATTCCTTAGGTTTTCTAGCTGCCAGTATAACTGAGCCCGCTACAACCTAAAAATCGGCAGAAAAATACCTCTAACTGCAGTTGTTACTCCACTGTCATGGTCTCCTGTAGCTTCCCCTGCAAGCAAGACCTTGAGTTACTTAACATCCTTCATCTGAGGCAAGAATACGTCACTGAAAATGTCACAAATTGAAGAGGCCAGGAGAACTCCATCATCAGCAAAAAGCAATCAAATTCTGTCTATAGGTTAAACTATTTTGGTGGATTTTGTCGGGGTTTTTCAGTATAACGGGCTTGGACCAAAACGCAGGTAAGGATGAGGAGGCAGCCATGATTTGAAACTTCAAAAACAATCCACAAAGTATGGTAAAAGGAAAGAACTTGAAATACAAAACTCTGGAAAAACCTCTCTCAAGGGTGAAACAATACACACAAGGAGCGACGACAAACTGACAGAGAGACAGGGAAACACACAGACTAAATACACTGGGGAGGTGAGGCTAATAAGTTGCAGGTGAAACCAATAGGGGCGGGGTAGACAATCACAATATATATATATATATATATATATATATATATACACACATAGAGAAAACACAGAGAAATCATAAGAAAATATAAATAAGAAATATGTATAACAACAGTGCAAATAATAATGCTGAAAAATAGGATCCATCATTAAGTGTGTAAAAATGCAAGAATAGTATAAATAAACAAGAATATTAGTCTAAATGTTCTGTATAAATAAAAGCATTGTTAATGCCAGAGTAGACTTATTTAAATTATTGCACAGCTGAATTATTGCACTAAATTATTGTACTATTAAGTCAGTATTGCACAGTTGAAGATATAATAAATGATGGGGTTATAGCTGCTGATAGGGGTTAAAAAATAATAAATATATGTTGTATATATGTATCAATATACAACACTTTACAATCAAATGAACATGTCTACCGTTTTCTAGACTAGAAGGGTATATTTGATCCCAAATACAATCTATTTACTTTAAGCTGATAATGTCTGTCTGAAGATAAAGTAGAATAAATTAAATGTCTATCTTAGTTTGAGCAGTTTACGAGTAAATGTTTGTACTGGTAGTTGCACAGAACTTACATCCACGATGAACACAAAACGGCGTTGCACGTCGTCAGTAAGGGCAGCTGGTTGAGTCGGCATCGATGTAGACTCGCTGTTGGAGGGTTTTATAACCCACTTCCACTCCCCGTGAATTGGTTTGGGATAGCACTTTATATGACGGACCCTCCTTGGTAGTGAGCATATCAAAATGAAACAGGAAACACTAAATTAATGAAACAAGGATTTTAACAGAAAACCCCAAAACCTAGAAACCAAAACTCTCTTGACAAAATCTGAGACCACCAAAAAGATAAATACAAGTTAAAGTCTTAACAAAATGTCCAAAGACCTCTGGGAACAGAGCCAGACTGTGACAGATTTGGATGCACAATATTCACATACAGACGTGTAGGTCTAAAATACAAGAAACACTTAAGTTTCTTCATTTACAAAAATGCACATGTAAACATGGCCTTACCTTACTGTATCTGCAGACAGCTGCAGCTGAAATACACCACAAAACGTGTCTGTCATTGTCAATCCTTTGCATTTAAAATGCAAAACACCGTCTCGTTTTAGATGACTTGCGAGTCACGTTGCTGCAACAGAACAGAAAAACAAGAATCAGTCACTGAAATTAAAAAGGGCTGAGCTTCACAAGGCAGAGTTATGTGCCAAGAAGGTTTCTCTGCACCCTACCACAACGCCATTTTTCACTGAGCAAACTTTTGTATTGGACAGTACCACAATCATCAAATGCTTTCAGTTCCAATCTGGCTGAGCGTCTGATCACGGCCCATTACTCCAATGACATTTTTCTCTTGTACTCCATGAATATAACAGCAAGGTAATTTGTAAAGTACAACAATAATCTGCACCGGGACAAAGTCTGCTGTCGATAACGTTTTAAAAAAAGCTAAACAAGAGGCACGTTTCACCACCACTCGTGGATATTCATTTGAATTAATGGCCAAGTGGTGCATATTCACTTCACAGCTTTCAAACTCTGGTTACCCAGAAGAACAGCCTGCAGTTTAATTAGAAAGCTCTCGGCTGCATTGTGAGGCGGGGAAGGAGAAGGAAGGAGGAGGAGGAGGTGATAGCAGTCACTGATTGAGCACTCTGTCTTCAAACCCATTTAGTAGACAAGAACACAGGAAGAAACCTTAAGGAAGAGGAGGAGGAGGAGGAGGAAAGGAAGAGGAAGGTGAGAAAGTAGGAGATGGGGTGATTTTATCAGAATCCTAACAACAGAGAAGATGAGAACACTTGCAGGTCTTCTTCAACTAGGTGATTCCACTTATTAGCATACCTGCTAAAGGTGAGGGAGGAAATGTCAGTGGCCCTTTTCGGACCTGGCATTAACATGCGTCCTGAGTGATCCTAAAGTGATCCTTTAAGTACATCTGTTCTCACCTGGCATTAGAATGTGTCTCCACAAGCATTTTGAGTGACGATTTGTGATCGGATCTCACTTCCCCGCTCTATATGCAAATAAACACGTAGTAAACACATGGCTAATATAGCAGACGTTGTGATGTAATATTACATGAATGTCAGTGGTAATATCCTACATATTCGTAGGGGATACGTACAGGATACAGTAGAGCACAGAAGCTGTTTCCATGCTGCGAGGCAGACAAGCGCTCACGTCTGTCTGTCTTTTCACCTGAGGAGCGCAGAAACCCGGCAGATCCAAGCGGGACGTCAATTGAGTAGGCGGCCCTTCAATGTGGCCCAGGACACATTCGCGTACACACTGCTAAAAGATTGTGGCCATATGTGGCCCAGACCACCTCTGCGTTCTCAGTGATCAGATCACAAGTGGACAGCTCTAAGTACAGGTGTGAACGCACTCAAGACGAATTGAGGACACATTAAGATCGGATCTTTCAGACCACATTCAGAGGTGGTCTGGGCCACATATGGCCACATTCTTTTCGCAGTGTGTACGCAAATGTGTCCTGGGCCACACTGAAGGACCGCCTACTCTACTGACGTCCCGTTGGGATCCGCGGGTCTCTGCGCTCCTCATGTGAATAAACAGGCAGACAGTAGCTCTTGTATGCCTCGCAGAGTGGAAACGGCTTCTGTGTCCTACTGTATCCTGTCGGTAAAACTGTATTTTATTAAAATATATCTCATCTATAGGCTACATATCTACAGACTATCAGACTAGGCACAGGAAGTGCATTATTATCACACTGTCGGAGATGTGACTGGGTTTTTGTTCAGGTGCTTTGCACGGAGCTGATACTCGCCCACTCGCTTGCTCTCCTCCCCGGCTCTCTGAAGCTCTGCACGTCGCTGTTGCCTGGCAAAGGCAGCGGTGCCGGCGGCATGGAGGTCCCCGGGGACCACCGGTATATTAACCTTTTATTTTGATGTTAATAAAATGTACCCGAATTCACGAATACGTAGGATATTACTACTGACATTCAAGTAATATTACATAACAACGTCTGCTGTATTAGCCATGTGTTTACTACGTGTTTATTTGCATATAGAGCGGGGAAGTGAGACTGGATCACAAGTGGCCACAGACACATTCTAATGCCAGACGTACTTAGAGCTATCCACTTGGGATCCGATCACCCAGAACGCATGTTAATACCAGGTCTGAACAGGGCCAGTGACATGAGTTGGCATGTTCAGGTGGAATGAAAACCTAGAACTCTGCACCAGTCTAGGCCTGCCAGCACATTGTCACAACTTGGCTTGCAGCTATCTAAACAAGCTAAATATGTTGGCTGCACTGTACGCGGCTGTGTTGCCCTGTGGATAACAAGCCCACCAATGCTACCATCGGCCTTACTGGACCAGCGGTGGTATCGAGTAAATGCCATAATGCTCCCATGATGTCTTCCTATGGAGAGAGTGGGCCACCGCTGCCTGCTCGCCTGTGGTTTCGCTGCGTAATGAAATATGTCTCCCTTGATGTATGGCTGCAGGAGAAGCCCAAATCGAAAATTGAATCACACTAACTTAATTTGTGGTCGGGGCAATCAAATTACTTGTTTTGGCTGCAGTGCTGACGATGAATTCATCTTTGTGACAAAGCTGTCACGGCTGCGTAAAGGGGGCGGAGGAGACAGAGTGTATATATATATGTGTGTGTGTGTGTGTGTATGTGTGTGTATGCACTGCGTTGGGTAATGGTGAAAAGAAGTTAGCAGAGGAATTTGCCGTCGGTGTTGTTGTATGCAGCATTGTGCCGGAGTGACGACCACCTTTAGCTGTGAATTTGCTGTCAGTAAAAAGCATGAAGTTCTCTGGAGTTTTATAATACCAACAATAAAGGTTTTTTTTACAGCAGCCGATGAACAGCTACAAATGTAAGCAGCTTACACAGGCTTGGGTCGCCCTGTGGAGCAGTTTGGAGAAAAAGTGTCGGAAAGTGTCGGCATCTACAGTATGTGTTCATTCCTGCTGCAGCTGAACAGCTTGACATCAGTGCCTCAAGACCCTAAGCTTGATGTGGCTGAGCTGAATCGCTCATTAAAGGATCAGTTCATCCTAATGGCAAAAAAAAAACATTTTTTTCACTTACCCCTTCTTATCTAGCTATACACCCAGTTTATTCACCCAGGTTTTGAGACATCTGCCTACAAAATGTCAGCCTTCGTCCTAATACATTTCAGGTGAAAGGAAATTTGTTTGAGGTGCTCACAGTGCTGAAATATTACATAGAAAGAAGACTAAGGCCACGTTCAGACTGACTTTAGCTCTGCATGAAAAAAACATAGATATAAGAAGTAGACGTATTCATCATGACGTCACCCATTGGTTTGTGGACTACGGTTTTGAAGCCTTGAGTTCAGCATTTTGGCCGTGGCCATCTTGTTTTTTTTGCAACCAGAAGTGACACGAGATGGTGGAGCTAAGTACAACCGCTATGGTAGCAACCTGTCACAAGGTAGCCACGCCCTAAAGTATACCCTGCTTTATCGTCTATTTGACTCCAAATGGGACCATAATTTACTAAATGACCATCATGCTGTATTGAAGAAGACTTGAAACTAGACATTGAGACCATAAACTCATGTTTACAATGTTTACTTTGGTAATAAATCAAGTGAGAAGTAGGCTCATTTTCTCATAGACTTCTATACAATCATACTTATTTTTGCAACCAGAGGAGTCGCCCCCTGCTGGCTATTACAAAGAATGCAGGTTTAAGGCACTTCAGCATTAGCTTCACTTTTCAGACCCGGAGGTTGCCCACTGGAAAAAAACGTACTAGAGTTCAGCATCTTGGCGTGAACCCGACGGGTCCCGACAACGGTTTGGTGCCTTGTGCTGATGGGCCGCTGTGCCATGTTCTGTGTTGGTCTATTGTCATTGTCAGATTAGTTTTTTATTCTTGAGAAAGCCTTTCCAAAGCAAGCATATCATTTGTCTTTGAAAAGGAACAAGGTCTCAGGCAGCACCAGGCGGGTTCAGGCTGGTCGGGTCTGAAAGGCGCAGGTCTTCTCAGATTTACGCCCGTGCAGCCTGCTTAGGCACAGCTGTCAGAATGCATGCTCATGATGGCAATGTTAACATGGGGATGTTTAGCAGTTGAACATGTTTACCATGGTCACCTCAGTTTAGCGTTACCATGCCAATTAGCACACAAATAAATACAGCTGTAGTTAATGGGAATCTAATTAGTTTGGCAGGAATTTGGTCAAAAACCAAAGTATTTGGCAAATTGGATGATGGTGCTACTGAGAAGTCAGGAGATAGTTATTACAAATTCATCTTTTGGGGAAGATGAATGTTTGTGCCAAATTTCATTGGAGTCCATCCAGTAGTTTTTGAGACATTTTCTTATGTTTCTGTTTACTATTTTCAGCATTTTCGAGTTCCACAGAAAACTATTGACAGTAATTTGCTCACTAATCTCACCAATTTTTCACACCTATGGCTATCTCTTAACCACAGCACATGTAATGTCAAAATAAACCAAAGAAAACCTCCATAATCTCACAGAGGTCACTGTAAAAGTGATGTACCGTACCTTTTAGCAGGTTATGCCATGGGCTTCTTTGGGGGAGGAAGTCGGCAGGGTCAAACTCAGCAGTGGACTCCAGGAAGTGAGGCTGATAGGAGGAGACAGAGAGGGTGGGGGAGGCGTTTGTGTGTCACTCCTTCTTCCTTCCCTTCACTTCACACGTTGTGAAGATCAACGCTGCAGGCGTGGAATAGTTATGCGCCAAATAAATCCCATAAAACCAGAAATAACTGAGTTTTTATCACCGAGGTGAATACGCCAAGCAGAATTAACAAGTTGCAAGATGCGTTCTCTGTTCAACCAATTTCCCCAATTGGGAATAATTGTGTGATTTGCCATCACAAATAAAGCCTGCCCATGCATACTTCACATCCGTAGATGTTTCACACTGATTGATGCAACACACATAAAGCACATCTAAAAGGGCGGATAACCCTTTTTTTTTTTTTTACTTTGGGGAGCAAATGACAGCCAAGCAGAAAAGATTAAAAACTGAGTCACCGGCCAAACTCACAGTGAGAAATGGATAAACAGCCTTGTATCCAGACTATTTTAGCAGCTCAAACTCAGCATAATTCAGTGGGGAAAACTAATGATTGTAGGTACAAAAAACACAGTTTGAATGGCGTTCCTGGTATGCTATTGTGGGTTAGATCTGAATAATTTCAGTTGGCTATAACAAGGCTATAAAAGCACTTACACTGAGTCATTTGTTGTTGTTGTTTGGCCTTATGACATTATTTATAGGGTAGAATACATGTAATTATGTCAAATAAAAGGTCACTGAAAAAAGGGGGGAATGCTTAAAGGTGCAATGAGTAAGATCTGGTCACATGCTCCAACCAAATAGAGTTCAGCATTTCACCTCTACAAATTTACAATCATCAGTTATAAATTTAAAAAAAAGCAAACTACTAACTAACAGCAGGGTAGGAATACACAAAATCTGACCAAACTGCTGAAACTCCGAGAGACAGTTAAAAAATATCACTGCTATCTTATAATCGTCAGTGTGATGTCAGCCTATAGTTTACGTTAGTCATCTGTGTGTTTACTAACTGGGGCTGTACGGTCCCTGTACATTTTGATAGTTTGTTTATCGGATTAAATCCAATATGGCGAAAAATTAGAAAACGACTCATATTTTCGTTTCGTAATCCCCGCCACCAGAAGACTTCTTCACCGGGAGGAGGGGGGCAGCTCCAGGATCTGGGCCTTCAGTTAGCGGATAGCTGTAGAAACTCGCATTCAGTCAGCGCTAACCCCGGTAAAGGGGGTCTGATCACAGGGGACTGCCCCAACTCCCCGTCGGATCAGGAACTTTCTGTTGCTGCCATTACACAGGTTAGACCCAGTGCTCCACCAGCTCGATGTGATTGAATTTATGGGATTTAATCCAATAAACAAACTATCAAAATGTATGGTCATGTCTAAAAGGCAACTTGCAAATTGCGTAAAGTTGCAAAAAACTCTCGCAAGACTCGCTGCCCAACGACCTATCCTAACCTTAACCATTCAAGGTCAATGTCTAACCTTGACCATCTCGCAGAGTTTCGCAATTTGCGTAGCCACAACCAAAACGTACACGGACCCTGTACCTTCAATGTGATTGGCAAGCCCTAAGGGCAGCTCTACTTCTTCGTGCCCAGGAGGGCAGACCGGACGCTACAGTGACTCACTATCGCCTTTCGAGATACAAGTGGTATCTCGAGAGGTGAATGTTAGTTCATTTTTCAGCCAATTAGACTGCTGTCAGGCGATTAAATAGGCGTTATCAGTCGCTATAAGCCCCATAGATGTGGGTCAATAAGGGCCTACTACACCAGTAGGTTTTATCATCTATCCAAATGGTAGATCACCAAAAGAAGGTATAAAAGAACGCTATAAACTTAACTAAAGACGTTGTAGTTTTGTTGCCTAAACCTAAAGAAGCCTTTTTGTTTGTGTTCAAAATGTGACGTTTCATTCAGTTTTACAGCATGTTAGAACATGTTGCTTTTAAGTTTCACTTTCACCTTTACAACGTAGTAGGCCCCTAATGACCCACATCTATGCTTATAGTGACTGATAACGCCTAATTAATGGCCTGATAACAGTTGATTCGGGTTCATTTTTTTCAATCTTACACATTGCACCTTTAACGAACGATCCCAGTGTGTTTACAAGTTTTATCATGTTTGCTTTTTCAAATGCATGCTCATTTTGATGACACATTCTTGCTCCTATGGAGGTTGAATGCACTTATTGTAAGTCACTTTGTACAAAACCCCAAATGAATATCATATGATGTAATGCTATTCACTTTTAAATTCATGTTGTATTTTTTCCACATTTTTTCCGAGTCTGCATTGTTTTTGTTAAGTATAAGTCATTTTTAGTAAATAAGAAAACGCAAAACTTCTGTTATAGTCATGCAAACCAATTCAGTCGGTGACTGGACGCCACACTTAACTCTCTTTCTTACATGGTGTTACATTGCTGGTCGTAACACCATACATGCTAAAAACTGGCTCCCAGCAGCACACACTTCCATCCATCCCATGTCTCATTAACAACCCCAGCATAACGAATCTGGTCCTCGAATATCTTGATTTTACAGTCGCACACAGAGACCACATTGCTTTTGGCTTCTTAAGGACGGGCGACAGCATCCTAAAAATAGTCCTTGTTTACCCTCCTGTGTTTTGTTGGGCCTGTGTCCTGCTGTGACTCTCTGTGCCAGCTCACTGCCTTTGCATTGCCAGTGTCACCTTCGATCGCCTTAAGAGGAGAGACAGCAGATGAGTTGCTGCTGGAGAGGCAAAGGTGGACACGAATAGAGATGGGTGATATTCAAAGATGGAAAGATGTAAAAAGAAGGGAAGACGGGAAGGGAGGTAGAGGAGGCTGCAGCAGAGTCAAAGATGAAAGAAGAGGGGTGAGGGGAGGACTTTGGAGCTTTAGAAAGAGACAGCTTTTAAGAAAGTGAGGAGGATGGAGGGAGAGATTGAGAGGGAAAAAAGCTCCGGGGAGAGGACAGAGATTGAGTTTTAAAAAAAGACAGAAAGAGAGAGAGCAGGCCGACTGAATGAAAACAGCTGGAGAGAGAGAGGAGTAAAGACGCAGAGGGGGGAAAAAAGTGTGTCAAAGCAAGCGACTGCTCTTTTGAGAGCTCCCTTGAAGTCCTGGCGGGGCACCACTCTGCTGTCAGGTCCACCTTCCCCGGACAAGGACAGCTTGTCACGTTAATGGCCTGGAAGGAAGACCATGTCACTTTATCACCTCGCCGCGACGCCAACATGGCCGTGGCTTTTGTCTCCTCAGCTCCCTCTCCGCTCCACAACTCCCTAGAAGTGACTAATTGATCCTGGGAGACGGGCTTTTTTTGTGTCCCGGGGGCTGATGAACAATGTGAGAGAAAGCCGCTGATAAAGGGAAAAAAAGAGAGAGCAGGATGTGCGCCCGGCTCGGGATAATGTAGCCTACTGTCTGCTGCAGTGCTATCTCATTTCCCCACACAAAAGTAACATCGCCACTTTGTAAATGAAAGTCAGTCAGGCGAAAGATGCCCCTCACGCTCTGGCGGCCCCTTCTTGAGATAATGGGCGCATGCACATTATTTCTGTAGACACAAGATCGACTCAAAAAAAAAACATTGTGTGGGTAGTAAGTGAAATTCATTCAAGTGTGTGTATGTGTGTGTGGGGCTCCTGTATCCAACCCTCTGAGCATTCCTAAGTATTCTCACAGGAATATAGAGAAATGATTGGTGGGCTTATATCCTGTAACATGCATCCAATTGCTTCACGCTACTACTCCGTATCTCGACTCTTCTCTGCTGGATGGAGCCCTTTCTTGTCTGAAGCTGCTGGAGGAGTTCGTAGCTGGTTTATTTTTCCATATTGTTTACTCATCTGCCTGTTGATGCTAAATGCCCCAGGAATCAAATGAGAGGGGTAAAACGAAACGGTTGAGCAAACAATATGGAAAAATAAATCAGCTACATTTCAAGGAGGAGGAGGAGAAGGAGGGGGAGGTTCAGGCCACGGAGCGCCGGTGGAAATAAGCCAAGAGAACAGAAGGGTGGAAAGCTAGCTAAAGGAGGCGAGAATCCCCCCTCCTTCAATAGCTCTGGCCTTGTCAGATATGGTTATGCTTACTGGAGACACAGGCGAGGGGGGTCACTGCACCAGCATGCCTCAGAACATCATCGCGCCTGGGCTATGATAAGAATAGTGCACTGAATCATAGCTTACAGTGCAGTTATGTGTATGGATGATGCATTGTGAATGAATTGAAGATAAGGCCAGGAAGCTGGATGGGCCGGACACAGCTACACTTCTCCACGACGCAGGGTGTGTGTGTGTGTGGGTGTGTGTGTGTACTTGTACATCTATCTTTGTGAGGACCAACTTCAATTTAAGACCTTCAGAGTGAGGACATTTTTGCCACTCCTCACTTCTTCAAAGGACTGTTTGAGGGTTCAGACTTTGAACTAGGGCTGTCAAAGTTAACGCGATATTAACGTGTTAACATTTTAGGTTGTGTTGGGCTCAGTTTTAAAGCTACGAGTGAAGTTACTGGCATCATATGAAACTAGAAAACCTAAGGAATCCATTGGTACCAACTATATCAATGCTAGCTTGTCATGAAGGAGGCTATATAACGCTTACGCTACATTTTGGAGAGGAAAAACTGGCTTGGACATTTCCAAAGGGGTCCCTTGAACTCTGACCTCAAGATATGTGAATGAAAATGGGTTCTATGGGTACCCACGAGTTTCCCCTTTACAAACATGCCCACTTTATGATAATCACATACAGTTTGGGGAAAGTCATAGTCAAGTCAGCACACTGACACACTGACAGCTGTTGTTGCCTGTTGGGCTTGAGTTTGCCATGTTATGATTTGAACATATTTCTTATGCTAAATGCAGTACCTGTGAGGGTTTCTGGACAATATTTGTCATTGTTTTGTGTTGTTAACTGATTTCAATCATGCGATTAATTGCGATTGAATATTTTAAGCGATTGACAGCCCTATTTTAAAGTTCAGGTTACAATTGGGTTTAGGTTAGGGTAAGGGGCTTATGTCAACGAGTGTCCTCACAAAGATAGAAGTACAAGGATGTGTGTGTGTGTGTGTGTGTGTGTGTGTGTGTGTGTGTGTGTGTGTGTGTGTGTGTGTGTGTGTGTGTGTAGCCCATTCGGCTTGTGAATCACAATTTTCAAGGCTCAAGAATCCTGGGAAGGCTGAATTACATGTAAGCGTGGCTTAAGTTTCCTTTATTTGCTTCCTCTCCTCATTTCTCCTGCTCGAGACTTCTGGAGGAAAATAGTGGCCAGTAAAAAAATGTTTCCAAAGCTCTCTGGTAAAATGTCAGTGCATAGGGCTGACAGAGGCACAAAGATGCTAATGCTACAACTAAGTGCACTGTTAAGTCAACAGTGAAAAAGGCCAATTAGCAGTTTCCAGAGCCCAATGTGAATCATAAACTTGCTTATGTCCAATAAGAGTCCAAAACCCAAAGATATTTGATTTACAATGATATTAAACTGAGAAAAACAGCAAATCATTTTCATTTTAGAAGCTTGAACCAGCAAATGTTTGGCAAGTTTTGCTGCACAAGTAATTTAAAAGGATATGGCTTGCGTTTTTCTATAATAATGTTCAAATTCTTAGCGTTTTATGCACTATTTAGTGTAGTGCCATAAATATTCCGACAATGCAAAGAAAGTAGTGTCCATGTCAGTGTAAAAAAATTCAATTTAATGCTCACTATGGAATTGATTATAATGTACAATATTTTGTAGAATAGTGAATGAGTGATAGGACTTGTTAAGAAAAATATATATCACCAACCTGATCCTTCAAATCACTTACACAACTATCAAGGTTAGTACTTCATTTTCTTTAAATCAACCAGCACTAAATAAATGTAAAATATCTTGTAGGTTGCTGCTCGGAAGGCCACGATAGTTGTTACATTCTAACTTGTCATTGCACAGGTGTTGCAGTAATTCGTGCCAGTGATCCAGCATGCACAATAAAAGGACCTTGAATGGAACATAGAATGAAGCCTTTATTGAGGTTATTAATTACACCTGTGCTTTTCCTGCTAGAACGTAAAAATGTCTGCTGTGAAAAAGGTGTAGTCATTGACTTCGATCTTGGGTATTCAATGTATTAGTTCACATTTCAAAGCTGAGCCCTAAAGTCCTGCTTTTGAGAGAGGCTGAATGGCACATCCCCCTGGAGCAAGTCCAGCGTGATTTAACATCTCAGAAAAACAAGCAAAGGGCAGATCAACAATTATGAGCCACCTGAAAACATTTGCTTTTCCTCCATTTTCTCAGAATACCCCATCCCATATCATCCCATTCCTCCCAGCTCCTCCCCTCCCATCCCCCCCTCACTCCCTCTTTCACACCCTAATCGTTGAGACTTACAGAAAAATCAATTTCCACTACCCAGTGGAGAGGCCCAATGTTTCACCAGCGTGTCTGATTGATGACGTGCAGACGCCATCTCACACCCTGCTGCTTTTTATAGCACCTCTGAGTTGGTCGCCATTCAGCGCAGTTTTATGGCAAATAATAACAGGAGATGTAATAGCTATTTCCCCTGGTGAGTAAATCTCAGCGGGGAGACAAGAGGATGGCCCGCCCAGACAGCTGGAGGACAGTCCCACGTCAACAAGTTACTTAGGCTGAATGATTGGGTACATGGCTCTGAAGGGCTTGGGGCAATTCACCAATCAGACGTGAAGGCTGTTTCTGAGATCGCTGGCATCCAATCTGAGCTTTTCAGTTCTTAAGGTGACAACAATGTCCACCACTTTAATACTGTGGAGTGGCCAGCTACTAATCTACGCTCAGGGGCCACTTTATCAGCTACGCCTCAGCACTCAAAGCTGCCTCCACACAGCCAATAATGGGACTGCAACTTAATACATACAGTAAAGCATGCCTCCAAGTTGCTATTTGACCGCATATGGACAAGATACGTAATCGAAGTGCGTGCATGTGCGCTGGTGTTGTTGAGATAGTCACCCTCCTGAGATTTTCACACATCCCCAGAAAAAGGTGTGAACAAAAAAAGCATTCCGGCACTGGTAGCTCTGTGAGACACGTCACAGGATGAACCGAGACTTGTTCAAGCCAACAGGAAGGCCATACCTGCTCAAATAACAGTTCAGTGCAATACTGGCACGCAGAGGGAAATCTGTAGTTAATAAAGCGGTCACACCTTTACTACAGGGAAGAGGCAAAACGCAGCAGAAGACCAACCAGCTCAAAAGAAGTTCAAGACGAGGCTACAGTGGTTCAACACGTTCTCATCCCAACTCGTCACATACTGACACTTTGTCAGACCCCTCAGTGTCACTTTTCTCTCGTAGTAAACACGTCCTTAATGTTGTGAATTAAACAAAAACACTTGCGTACCGTAGGTTCAGGCAACAAAACCACTTAATTAGGTTTAGGAAAAAACAACATGGTTGGGCTTAAAATTACTACATTTGTACAGTGAAAATGTGACTTGACATTGAGAACATGGGACGTAAACGATCAGCTGATTGTATCGCGGAAGTGAAACGTAACGCATCAACACATTCTCTCTCCCATTTCGTCACATACCGCCGCTTGATCAGTGCATTTGATAAACAAAATGCTCAATCAGAGGATGCATTTATTTACAGGCTAATGGACCAGAGGCTAGTCTGGCTGTGACATCAGGACTTCGGCTCTCTATAGAGCTCCTCTCCTCTTCATAACCATTTTCAACGTATTCGTATGATATCTTGCGAAAAAGTTATTCCTCCTTTTTTGTTTGTTTTCCTACGAATGTCCAGCAACATGTGTAAATTTCCCCTCGTTACATGCATACAGTCTTTTCAAAATAAACTTCCATCTTCATTGGAAACAACTTCCTTAGGTTTAGGAAAAGATTGACTTGGTTAGGTTTAGGCAGCAAAACTACTTAGTTAGGTTTAGGAAAAGATCACTTGGTTAGGTTTAGGCAGCAAAATTACTTAGTTAGGTTTAAGAAATATATCAACTTGGTTAGAATTAGGCAACAAAACTACTTTCCTCAGATTTAGGAAAAGATTGTGGTTTAGGTTAGAGTAACTACGTAAGTTACGTGACAAATAAATCAACGTTGACTTCTGGGTTCACACGGGACACAAATGCCGGTCTCCTGGGCAAAAGTCTGGTATTTTTAGATCCAACCAACTACCCTGACCTTCTCCCTAAGTGGCGTTTGCTACACAAATTGCATTACATTTCGTAGGTATAGCTACAAACTGTGTATGAGATCAGCATGCCATTTTTCTACAAACTAATCTAGCCGCAGTCGTAGGACACTGCCCCATCCACAATTAGTCACTATGTCAGCTTCCAACACCATCTATTTTGCCACAATGCACTAATTAATTTCAGCATGCCACTTTCTGGTGTCGCTGGTTTAATCCCCTCAACCGGCAGGAGAAATCTGGGTGGGGAGAATGAAAGAGCAGAGCTCGCCCCTCCAAAAAATCTCAATTTGTTGTGTTGCAGCAAGCTGGCGGCTCAGTGTCAGAGGTTCAGGCTGGTAGACAGAGCGTAATGGTGTGGGCAGTGCTTTCTTGGCACACATGAAGCCCATTAACAGCCTCACTGGACTGCCACCATGTACCTGAGCCTCGCTGCTCATCGGGTGCAACCAACTCTGTCCAACAGTCCTGTCTTTCTTAAATAGATATTTCCAGCGAATCAGGAAGCATTCACGGACTTCAGTCCAATCAACCAACCTGCAGAATCTTTGTAAATAAGACATTTTAAGACCTCTAAGACTTCATGTCGTACTTAAAATAAAGGATTTAACCAAATCTAAGAAATACAGTATTTATGCTTCGGCTGATGGTTTAAAACTCTGCAAGACATTTTCAAGGTCTTACAAGGTCGAACTTTTTTACAAGAGACAGCTCATGTAGTAGCTCTGTCTCTGCTTGACGATTCTGTTTATTGTACCTGAAAATTAAGAGAAATAAGGAGATTGAACCTTCCACACACACACAAGCACACAGATTTACACCAACACCCACACATAATCAAGAACATTATAGTTAAAGTCAATAATCAGTTAAGCAGTGAATGTGCACTTAGTATTTGGTTGAGCTTTCTGATTCAATCTGAGTCTCAGCTGCTGATGTTTACTTTTTAGACTGAGTGTGAAAATGTGTTCGAAAAGTGTCAGCTGAGGCATCTGTCTCCTATCTCCGTCTGAAAATCCAATAAAGCCCAAATGCAATAGAAATGTCAAATTGAATAGCGTCAGTCGCAGCGACCGGCGCCGCGACTGCATCTACAGTAAGTACTGAGACAAACAACGATTTAACAATCTTTATTTATCCAGGGAAGGATTCTGCTGAGTGTGCAGCCTCTCTGAGCACATTCACACAGTCGCATACACTCACACCTGGGAGCTGTCAAACACAACTGCAGACGGACGCTCACACTGTACCGCAACCCGCCGAGCAACTCAGCTGAAGCAAATACAATGTTGAGGTCACTTTTGGTCAGACAGTCCAATAACTGCATCAAGTTTGGAATAATATTATCAGCCCACAGCTCTGTCCTTTGACTAGCCAACAACACTGTGTTACTACACTGTTGAATACACGGATGACTCAACTGTCCAGGCTCACGGCTATTGGAGACCTTTACCTCCCCATGACCTGTCTCGCATCACTGGGGGTACACACTGTGGTAAAACATGCTGTTGGGAGGAAATGTTGGTCGTCACCGAGGTGCCAGCATACAATAGAACCAATGCAGAAGTACCTTAAGGGAAAACTATTTTTAGTTTGTGACTGCTTTGCATTGGTGTGTGTGTGTGTGCTGTTGGACTCAGGATTTTCCTCCAAGATGCATTTCCACTAATTGCCGCTGGATACAAAAATATCTCTTGGTCCGTGAAACCCATTCAAAAAGTACCCATTTTATGTCTTCTAATGCCGGTGCTTGCTCATGAGGACACAAATGCATGCACACAAGCATGTGGGCAACTAGATTCACACACCTGCTGCCACATCCTGAAATACAATAGCTTGTACTGTCATTCACAAACTATTAGAAATACTTATACTCAAAATATATCTTCATTACCATAATCATAGTTTAAGATGCCTTCACATGATAAGAAATTTGCCCTTCATTCACCGTGAGATAGGGCACAGAGCCTTGCAGATGCAAAGCGCAGTGCATGTATAATATGTCAGCAAAAATTACGCCATTCACTGTTTCTAGGCAACAAGAACAGTTGCGGCTGTTACAGTATCTCATTGGTTGCGCTTTGAAAGGAGAGTGGCAATCAAGATCAGGTGGTAATTTCGAGCGGTGCACCACGCTAAGGGTAGTGCTTCCACCTAGTCGGGCTGCAGCGCTCTCCCCATTGGAAAACAATGGCACAGCCAGCGAAGAGCGATTTTACCGCTGATCATGTGTGGGCAGCATTATTCTTCTCCGTAGTGGTGTGCATTGCTGTCTGCACACAGTGTATTTTGTATACTACCGCTAGGAGTCGCCAAAATCAGAAATTTTCAAATTCTACACATGGCAGCAACCTCCAGTACTGAGAAGTGAAGCCAACGCGGCAGTGCCTTAAACTTGCATTCTATCTAACAGCCAGCAGGGGGCGACTCCTCTGGTTGCAAAAAGAAGCTAGTCGCTAGTTTCAAGTCTTCTTCAATACAGCATGATGTTCATTTAGTAAATTATGGTCCCATTTAGAGTTAAATAGACGATAAAGCAGGGTATGCTTTAGGGCGTGGCTAACTTGTGATTGACAGGTCGCTACCACGGCGTTGTCCGGTCTGGGAGTTGTCTGTATTTTCGTCTTAGAACTTTAACCCTTTCACAGTGTTTTTAGTTCATGAAAGTTAATTGTAACATGTTGGTCGCCTAAAAATGTGTTATTCAGCGTTCGGTTGTGCTTAGCTCCACCCTCTCCTGTCGCTTCTGCTTGCAAATGACCAAGAGTGCAACGGCCAAAAACCCAGATGACGACGGCCAAAACGCCTAACTCAAGGCTTCAAAATGATAGTCCACAAACCAATGGGTGACGTCATGGTGACTACGTCCACCTCACTACAGTGATGTTTGTGGATTATTCAGACTAACCTGGACATTGTTCCTGGAAAGAGATGCTCCTGTTGAATTTTTCAAAACTTCATTATTAACATTTTATCGATGGAATTTTGTGATATCTCAAAAGCTCTAATAAAAGAAAACTATCTGCATGCTTAGATACTAGATAGAGGTAAATGACAAATTACTGTTTTTATGGTGTTTACATTACATCATAATAACAGTTTACTTCGTAGTTACAAAAAACATGCATTTCATAGCAAGGAAAATTACAAAAAAATTGTATTTAAAGCTGAACTACCTACGATATATTTTGTGTAAAAGTATCTTTTACGGCAGTAGAGAAGAGTGTCCCCTCTACTAAAAATGTCAGAGATTCAGCATACTATTTAGTCAATTGAAATCATGTTGTCAGGTATGTTCAGTTGGAGAACTAAAACAGAAAACTGTACATGTACTGTACTAAATAAACAAACAAACAAACAAACTTACCAGTTCGATCTGCTCTTTGACTCGTCCCTCTGTCTTTTGGTAGAAGGTAGAAAATTTCACAGACCGGCAGAGCTGGTCGACACAAACACGAACATACTGTGCGCCATTTGCTGATGTCAGTGGGTATTAAAGTTGTGATTTTTCAAACACTTAACTACTTCATTGCGCCATTTGGAGCCACCAACATTCAGAAGCCGAGTGCAGCTTGAAGTTCAAACTGGCCCACTTTTTCATCTTGTCCCTCCTTGGCCTGCTTCTATTTGTGTTTACAGCACGGTTACAGTCAACACATGTTTTTTCATCCAAATAAGCTCCTGATTCTGTACTTTGTGCTGAAGTTTTAAGTCACCATGCTACTTAAATTGTCCCTCTACTTGCTGCTGGCTCTTGACAAGCAGATGATTACATAAAAAGAAAATCTTTCCAAGTACATTTCTGACGTCCCAGCTCCGGGGAACACAAACAGGCAGGGTAAACAAGGCTAAAGCTGGCGGGACAACGTGTTTGAAGCGTCCTTAGAGAGCAGCAGATCTCAGGCGGGCTAAACTGCTGTCAAGTTCATCGATACCGGCTTAACACCACAGTGCACAACGGCAGCCCGAGTCCTGGCTGCAGGCTGCTTTAAACAACTCCAGAGCCTACTATCGAACTCCTCCGGTTGGCCGTCAATATCGCCCCTGTCTCTGTCTTTCTCTTCACAGCTGTTAGCCATGCCAGAGAGAAAGAGTTGGAGGGGGGTTGTGTAGTTTGAAAGACAAAGTGTTCTCATAACCATAGGGAGGCGGGGAATTTCTTGGCGAATATGTCAGGAAGGAGACAGTATCCTGCTAGCACTCTGCACGCTCTTCACTTCGGCTGGACTCTTTCTAACTGAACTTAAAGGGATAGTTTGGGTGTTTTGAAGTGGGGTTGTATGAGGTACTTATCCATAGTCGGTGTATTACCTACAGTAGATGACGGTTGGCACGCCTTTAGTTTGGAGAAGCAGACAGGAGTTACCGCACGGAAACAAAGCAATGTACTGCTCTGGACGGGGCCGGCAGCAAAACATATTTTGGACATCTAAAAGAAAGGCCCATGTAAAAAAATCCAAATCAGTTTAAGTGTAAGCTATATTTAGAATATTTTTGCTGGTTTACCTTACAGTCAGACAGCCCTTTCCAACGGGACACTGAAGCCGTATCCATCTCTGCTCTCGCAAAAGCCACCAGACTCCATTTAAAAAAAACTGTAATTTTACCTTGCAGATCATGGGGGGGTTGCTGGTCTACCACTGAATCGATCGGTTTGTTAGTTTGTGCTATTATTAACTAACCAAAGTCACTCACAACAAGTTTCTCCTCCATCTCTACTTGCTCACACCTTATCTACACACTGTTACCAGAGCTATACATTTCCATGACACCTTAATTAGATCCACTGTGCAGCTGTCAGGCTGACACAGAGACCTGTGCTCCGTCCCATATCCCTTGTGATCCCTAATGAAAAAATGAATCGTGTCCCTTGTTCAGCGGTCGCCTTCACTGTTCACACTTTAATCTGTTTCTTTGAATTTCCTCAAACCTTCTGTTAACGCTAGGGATTTTACAAATCAAGATAAGGTTGCAAGACCTCCTTTCAGACCTTGGTGGTTGAGAAACACTGGTGTAGGCTGCCTTTCTCTTGTTGTACAACATGGTTGTAAAGTTGTACGTAAAGCAAACTGATGGACTCACAATATTCTTTATTTGTGAATAATGTTTGACTATTAAAGGGACTGTATGTAACTTTGTACACATACAGTATAAATGTGTTTTAATCGTTTTTTATTACCAGTGTGAACAGGTTGTAACCTAACCTAAAAAATGAGACCTTCCGTGACTTTCTGGGTTTTCCTCTATCAGCCTGTAAACTGCTTTTAATTTGAAGAACCCGGGCCCATTTTTCTGTGAAAATCCAACGGATGTGACGTCATGCGTGCTCGTGAGGTGCCTTTATTTTCAGCTCCAGTGTGCAACGATAGCTAACGTTCGGTTAGAAGTCCGCTAACGCCAACAAACGACCACCCCCCACCACAACTCAGACCCCAACACAAACTCCACGGAAGCACAAAAAAACCAAAGTTATATCTAGTGAAGCCTGTATTGCCGGCTATTACAGGAATGTGACCAACTTCGGGGTAAAACTAGTGTTGTGGGAGTGTGTGTGTACGTGGAAAGTGAGTGGTGAAGCAAGAGAGAGAAAGCGGCGGTGAGTGTGTGAGAAAACGAGCGAGCAGCAGAGCAGAAGAGAGTTAGTTTAGCTTTGAGAATATCAGTGAATGTACAGTGGAAGTTGCAGTTTGTGCAGAAATAAATGCTGCAGCTCCTCAAGACCAACAGATGTTTCCCGTGTCTTGTTTCCCTGCTGCTGCTGAGTGAAGTGACGGGGGTTAACTCCGGAGCGAGTAGCGTTATTGAGTGCGGCCCAGGAGACCAAAACTAATATATAACAAAATATATAGTGATATTGTGGTTTTAGCTGTCAATCACATTCAGTCTTGTGTGTGTCGCCTCAATGTTTTGACCGATGCTCGCTCGTGTCAACGTAGTGCGAGCACAAGCACGAGCAACAGGACGCTGACTGTTGTTGACTCAACGGCCACGTGTCACTGTTAACAAGCAAATTCTGATTCTTGTAGAGAGTCCCTTTACTAATGAGAAGTGTAAGGTAATAAGATGCTTTTACCTAAAAAAAACTTCTCTATCCTGAGTGTGCTTTGGTTTGTGTGACTACACTCCAGACACGACGAGTGCTGGATAGAGCACTTACGGAATCTCTAGAGGTCACGAGGAGCTTAAGACGGTGCAGGGAAGTGGAATAACCTCCAGAGGGGAGCTCTCATGGAGGAATACAAGCTCAAGGATGAAGGAAACACTGACAGGAAAGAGAAACAGGCTTTGGTTCCCAGTGGGGGAGCGCGCACTCGTGAACGTGTTGCCGTATCCCATCATTCCTCATGTCTTGGCTCAAGGTGCCGGGCCCGGACGGCCTCATGTGACAACGTTAAAGGCTGATGGAGCACGGCCTGCTGCATCCCCAGCCTCCGCCGCCAAAGCCCTTCACCTCCCCTCATTTAGGGGCATTGTCTCCCAATGAGAATCATTTGTCACCATTGACTTGCTCCGTGCAGACACCAGTGCCGTTTTTTCCGCGGCCCGAGCCCATTTCCACAGTTGGTAAACAGCTAAATCCCTCTCCCAATCAATGCAGCCTATTTAACTTGAGCTATTGACTCGCCTGCCTCTCAACAGACTCGCGAGGCTGAAAAAATACAAACAAATTAGACGAGCGAGAAAGAACAACAGAAATGGTGGCGCAGACTATGAAAAGTCACATTTTCAATAATGAGCTTTTGGCGGCAGGAGGGGAAAAAAAATGACAAGAGTGGAGGTAAAGGAAGCAAGGGAGGGAGGGGCGGGAAAGCGAGGGAAAACAGAGGAGGAATCGATCGATATGAACAGATAATCACCAGGCCTCTGTCCAAATGTGTAAAGAGTGTGACATTGCAGAGGTGGGTACGGCAGGGAAGAGATCAATGGGCTGCTTTTTGTTGATCCGTAATCCTTAACTATCTATAAGTAATTAACCTTCAGAGGAGAATGCAGGGAAGAAAGAAATGGAGAAATGAGAGGGGGAATAGCAATGAGCACTAGTAAAACAGAAGCTACCTTCAGATAACGGCACAGGAAACCAAATTAATAGTTGTCTCCACTGCTGCCTCTGCCGGTTTTATTTCTGTCAGGGACTGCACTCGCTGTGAACGACCGCATCTCCCTGTGGTCTTAAAGATGAGGATAAATATAGAGCAGCTGCTGTTAGAACGAGCCATCTTATCTCACATTGGGAGTTCAAAACCCAGAGTGGTTCTGTTTTTTGTTCTGGTTTTAGATTAGAATCTAGTCTGATCTCATCATCTCTGGCCTGATGAGTGCATCCTCTCAAACTATTTCCTGAAAAGATGGAGATGGAGGGGGATGTTATTAGGAGTCAGAGTGCCCTCTGTGGGCACTAGAAGAAAAACAAGGGGAAAGATACAGTACACCCCTTGACTTTTAATAGAAAAGACGTTTAAATTTCTTTCTATTTTTAACTACAGTAGGTGTGACAAGCTCAGCCAAATGAATATCTCAGGTCAAATGAACACAGTGCAGTCAGAGTGGTATCTGTACAGGGTTTAATGGCACACAAATGCCCATACAGTACATTATGATCATCTCAAATCAAATACTACTTGTATCTTTTCATGAGTAAACTTTAAAGTACTTAGTTAAAGGCATACCATGTTATTTAAATCTGTCACATTAATACACAATGATACAACGGACTGGTGGTGGGGTTTTAATACAGTGTGTGAAGTAAGAAATGTCATAACTTATTACAATATGGCCACCGTAGAAAGCTTTTAGTGAGTGATTCAAAGCGAGGAGAGTCATTTGAAGCAATGAGGACAGTTTGATAAATTATGTATTATGTAATTAGGTAAAAACTGAGCTCTTTCTCGTAACCTTAAAACATGCCACTGGAAAATAGGATAATTCTACGAAAATAACAAAACAAACAGATCTTTCTCGAAGGCTGTGCACTGTGGCTGAAGTACTTTTTTCCAGTGGATACCTCTTTGAGTCGAGTGCTTCTTCTTGGTTTACCGGTGAGAAAAAATGTCAAGTGTAACTTTGTCTGCCGGAGACGGTTCTTCACCAAAATGGACACCTGAAGATAGAAAAAGTAATGATTCACTTCGATCAAGGAAAGCCAAAATGTCTGTCTCATTCTGCTTCATCCACTGTATGCCAGTGATGTAGTAATAAATAAAAAATGTGGTAAAACTACAGCATGATCTACGGATGGGGTTATCATAAACAAGCATCATATAAACAATCGATTAAAATAGTTAATTGTGATTAATTGCAAATTAATCAAACATTTTCTATCTGTTCAAAATGTACTTTAAAGGGAGATTTGTCAAAGAATTTTTTGTTTAAGAAATTAGTGCCGTTAAATTTGTGTTAACGTGTTATTATCGCATTAACTTTGACAGCCCTATTAGTATTAAATTCAAAAATGTGGGAAAACTACAGCATGATCTGGTTGGGGGGTTATCATAAACAAGCATCATAAAAACAGCTGACTTGACAGTACTTCTTGTGATGTATGCAATCATCTTACATCACCATAAATTAGGTCATCATCAACAGTTTTTGGGTGGATTTCTGCTGCCCTACATCACTGGTATAACTAAATTCAGAGGCAGAAAATACCAAACAACTGTCTGGTAAAAACAACAGGCGACTACTGACCATCCAATGTAGCACTGGCACAGGTTCTCATGTGATGTGGCTTGTTTGATGAGGAGCTCCACTTGTGTTGGCACGTCCAGCGTCTCGTCGTGAGAAAAGTCTCGACCTGCGGGGAACAAACTCTCATCACAACACTAGACCTTGGATCCCTTCTGTTTCAAGGACTTTCATCAGTGACACAAAAGTATTTTTAGGATTGTTCAAGACCTTTCCTCTACAGAAAAAGATGGTGGGTTAGCCTAGAGTATATTAATAATAATGTGACTGAAGAAGGTAAATTATGAGTCAAACATCTGATCACTGGACATTTTTCTGTACAGCATAAACGGACCCTCCACTGTTTTGTACTTCCTCGTTGCGGCCGGCTTCTGTTTGTTTTGGTTGAAGGATACGGAACGGATATGACATCACGTTACTCAGACTACAACAATAAAAGCGGTAACTTCCTTCTACCTCCGCATAGACTCAAATGAAGCAAATATATATCGATTCTGGCATTAAAAATCTATTTCAAAATCGGAAAAAATAAAATCGTGATACATAGGGGAATTGATTTTTTTATCCCGCCCCCCTAGTAATTACCATTTTTAAGGAGGAATCTTAACAATGCTAAAAAGATATCGTTTTTTCCTGCCGAAGCTTGTGGGGAAAAAATAAAAGAAAAAAGGTCAAAACTCTAGTGGTAGTGTTTATTGAGTTGTTGCAGAACTCACCTGTGAGTTTGTCTCTCACTCTGTTGATGATCTGAATGGCTTTCTTGTTGAGTGCCTCAGGTTGTACCAAGCCGTCTCCAACTAATCAAAAACACAAACACGCTGGCAATAACAACTCCTAACAATTTAAGTAAAAAGAAAATGCGAGTGCCCTCTCTACACCAATCCTCTCTGCAGCTCAACTCAAAGTGGACTTAAGTGCTGCCTTACAATAGCACAGCAGTTAGTACAATCATTTATGACAGCAAGAGAGAGAAAAAACAGTTCAACAAATAACCCGTGGATGACAGAATGAACTGGCAACTCACTGAAGGAGTGGATGGATTCAGGCACTGTGGTCCCAGGCTTCTTGAGTGTAGCCTCTCCAAGGTCTATTCCCTCGAGAGCCTCTGCGGAGAACACCACACGGTCACAGTAGATTTAGACATGTTCTTACAGCTAGAACAACATGGCATACAGTTTGTACTGTGGACTCACCCACTGACTGGCCAGCGGTGTACGAGTCGGTCCTGGTGCGGGAACGCTTGTTGCCTTTGGTGTTTGCTGTGGGTGACACAGGTATGGTCTGAGTCTTTTTTTTCCCTTTATATGACAGTTACTATATTCTATTTTTCATCACACAGGAAGCAGCAGCAGCATTGTTCTGACCTTTTTAAATGTAGAAGAAGGAAGCTCTTTTCTAACCTTTACAAGTAGTTAAAGCTCTGGTAGTCACTGAAAAACACTTGTTCTTCTTTCGGTATGGAAATATGATTTTTATGATCCGCATATTTGACTTGGCATAGGCCGGATTCACCAATACAGCACCCGGGGGCAGGGGGTGGGGGAGATACATGTTTTGGTGGTGGGAGGAAACCAGAGAACCAAGAGGAAACCCACACAAACACGGGGAAAACCTGCAATCTCGGGGGATCAAACCCGGACCTTCTTGCTGTGAGGCGACAGTGCTAACCACTGCACCACCGCACACTGAAAAACAATGATGTCACAATAAAAAACCCAGATCTGTTTGAATTGTGTAAATTGTCTCCGAGATTGTTGTATATACAGTATCTATGTATCCATAAGTTATGTTTCCTGCTGCAAGAAGAAAATGTTCACCATAATTTACATTAAAGAGGACCTATTGTGCTTATTTTCAGGTGCATACTTGTATTTTGGGTTTCTACTAGAACATGTTTACATGCATTAATGTTCAAAAAACGCTTTATTTTTCTCATACCGGCCATGCTGCAGCACCTCTTTTCACCCTCTGTCTGAAATGCTCCGTTTGAGCTCCTCCCCCCCACCTCCCAAAAAGCCTAGTCTGCTCTGATTGGTCAGCTGGCCCACTGTTGTGATTGGCCAACCGAACCAAAGTCTTTGGACTCTGCTCCAGCCTGCTCTAAATAGACTAATTCTGAGAAAAGCACAAAAGCATAATAGGTCCTCTTTAAATGTGGTCCTACTGTGGTGTTAATAATTCAGAAAATGGTTGCAGTAATGTCAAGTGTAGAAAGAAATGGAGCAAAATCACTAATGGACTTCTAACTAAAGCACCCTGCAGTCCCTGAGTCAGAAACCATAAATAGTTTAAAAAAAAAAGAAAAGTGCTATAATGGTATTTTTCATTAGGATTTTTGTATAATTTTTCAAACCAATTTTATAACCGCTTTTTAATGATCAAAATAAACACCTACAAATTCCTGGATTATTATTAGTTGTTCTTCTTCTTGGAAATACTGACCCTCATTTACAATAAAACAGATGAAATCTACTGTTGCTGATATAATGTCTTGCTTAAAGCAACCCTGACAGTATTAGTTGAGAGAGTGCCAGAGATATTCATTCCCTTTGTTCATTTGGATTTAACCAATGACCTTTAGATGTCTACACCACTTCTTTAAGCATTTGGTCAATTTCTCTCTCAAATACGAGCCAAATAGATTTCCATTTTACTACTCGTTCAGCACTTTAGCTTTTTAGCCCCATCTGATTAAATTTAATGCTCCAACCTCTCAACCACCTCAAAATAAGAGTTTCTAGTATACTGTAAGTGGAGTCGTTTGCGCTGACCCTCGCACATTTATTCCTCTGGGCTGAACTTGTTCACATCCAGTTTATTGTTATTGTCATGCGATGCTGTCGTGGTCATTTCAGCATGCCACATGTAATTAGTCTGTCGTCTGTGCTCCGTGCTGAATAAACTGAAAGTGACCAGCTGAGGATCTCTTACTGTCCATGAGCCTCCAGTTGAGCAGCGGGTCGTAGACGAAGGCCTCCAACACGGCCATGACACTGTCCCGGTGCTCCCTCAGCACCTCCATCACAGTGTGGCAGGTGATCCGGTAGTTACCGTCCAGGCCTGTCACCTGCCGCACAAACAGACAGAAATGTTACTGATGGAGACAGACCTTTCACAACATCAGAAGGTGAACTTTGTCTTGTGTTTGTATATTAAAGAGAGGTTAAGAGCAGGACCCAATCTTTTGTTTTGAGGTTTGGTGGAGGTGCAACCCTCTTGTTTCTATTTAGATCCTTTAATTGTGCTTTAAAAAGCTTTTTAAACATAAATCTAACTTTGAGAGATGATACAAGTTAAACCTCTTACAATATTTAATTTTATTCTTAATGCTTTCACTTGTAATTCCCTTCCTTCCTTGCTCATTAAATACAAGACAGAGTGACTCATGACTTCTGATAAAACGCTGTACAAGTGGAAAAGATGAATTATTATTCTGACTAAAATACAGAAGACACAGGAGAAGAATCAGGCGACAGGATTCCGTTTAAAGGACCAGTGTGTAACATTTAGGGGGATCTATTGGCAGAAATGGAATATAATATTAATAAGTATGTTTTCTTTAGTGTGAAATCACCTGATAATAAGAATTGTTGTGTTTCTGTTACTTTGGAATGAGCTGTTTATATCTACATAGGTAGCGGGCCCCCTCTCCACGGAGTCCGCCATGTTTCTACAGTAGTCCAGAACGGACAAAACAAACACTGTTCCTCCTGCTTTGGCCGGAGTCGATAACGTTACTCACTGCCTTCGTCGCCACTCTCTCTCTCTTGCTTCACCACTCACTCCCCACATACACAAACACTCTACACACTGGTTCAGCTCTAAATGGCTCTAGGGACGCACATCTGCGTTTTCGCGTCGGCCACCGTAGCTCTCCAACACGCTTGGCACACGGGAGAGACTTCAGTTGGTTGCAATCTCCTCACCTCACCGCTAGATACCACCAGATCCTACACACTGGACCTTTAAGTAGTATTTGTAGCTTTAATGTGGGGACTTTAAAACTTGGAAAAAATAAGAACTCATTAAAAAGATTTTTCTGCTTCCGAGTTTTTGACTTTCCAAGCTGAAGCGGGCACTCTTCCGGCTGCTTTAAAGGCGTTGTAAAGCAATAATAAATATGCATTCTGGCTTTGTCACACCACAGAAAAATGTGTTAATAACCACCCAGCCAAATTTGAATGATTAAAAAAATCGCCACGTATGTAAAATTAGCTTTCAAAATCATGGAAAAATAAGCAGTATTCTCTGCTCTGAAACGCTGGGGGCGTGTCCGCTGAAGGCGCTGAAGCCACGCCCACAAGCGGGGAAGGTGCATTCCCTCAGTAGCGGCGAGCGAAGAGGGAAGAGCCCAGCGCTGAATCCCCGTCCGACGGGCGAATTGGTCTAGGTCGGCCTGCGAAAGGCTTTTGTGGTCCTGGTAGTCTCAAAGACATTTGTTGCCCTGGTACTCCATACTCTGACACTTTGTCATTTTCCTGGGCTTCTCTTTTGCCTTTCAAAAACCAGGTTTCTGAAGCCGGGTGGGGTCATGCTAAGGATGGCTCCACTGCGTCATCGAGCCACGGTTTCAGCCCTGCCCAAAAAATCCTGAACACAAAACTGGCGAAAAACAGTTTAACGGTCTAACTCCACAATGCAGTACTACAATGTTCACAGTCTTTTCACATGTTTTCAGTTATTATTTTCCAACATTTATAATGTGTTTAGAAACAAATCTCTGAATTTCCTTTACAAGGCCTTTAAGCTAGCCTACACGCAGTAATGCTCACACTTTCTAAGTCTTTAGCAGAAGAGTTGCATACCTCCATGGCGTTGGTCAGCATTCTTGTCAGTCTGAATGGGATCTTTTCAGGGAACTTCTCTCTGGTCATGGCGACCTGTTGAAGGTTGTAATGATGGTTAGTCTCGGATAAAAAAATAAATAATATGTGTAAAAAAATAAATATTGACAGAAAATCTCCTCTCACCTCAAAACAGTCTCCAAAGTCAATGTGGAGGATCTTGCCGCTTAGCCGGTCTAACATGAGGTTGGATGGATGCCTGGAGAATAAAAAACATCATCTCCTTATTAATGTCTTATGATAACTGTCATTATTAATATTATAACGGCTGTCAAGTGATTTTTAGTTGTGTGTCAGTGTGCTGACTTGACTATGACTTGCCCCAAACAGCATGTGATTATCATAAAGTGGGCGTGTCTGTAAAGGGGAGACTCGTGGGTACCCACAGAACCCATTTTCATTCACATATCTTGAGGTCAGAGGTTTCAGGACCCCTTTGAAAATGGCCATGCCAGTTTTTCCTCGCCACAATTTAGCGCAAGTTTGGAGCGTTATTTAACCTCCTTCGCGACAAGCTGGTATGACATGGTTGGCAATGGATTCCTCAGGTTTTGTAGTTTCATATGATACCGATATCTTTGCTCTGACTTCAAAAGCCGCTAAAACCTAAAAATCGCAAGTTGTGTTAAAGAAATTAGTGGCATTAAAAGGAATTTGCGTTAACGGTTTTTATTGCGTTAACTTTGACAGCCCTAGCTCAAAATGAATCAAGACTTCCAACTTTTTGGCTGAGAAACTCACCTGTCACCCAGTCCGAGGATGTAGCCCACCATGGACATCACAGCCAGGGAGCGGGTGTAATTGGTCCTCCTATCAAACCACACCTGGACGAGAGAGAACATCTGGATTATAAGAGCTCTTCTGGTTCACAACATTAGAGCAGAACAGTGTGGAAAATGGCACAGAAAGCTCTGGCAGGCTGCTTGATGCATCTTTCCAGACACTTGAACATGCAGCGCGTCAGGAACACAAGGTACTAATGTTCCTAAAAATGGTTTGTTAAGTCCTGCTAAGTCAGTGGTTTGAAAGTAGGACACACAACCCAGAAAACTGATTCTTCAGGGAAAACAACAGTTTTATTCAAATATTACAGTATTTCCCTCAATAATTAGAAAAATGAGAGACTGGATACATTTAAAAAAGCTTTCCTCTCCTCACTATGTTGCCTCTACATCAAATGAAAACCTTTCCAAAATGCCTATCCGGTCCAGCCTCTTAGAAAAATGTACAGCTCTGTATGGTATCTTTTCTATAGTGAAGACTGTTGACATTTTACCCCAGAGCCACTGAAATGTGAGGACGGATGTTGGAAAGATCGAGTACACTCAATCTTCCTCCGCTGTGCTGACAGAGTGAAGAAGCATCTCACCTCAGAGCTGGGGCTCTTCAGCCACAAGAGCTTGGCCAGGTCGTCTCCGGCTGTGTTGTTGACGGCGTGCTCGAACACCTCCACCTTCTCCATCAGTGTCAGGTGGTCGTAGTCCGGGGCCATCTGAAATACACAAAGCCCATTACTAAAGCACTCTTAAAATGTGAACAAAAATATCATTACACAACAAGTTAAATTCAGAATTCAGGACTTCAGAACTTTTTCAATGCCAGTTACAAGTGAATGATGCTGGATTTTGCATTTCAAATAAATTCAACTACAACTTTATGGTGCATAAATGTGAAGCCACCTGGCAGCACTGAAAAACCGCAACATTTAAAGCTCCAGTGTGTAGGATCTGGCGGTATCTAGCGGTGAGGTGAGGAGATTGCAACCAACTGAAGCCTCTCCCGTGTGCTCAGCGTGTTGGAGAGCTACGGTGGCCGACGCGAAAATGCAAATGGTCCTCTCTAGAACCAGTTGGAGCAGAGCCAGTGTGTAGAGTGTTTGTGTACGTGGGAAGTGAGTGGTGAAGTAAGAGAGAGAGAGCGGCAGCATCGGGAGCGAGTAACATTATCGACTCCGGCCCAAGCAGGAAAAGTTAACAGTGTTTGGTTTGTCCGTTCTGGGTTACTGTAGAAACATGGCAGTGCAACATGGCAGACTCCGTGAAGAGGACCCGCTCCCTATGTAGATATAAACGTCTCATTCTAAGGTGGCGAAAACACAACGATTCTTATTATCAGGCGATTATATACGAAAAAAAACATACTTGTAAATATTATATTCCATTTCTGCCAATAGATCCCCCTAATTGTTACACACTGGTCCTTTAAAGACTTCTAAAAGTGAATGTAAGAGCTCAACAAATGTATTAAAAGGATAATGATTCTTATTTTTAACCTGATGTGCATCTGGAAAGCTAATAATATATCATTTAATGGATATCAGATTAATTATATTGATGGACTCTTCATACTGATGTTTACTGTCTGCGTTGATACCTGCTACAGTGAAATGAAATTATAATTGATAGATATATTGGCCCAAAAACATTCAACATATTAATGTCATTACAACTAGAAGGTTGCATTAATACTGCTTAAATTCGTCTCTTTCAAAGCCCTATATATTTAATTGGTTAGATATGAAATGCTCTGACGTTATCAATTCTGTTTTTGGTAACGGAGAATTTCTGTCCGTCGGTAACGCAGCGCTGTGTGCGGGGCGGAGCAGCTCTCACAGACACGCTGCTGCAGCGCAGACACACAGAAGCTTCTGCTCTTAGTAACTATGGCGGAGAATCTAAACTTTTAAAGCGTGATTACACTTTACTAGAGTTGATGCTGACAGTGCTTGTCATAAGTGCAAGTTTGCGTGTGAGGACATGAGCAATTTGTCGAAAAATTTAGCAAAAAGTTCACTTCCTCATTAAACGTCTCTACGGTCTATGGGTCCTTCACAGCCTCTATGACGTCACTGGCCTGTGTAGTCCGCAGCAGATGTGAGCAGCAGGCTGTGTAATACGAGTGAACAAAGTTATTATTATGTTTTGATCACTTAGATTATGGCCATATAGATTGTAACAGTGTCTGTCAACGAAATATAAGCCTGTTTCAGGTCACGGGGGATTACAAACTGTGTGTAAGTAGGTCCTATTAGAGGTAAGGTGGTAATTGTTTTGAAAGAAATGCTTTAATAATTTTTCATACGTTTGACCTGAAGGTGTGTGTAGAAGAGCAGAGTTCCCTGCAAACTTGAGGTAGAACTGAAACAACCCGAATAATGCTTTGCGTTTAATGATTTAAATTTTCGGGATTAGAAAGAAACATGGTGGTACTCCAAAAGACTACAATCTATCACTGTCTCACTCCCCCATCTTCTTCATGTTTTATCTCAAACTGATTAATGGCCTGGCTGATTGACTGGTCAACTTAATATCTTGCCATTTAGAAGGCTGAAATTGGATGCAACACATCATTAATAACTCTATTAGTGAATTGAATATAAAATCGGAGTCGTATTCAAAACAGGCCAGCAGAAGAAACCATGTGCACAGACTAAATTTGTTCTCACGTCTGAATGAATTTAGACTAGGGCTGTACCAAATGTCATTTTTATACATTCGAAGCTTCTATTGAGGTTTTCAAATGAAGCTTTGATTGTCTGTCATATTTTATGACGTTATCACCCTTACAAAATTGGGAAAACATATTTTTTTTCTGTTATTTTGGTTATAAAAATGTAGTTTCTGGTGCTGTTAGATTGCTACTGCTCCCTTTGTATCCGACAAGCAGGAGAGCAAACTGTTTTTTTGACTGCAGTGAAAATATTGTTTTTGAAAGGCTCCAATGCCAACAAATATGGATTGAAGCAGAATATTCCACTAAATAAAAACATGTTGTGAATTTTGGAAAAGATTACATCTATCTTTTGTCAATAAATTTGGACTTTTGGACTTTATAACGCTCTGGACTTATTGGAAATGTTTGGATCACACAAGTTGAAAACAATCCTACGCAGCCACCACTGGAATCTAATTCTACAAATAGTATAATACTATTAGTGTTGCCTAATCTGTATCTACAACTGTGCAGAAATACCATGTTTAAACAGAATGAATAGACATGCAAAAAAACAAACAAATGTGGATTAATAATTTGAATGTCAACATTATGAATGAAGCTTTGAATTATTGGGTACAGCGCTAATTTTGTCCCTGTTTGTGCAAACTCCACAGGACATGTTTTGGTTCAATCTTCACTATTATTGAGCACACACACACACACACACACACACACACACACACACACACACACACACACACACACACACACACACACACACACACACACACACACACACACACACACACACACACACACACACACACACACACACACACACACACACACACACACATACAGAGATTGTTTTTCATTTTCCGTTAATTCTCCCTGTTATTTTACTCTATGATTAGAGGACTACTGACAGAGCGGCTGAGAGTGACACTTCCTGCTTGTCTACTCACAGTCAGACAAGGTCTATTGTTTTTCATCCTGTTGATCAGTAAATCATTTCACAATTGGACATAATGTCACCATCCTATTTTAGACTTCAGTCCTGCCTTTCTCCCGTAGCCTTGATGTCTCTTCTTCAGTGGACAGTTTTTAATTAAACCACTCTCTGTAAGCTTTTTGCACAGCGGATGTAAGGGTCTTAACCTGCTCTGTCTCTGCTCCCACGTGTCATCCGAGGCACTTTCACTTCCTGTAGTGACATTTAAGTGAGGGAAGATTGTGTAAGTGTGTGCTCTCTATGCCTAATTGGGCATTTCTGAGGCGGAGATATCTACTTAATTCATGAGAGTTAAAGACCTGCGAATGTGTTGTCATTAAAGAGTAATTGGTATTCATCAATATAATCACTGAAAACGGACGCTTCCTCAGCTTTGATGAATCCATTTAGTATCTAGTGTGGATGCTTTGTATGAAATTAACTAATTTACAAACATTTCATGAATGAGACAACTGCTGGCGCAAAACAGTGAGTAACATGCAAGTACATAAGCTCATTTACACATAAATGTGTGTTTAATAACAGTGTAATTCAAATTGGTCCTGGGATTGTACTGCAATTGTTTCTAACATCTTAATGTTGCTAAGCGGGTTAACTGAAACTGAAACAGAGAAAACTCATAATGTAGACACACTAGGGCTGTCAAAGTTAAAGCGATAATAACGCTAGAGTGAAGATAATAGCATCATATGAAACTACAAAACCTAAGGGAATCCATTGGTACCAAACATGTCGTACTAGCTCATACTAGCGAAGGAGGTTAAATAACGCTGCAAACTTGCGCTAAATTTTAGCGAGGAAAAAAGATTTTTAGGTTGTAGCGAGCTCAGTTTTAAAGCTAGAGTGAAACTATGAAACATACTGTAGTAGAAACAAACTAAAAAAAGGAATCATTGGTACCAAACATGTCATACTAGCTTGTTGTGAAGGAGGCTAAATAACGCTCCAAACTTGCGCTACATTTTGGAGAGGAAAAACTGGCATGGCCATTTTCAAAGAGTTCCCTTGACCTCTGACCTCAAGATATCTGAATGAAAATGGGTTCTATGGGTGCCAACGAGTCTCCCCTTTACAGACATGCACACCTTATGATAATCACTTGCAGTTTTGGGCAAGTCCTAGTCAAGTCAGCACACTGACACACTGACAGCTGTTGTTGCCTGTTGGGCTTGAGTTTGCCATGTTATGACTTGAGCATATTTTTTATGCTAAATGCAGTACCTGTGAGGGTTTCTGGACAATATTTATCAATGTTTTGTGTTGTTAATTGATTTCCAATAATAAATATGTACATACATTTGCATAAAGCAGCACATTTATCCACTTCCATGTTGACAAGAGTAATAAATACTTGACAAATCTCCCTTTGAGGAACATTTTGAACAGGTGGAAAAAGGTGTGATTAATTTGCGATTAATCATGGACAATCATGAAATTAATCACAATTAAATATTTTAATCGATTGGCAGCCCTAATATTAAACACATATGTAAACAGATCATGCATATTCTGTTAGTCTGTCTGTTTTCAGTTATTGAAATGCAGGAAGTAGAACCCTAATAGAAGTTAGTGGTTCCTCACCCTGAGCATGATGCGATGTTCGATGTTGAGCAAAATCTTTTTCTTCTCTCTGTAGTCTCTGATGAGTGCGTGCAGGGTGTCACAGTGGGGCACCCAGCCAATCAGGCCTGAGTTGGTGGACAGGGGGATCACGGCGTAGCGCTGAATGCTGACAACAACACACAGCCAATAATTCATTGTCAAGGTTTCAATACTTTTGAGAGTGTATAAGTATGAAAGCGTGTGTGCTCAAGACGTGTGTGTAATGTACTGTACCTCAGGCTCTGTGTGTGTGTGTGTGTGTGTGTGTGTGTGTGTGTGTGTGTGTGTGTGTGTGTGTGTGTGTGTGTGTGATGCTCTTGTATGGGCGAACAGGACTGTGTGTGTCTACCTGAGGTTCTTGCGCAAGGACGCGGGGTCGTTGGCCAGCAGTGTGTTGACCAGACCAAACAGCTGCATGACTCTCTCGTCCTGCCTCAGGTCCTCGTGGCCCTTCAACAGGAACATGAACTCATGGCCGTTGCTGCCTGCAGAGGGCGCCACAAAACACAACACTGATACACTGCTCATAAAAGGCATTATATAAGAAGCGTTATATGGCTGGATTTGGCAGTACTAGCTGTCCTCTCCAGGGCGCTCCCCTGCTGCTCTGCAGCTGCATCTCCATTACCTTAGCCTGAAGCAATGTCTAGTGAGTCTGAGCAGGCGGCAATAAATGATTTCATATGAACCCTGTCACTCCTGGAGTGAGCTCGGTCCCAATAATCCCTCGCTTAATGGTCACCCTCGGTTTGGAATGGCACTCCGGAACGACAGATATGAGGGGTGGTTGTGGTAAAATAAGTCTGCCATGGAAAAGAACCGCGCAAACACCGGGCTTTACAAGTACATACTGAACGTGTGAAGTTCACGTGAAGTTCTGTTGACTGTGGCCAAGGCGCTTTCTTCATCAGCTCACGTGGAGTGGAAAATATGTATGCACTGGATGAACTGTGACGTCAACTCAATCCTCTTAAGCTGAATGAAGTTTTCAGCATGACAGTGAGGAAAATGGATCTGAAGTACAGATGATGTCAGTTATCTAATTGTTCCACGATCTTATACTGTCCTCCGTATTCTCAACAGACCACATTACAATGATTTCACCAACACTGGAATTATCCTACTACATTTGATGGAGTTAAACGATACTTCCAGTAGAAAGAGTTAGACAGAGTTTATCCTCAGTCTGCTCCTAATGACAATCCCAGTAAGCAATGTATTGTGTGTCACTGGGGGGACAGAGCCCTGACAGTAAATCTAAGCAGCCTGTAGTGGGTGACGGGTCTTAATCTGAAGTCTTGCTCCAGAGGTCAGTTGATTTATTGGCTATCATCTTTTACAGAGTATGTTGTGTAACACTGATGGGATACACCAGAACAAGGTACATTGTAGAGAGCTGAAAAGAGTGAAGTAGAGCGAAACATTTGTGATTGATAATCTGAGGATTTGGCTTCGAGACAAGGTGACTTTATAGCGCCGTGCCATTTTAGAAGCACTTCAGTGTCGTATTTCATATCACAAAGCAGAGCGGGGGATAAAATGTCAGAATTATTTATTTCTGTATTCAAATTAATGCCAGTGGACGGTGTTGGGAGGATTCCTGACAAATTGATCTGACCCTGCATGCACCATTCCTCGCCGGATAGAAAATGAAAATTCCCCAGACTCGTGACGTGAGCTCCCTGTCAATTGAGTTTAAAAAAAGTAGTTTTTTTGAGGTAATTTAGATCCATTTTTGTATTCAGTTTAATCTTGCTTCTGTTTCTAAAGACGATTTTTATTCTGGTGTATTATCCATACACAGAGCTTCGCCATGACTGATGAGTTCAAAATAAATAGTGGCCTCGGAGCTGTTTGTTCTTTGGGTAAAGATTCTATTAATATTGAATTTCCTCTAATGCGATGGCCCACGCCTGCTGAAAGCATACGTCTCTGACAACAGATATTCTTTAATCTACTTTCCTAATATAATGGGTTCAGAGCAACGAGGCCTGTGCAATTTCCTCCTAATCTTACCCATGATGGTGAGCTTGCGTGGGCGCTGTTTGGAGGTGATGACCTGCAGGGAGGCGGCGATAGACTGGATGCGGATGATAGGCTGGTTGGGGTCGTAGGTGCCTGGTACAGCCAGTTCAAGGTCCCGGCACATCAGCAGCTTCGGAGACACGTATTGTAGCTCCAGGGAGGTCAGCTGCGTGGAAGGTTGATGAGGTGAGGATGTAGCACAGGAAGAGACAATTAGTAAAAAAAAAAACAGCTCTTGCCAACAGTGCCTCGACCAATATGCAGAGTGTTACAGATGTTGGCTCATATCCAAGTTAAGGTCTTATGTGCAAAAAAGTTGTTTATACACAACCTTTAATAAATGACTTTCTATGTGTCCATTAATAAATGCATTCTCTGCTTGTCTGTATTCAACCATCAGTGATTTAAACTGCTTCAATAACACTTTAAAATAACCATCATTTATAAATGGTACATTGAAAGTTAATTAAACTTAGTTAATAGTTATTTTACTGTTAACAAACAATGAAATGATAATTAATAATGTTTACTAATTATTAGTAATGCTATAAATTCTGTTATTTTATTGGTAGTTTGTGTAATATGAAATGATTAATTTATAAATTATATATTGTATCATAAGTCTGCATGTTCTCCCCGTGTTAGCGTGGGTTTTCTCCAGGTTCTCCGGTTTCCTCCCACAGTCCAAAGACATCAGGTTAGTTTAATTGTTGACTCTAAATTGCCTGTAGGTATGAATGTGAGCGTGACTGGTTGTCTGTCAGTTTACACTTTATTGTGCTTTTAACAATTGAATCTTGCAAAACACAACTCTCCACATGAGAGGACATACAAATTATTATTATAAATTATAATAAGAATTATAGTTATACATTTGTAATAAACAATCTGTCATAAAATACAAATTTACAGTTCACAATAGAGTGTACTGCCTAACCAACTGTCTTACCAACAGAAAAAAATTGTAATAATTAAATAAAATAAATAATAATTTTTAGTAAATATTAAATAAAAATAAATTTAAAAAAAGGAAAAAAAAGGGGGGGGGGGGGGGCTATTACCCTTGTCAGCAAACCAATTGGTGTCTCTGCAGAATCATTTCATAATCATTAACAACTACTTATATAAAATGTTATAATGTGTGCAACAATAATCTGTTAAAATAATATATATGATAGCATCACTAATTAGTAAACATTATTAATTATCATTTCATGGTTTGTTAACATTAATAACTATTAACTAAATTTTAATTAACTATAAATTTACCATTTATAAATTATGTTATTATAAAGTGTTACCATTGCAGTTTCAAATCCATTTAAATGCTTTTGCAGTGTAACGTATGGTTACTTCATCACAGCCTGAACCTGCTCTGGATGTGCTGTCTGGATGCCTCCTGGAGAGGGTTTATTTCTATGTTAATGCCCAGAGGGGGAATGAAATGCTCCCAGCGTGTTATTATGTCGCCGTGTATTTCATGCTGCTTACTGTAATGTCCCAGCGGGGAGCATCCCTAACAGCAGGACCATGATACCACAATGTCAAATAGTATTGTCGTCTCCATTTGCTGTGTGAAGTGTGAGCTTGTGAAATGTCATTCTTCAACAAGGCAATGAACGCTGCGAGGAACGACATCTATTACTTCAATTTCATCTTCACTTGAGAAGCAACAAGACTGACAAGACCTGGTGTAAATAAAGCTTAAGCCCTCTACACATGACTTCCCAAACAGCCTGTGTGTATCTGAATATGGATACAGCGTTTCCACTAATAAAGACACTACTTGTGTATACAGAACATTATGGGAAAATTAATGTGCATAAAATTATAACCATACCTGTATGTCTGGTATATAAGAGGGTGTTTGTAAGAGCTACTAAGTATACTGGAATATTTGGTGGCAGGAAAAAGTAGTTTAATTATCAAGAAAGCAGCTGTCTGCTACTGATTGTAGAATATTTTAAAAGGAGCAATGCTATCCCATCATGTTCTGCCATTCCTCTTTGACTTCCATTATCCCTCTGTCTCATCACATTCTGCCATCTTTCAACTGGCATCTTGTTTAAAGGTTCTCTATACAATATCCAGAGCATTAATATAGCAGCAAACAACTATTTGCTATCTAAAGAGATAGTGAAGTAATGTCTACCTGAACAGAGAATGAAGTCGCTCTCCCTCTGTGTGTGTTGCAATCAGACCTTCTCCTTGCTTTGTTAACATATCTGGGCCAATCGTCCGTCGGCCAATTTGGGGCCGTCGGTGAGCGTCTGTCGGCCTAGTTTTTGCAGTGTGTCCCGCACCGTCGGCTCTAGTCTGCCCGCGTCTGAGTTTTTTTTGGCCGATTCAGCATGTTGAAACAGCGGCGGAGCCCATCGGTGGGAGAAATCACTCTGATTGGATGTTCAGCTTAAACGAATCAGTGCACCAGAAGAGAAACGTGTGATGAAAGCAAGCCAACGAGTAAAGTCAAGAGGTAAAACTCAGAAGGCTCTTCTCATTTTTCATCTTCATCTCATCTGATTATTCTAATACACGGATATTTTCACAACGACATGGCCGTCTGGAATGAAGCTAAGTGTTGAGTGAGAGTGGTGTGAAAATGGTCGGCAGACGCCGCTTTATTTCATGTATGTATCATAACAACTGCTTGTATATCCGCAGTACTCGGTCTTCCGGTATCCCTTTTTGAATGACGAATACAGACTACCGCTACCTGCTGGTAGGGAGAGTTATTTCATCTCACGCAGGTGCAGAACGTCCGTGGTAGTTTGCCGTCACACTGTAGTGTTTGCAGTGTGTTCGAGAACAACTTTTTTGGCCAAGACAAAGGCGATGTGAGGCGACGCAACTGGTAGCCTTCATTGCCGCTAGTTCTTTGATGTTGGGTTGGTGTGTCTGGGCCTTTAGTGCATGTTCGTCCACTGGCTAACTCACGGCCGCTGCTCTACACTGCTATCATATGGCCGAACGACGGCGCCATTACGGAAACGTAGCACCCACCCCCCAGGTTAACACTGTTAGTTCTGTCAACACTGTTGCCTTTGTTTTCACTGTTAGCACCGTTAGCTACGAGGTTGAGAGCCATGCAGAGGCAATAGAAATGCTCCGAATCTTGTTTAGGGCACCTTTAATGACTTCACCTACAGACTAAGATACAGAATGCGCGGATTTACCTGCCTCAAGATCAAAGAACGAGTCAGGACACGAAAGGCAAAATATATCTCATCACATCTGATAAGAGATTGGAATAGAGTGCTCCACGGATGACATATATTTGTAGGCCAACCAGGAAGTTAGCATCACCCTGGTTCCATCAACAAAAAGCCAATGGAATTTTTCCATTGGGTTTTGGACTATTGCAAAAAATAAGCTCTGTGGTAAACACATGTTTATGATACTTAATGAACACCACTTTCTTGAATTTTGAAGTGTGAATGCAATTGGCAGAAGTAAAAAGCTAACGTTAGGCTATAAACAAACACCACGGTCAAATGAACGCGAGTAAACACAACGAGGCTGTAAGGGCGGACGAGTCAGCATGATGACGTTTAGTAGTCTCATTTAGCCACATTTGTTAAGCCGCCTTTTTTAAGACACATAAGGGCTTCAAGATTCACTAGTGGGGTATTTATTGATGTTTTTTATGTCGTAGAACAAAACATTAAAACCTCTTAAGCTTGTGTTAACCACAGACCTTATTTCAGACGTCTAATTAAAAACCCATTCAAAAAACCCATTGACTTCCAGGCGAGGGAACCGGAAGTGCTAAAATGCTAACTCATTTCAGTGTTTTAGGACTCATTCCTGTAGGGTGTAGGAATGCAGAACTGATGGGATGTCAGCTCTAATTTTCCCTTTAGAAAATGTGCATACAGTAATCCTAGAATGAGGCTTATAAGAGTAGAACAGATTCAGTGCAGTGACTCCATAGTTTCACTCACCTGTGGCAGCTGTTTGGAGATGCGTCTGAATACATGGTAGTAGAGGTCCCAGGCCTGGGTCAGGTCTTTAACGTTTCCAGAACGCATGTACTTCCTGCACCAATCCTGAGCCTCCATCAAGTCCCTGCCGTAAGCCTGTAGCACGAAATGAGACAAACACACTCTGTCCTCAGTACGATGACTCATTCAATTAAACGAAAACGCTTTGCCAAAGCACGACTATAAAACTGAATGTCAAGGCATTAAACATCACTGTTCCAACTTGATTAATCCAGGATTTCAGTAAGTATTTTGTTTTTAATAGCGCACATCTGCAAAGGCAGCCTGAATGGAAACATCTGATAGTGCTTGCGCAGAGAGCTAGGGTTGCTGGTATGACTTATGGCTGTGAAGTAAATAGTGCTGTGTACAAACTCACACTTACAGTAATTTGTGGTGATTAGATATATTGTTCATTTTACAATGCCTATAAAAATATTCACCCATTGTTTCAGTTTTGATTTACAGTGTTAATGAAGTTTTTTTTTTTACACTAATCAACAGAAAAGACTAATGTGAGAGTGAAATCAAATCTCTACAAACTGATCTCATTCAAATAAATACAGTACATAAAGCACATTATGTACTTTTTTCACCTCTCAGGAGCTAAATTTAGGAACTTAATTAGGAACTAAATGTTCCTTTAGTGCATTTGTATTTGAGTTTCTATGACAACAGATTAAAGAAACATCTTGGCGTAATTTTTTCACACAAGACTGTCGTGCAACTTTTAATCTATGTTGAGCAGGAGACATGCAGAGGCTTTAGTTTGTGGTGTTGCACTAAACATGACTAAACTCAAAATTCAACCCCAATCTGAGATGGCACGCACCTGGTTAAAGGATGTCTCTTTGAGGGTCTGTGGTCCCCTCTCCATCATGGCATGAAGAGGCTCCAGCACAGCAAACATGCCCTTGACGTTGCGCTCGCCGAAGTAAAGACGTGACGCCTCTTCGAGGCCCTCGTGCCACATCTCGTGCCACAAGATGGCCACTCGAATAAGTTCCTCACTCACCTGGATGAAAAAAAACAAAGATGAAAAGGTCAGACTGTCCTCTGGTAAGTTATCTGGCATCTTGTCTTCGTGGATAATATTTACATTTTAGATTTCTTCGAGTTTTCCAGATGAGAAATATAAAATTTATATTTGTAAAGAAAAAGTGAAAAAAAGTTTAAGCCTCTTAGAGCCAGCCGGATCCTTCTACAGCAGACAACATATCATTGCAATCCAGAGAGCACAAATACCTGCTTTGCAACAGCAGCAGAACGTCATTCATTCTTTTCATACTAGGGCTGTCAATCGATTCAAATATTTAATTGCGATTAATCGCATGATTGTCCATAGTTAATCGCAATTAATCGCACAATTTCTATCTGTTCAAAATGTACCGGGAGATTTGTCTATTATTTAATACGCTTATCAACATGGTAGTGGGTAGATATGCTTGCTTTATGCAAATATATGTATATATTTATAATTGGAAATTAATTAACAACACAAAACAATGACAAATATTGTCCACAAACCCTCACAGATACTGCATCTAGCATAAAAAATATGCTCAAATCATAACATGGCAAACTCGAGCCCAACAGGCAACAACTGCATGTGATTATCATAAAGTGTATCTGTATGTCTGTATTCACATATGTTGAGGTCAGAGGTCAAGGGACTCCTTTGAAAATGGCCATACCAGTTTTTCCTCGACTAAATTTAGCTCGCCTAGACAGCCCTATATCATAGAGAATTTTACAGTACAGCATACAGTAGTGGCAGAGGAAGAGGTTCACATTGATGCACATTTCTAATACAGCAACTCTTTTTATGGGACCAAAGACTTAACTTGAATGAGAGAAACATAAGGAGACAAAACTGATAATTAATGTAAGGATAGGTAAAAAAACATTCTGGGTTAATTGATCTACAGTTATATGGAGAAGAAGCAACTAACATTCTGCAGGGACAAGACAGACAGAAGCTCCCATTTTACCCTCAAGAACAAACACTTACTTTCTAAGTAAAGGATGAGGAGGATTTTATAAATAGACATGATTAAATGTGTGTACCATGATGGCCTGCTGAACCAGAGTGTTGCAGTGTTCACACATGTTCTTCAGGATCTTGTTAGCAGCATTGTGGCGGGCTGTGGTGGTAGACTTGGAGGCCACAGTCAGCGGGTAGATCAAAGCCTGAAGGTGAACATAGAACAAGCCAACAATCAGTAATGCTTTAAGTTACCATGGGAACTGCACTCTTGGTTCAGTTGTGAAACAACATTAGCAGTAGTGTGAGCAGACTTACTTGGGGATGATACCGTCCAATGTCTGTTAGCAGCTGGTGGATGAGGCGACCCACCAGGGCTCGAGGGGTGTCGATCCGAGCTATGAGCTGAGGGATCACCTGGACAGGCACAGAGATAATGGAATAAAAGCTAAGTGTAAAATATAGCATTGACACAATAAGTGCTCAAATCAGCAAGAACTGACGATATAACGTTTTTTTGAAATTCAAGTTCAATTTAACATTAACCTCTTCCACTCCTTGAGGGCGAGGGCGCCGGCGCCCCTGGCTGACTTATATGTCTTTCAGTGGCTGTAGCAGGCTCAGTTTTAGAGCTAGAGTAAAGGTACCCAGCTCTTTCATGAACACATCCGGACCTAATGACATTGATGCTATTGATGATGTGCAAGCTGTTGTTGGCACTTACTTACTTACTTGTTCCCCCCTATCTAGATCCTTGCTTGTGTTGTACGAGCTCTCAGATGTACGTCGCTTTGGACAAAAGCGTGTGCTAAATGAAATTGTAGAATTGTAGGTAGGTTTCTGAGCAGTTTCCAGAACAGAAGTGCTCGCCATCCAATCGCCGAAAAATGCAATTCTTGCAGAAAACTCCAAATGTCTAAAGTTTTTGGTTCCAAATCACAGCATGGCTTTTTCTATGGTGTTCCTCAAGAACTTGGTGTCTTAATGTGGCATTTTGGAGGGATTATTGATCAATTTGATCAATTCTCGAGTGGTAAAAAATAGTTAAATTTAACACCAAATCTGTGTAACCCCAACATCGCTGCAACAATTCATGTGAATGGCCATCTTATACTTCTATCATAATGTCCTTAGCCCTTATACACTTTCACAATTTATTTTAATTAATTAATTAATTCATGTGTATTTTATGGATTTATGACTAGAACAATTTGACACACAGTGCTGAGCAGCATCTCAAATGAATCTTCAGGTTCCCAGCTTTCAGATGATGTACACCACTTCTATGGACATATACTGTTGACCTGCTATCTCTCCCTAAAGACCCCCTGTACCCTCCTAAAAAAGACAAAAATGGGTCTATGGTAATGAAGGGTGAAGAGGAAAAGGTTAAGGAGATGCCAGCGTTACCATTTCCCCTGCCCAAACTCTCTCACTTTCATGGGGATTCATTTAACTCACTTCTTTATCTCGGGGCTAACTCCTTGTGTTAGTGTGCATGTTTTACCTGTAGCCAGGTGTCTATTTGAATGGTCTTGATACCCTCCACCAGGGCTTCGTTCACTTCAGGCCAGTGACCGTAGTCGAACCATAAAGTCAGAACCCTGAACAGCACAAAAAATAAAAGACAAAAACATTAAATCTGAATCTTTTCTTTCCTTATTATTAAGAATAATGACAATCTCAGTCAACCACTAGAGGTCCTCCTATCACCACACACCACATCTCCTGGTTGTACATGAATATGGATGCTATTTGTCTGCTTGGTCTATTTGCCCAGTGTGTGCTACAGTCATGTAACTCACCTGAGTGTGTCCTGCAGGTTATTGCCTCTGGACAGGGAGATGGAGCGGAAGAAACCTTGAACAGCAGGAACTGTGTAAAGGAGCAACGTCTTCGAGAGGTCCTGAGGAGGGACAGCACACCACAGAGGCTTTTTCATGCAAGAAAAAAAAAAACTATGAGGGAGAACATAGCTTACTGTTGGTGTTGACTGTATGTGGGGATGGAAAATTCCGGACAGTCACTCTACTTTAAAATTCATCATTTTATCATTACTGTGGACAGCAAAGGTTAAGCAAAACTGAAATGAGTTTTGCAGGAATTTTCCGAGTAACTATTTCTATTAGGGCTGTCAAGGTTAACGCGATAATAACGCGTTAAAGCGAAAATAACACATTAACCGCAAATTCATTTCAACGGCACTAATTTCTATAACACATTAATGCAACTTGCGATTTTTAGGTTGTAGTGGGCTCAAAGCGGGTTTTAAAGCTAGACTTAGGGTGACATCATATGAAACTAGAAAACTTAAGGAATCCATTTGTACCAACCATATCAAACTAGCTTGTCGAGAAGGAGGCTAAACAACGCTCCGAAACTTTCACTACATTTTGGCGAGGAAAAACTGGCATAGCCTTTTGCAAAGGCGTCCTCTTGACCTCGGACCTCAAGATATGTGAATGAAAATGGGTTCTATGGGTACCCACGAGTCTCCCCTTTACAGACATGCCCACTTTATGATAATCACGTGCAGTTTGGGTCATAGACAAGTCAGCACATTGACACACTGACAGCTGTTGTTGCCTGTTGGGCTTGAGTTTGCCATATTATGATTTGAGCATATATTTATGCTAAATGCAGTACCTGTGAGGGTTTCTGGACAATATTTGTCATTGTTTTGTGTTGGTAATTGATTTACAATAATAAATATATACATACATTTGCATAACGCAAGCATATTTGCCCTCTCCCATGTTGATAAGAGTATTAAATACTTTACAAATCTCCCTTTATGGTACATTTTGAACAGATAAGAAATTTGCGATTAATTTGTGATTAATCACAATCAACTATGGACAATCACCTGATTAATGGCGATTAAATATTTTAATCGATTGACGGCCTTAATTTCTACCTTGGTTGGACTGGGAGTGGTGGGAGAAGAGCACTGAATGACCGATGTGGATGGGTGTAAAGAGGGCTTAATTCTTTGTGACTCTCACCTCATTGACCTTTTTCTGGCCCGGCGAAGGTACAGGACTGTGGTCGGTGCTGTCAACCTCGCTGTCGCTGTTGCTGGCTTCACTATTAGCGCTGGCACCACTTGCGTGTCGCAGCTTCTTCTTCTCGTCCCGTCCTTGGTTCTGGTGTTTGTAGTGCAGCACCGCCTCAAAGTTCATTACTGCCCAGGCATGCCAGGCCTGCAGAGAGATGGTATAAACACTAAGAAGTGGTAACTGGAAATGACTTGCCCGTTTGTTCATGATGTCATTTTCCAGTTTACTGAGGGAGAGATATCTCCCGGGGGGCTGTAATTATTCCCATCCAAACATATGAGATGGAGTTAGTGAGGATGGATTAGGAGAAGGGTATGTTGTTATAGTGACATCTTTGCTCTCGGCTCTTCCATCACCTCATATCTTTGAGGCATCAGAAGAAGCACCACAAGTACAACAATCCGATGATCAAACTAAATGAGTCGTGCACAGACAGAACCCAAAAAAACTAAACATGTCATGTTTGGTTCAAGGGCAATAAAACGGGTTCTAAGGTTTTCCTAATGACACATCAGTGTCATGGCGACCTCCTGCCGATACAGCTGGAATTTTTACTGCGGCCGCAGAGTCAAAAGTGAAAGGTTAGAGTTAAAAGAGGGAGACACTGACCTTGTACCAGTTGCGGTCATGCTCAGTGGAATGGCTGTAATACTGCAGAACCTTGGGGATGGTGCTCTCGTTGATTCCCTGCAGACTGAGCTGCCACTCCCCCAGCTTCAAGAAACATCTACATAAAGGAAAGGGATAAATAGAAAGACAAGAGGGGGACATTTCGGTTAACATCATTTAAATGCTTGCTTTTCTTCCCATCAGAATATTATTTTACATTTCTACTTCGTTTAAGGAAAACACGCCCAACCTGCTGCAGCATAGTTTATTTGACTAGTCTCCACCAGTTTCAAGTCTTCTTCAATACAACATGATCATTTAGTAAATTATGGTCCCATTTAGAGTCAAATAGACCATAAAGCAGGGTATGCTTTAGGGCGTCGCTACCATGGCGTTGTCTGGTCTGGGAGTTGTCTGTGTTTTCGTTGTAGAACGTTCACAGTGTGTTTTCAGTTCATTATGTTAATTATAACCTTTTTGGTCGCCAGAAATGTCTTATTCAGCATTCAGTAGGTAGCTCCACCCTTTCGTGTCACTTCTGGTTGCAAAAAACAAGATGGCGACAACCAAAAGGCCGAACTTGAGGCTTCGAAACGGCAGTCCACAAGCCACGGTCACGGTGACTACGTCCACTTCTTATATGCAGTCTATGGTCTCCACCTACATTTATAAAACTGCACTTTAACAATTAAGTGGTACCCTACCAATGAAGCTCCTATGGCAAGCGCTTGAACTTCATTCTATAAATAATAAACACACTAACTGACATTTTCTGTCATTCAACAGAAAAAAAAACATCTGGTCTATTTTGAGACCATAAAGGTTACGGAGGTCAGAGGTCAATGTTGTTAATAGAAGGAACGAGGAAATGAAGGCACAACAAACATCAACATGTAACAAGCCCCCAGGAAGAGCGGCAGGCTTTGAAGCAAATTTTTGTAGTGGCCAAACGGCGGTACTACAACTTCTGTGTTTGTCACGTGATGCCATTGGCCCCAAAAATACTTTTTCCCATAGAGTTACATTGGGAAAGAGATGTCTGTAAATCAGTGGATAATTTTTTTCAGTTTTTTTTCCAGTACGAACACTTGAATAGCCCTTATTTCCTATATAGGTCCTAAAAGTTGTAAAATGCACTAATAGCTGAATCCAGAGTTATTTTCCTTCCTCCGTTTATGTAAATGAGGCCCAGTTCGAGGCTGGATCGAGGGCTGGGAGGCGGAGTTAAAGGAAAACGCTACTGCGCCTGCTCTATGGGCCCAATGGATGCGGGTACTTTATCACTCGGCAGTCCAGCCAATTAGGCTTCGTGCCCCACTGAGCAACTCTCATAGGAATGAACGGGAGCCCGCCTCCAACTCTGTATCCAGTTCTCTTCATACATCCATGGTTTATAACCGTGCTTATGTTGTCATTGCTTATAGAGAGTTGGCAGTGAAATTCCGTTCATCCCAAGGGGCAGTCCATTAATAAGGAGTGAGATACAATCTTTGCATATCATGCAGGCATTTATAAAAAGTATCACTACTGAAAGCAGCGGTGCATTTATCTGCTGAAAGGTTCTGGGATCACATCTGGATATTTTCAATTATCCGAAGCATTTTTCCTTTAATTTAACCCGACAGTGAGCTCTGTGGCATCCCTGAGGAGGACTTAACTCTATCCATCACCCTCACAAACACAGATGCTTAAACTAGTTGTGTTTGGCGGGGCCAAGACATATAATTCATATACAACTACACTAAACCCTATGCACCAGCAGTGTGAATGCTGTTAACAGAGCACCTCCAATAAATTGTCTTTCGGGATTACGTAATTTCTTCTGAGTGCTTTTCCATGCGAGCGTACAGTTCGGGTTCAGCGCCTCTAAGCCAAACTGTTTCCGTAAACTGTTAACAGGTTGAACTTTTGGGGAAGAAGCAGGAGGAGGATGGGGTGTTCAGGGACGTCGGAACAACATGTTTATTTAGAAAGGCGACGCCACGGTTACTGATCTGCAGTAAGATAGCAGTGAAATTACACTGGATTCTTTGGGGAGAAAGTGGAGGCAGCCATGTGATTGTGTGGATGCGGGTGTCTGACTGAGCGGTCCAGGTGTGCTCCATACCACACCGCCGACCTGGATTCATGAAAGTGTGTCAGCACGTCTGGAGAGGAGGACCAGTCCTGACTGACATTATACAGGTGTTTTCCCCAGCATGCATTCCTAAGGCAGACAGAGTTACTGTCTGGAAGATGCAAAAGTGGAAAAAAAAGCCCCTTTCTGCCTGTTGTCACGCTTGTGTGTTGTCATGTAGGATTTATGAGAGGGGAGGGTGCGTATGACTGGTGTGTGTTTGTGCACGAGGCCAGATGAGACTACTGTATGATTTACTGTACATACGATTATACCTGTCTGCTTGCTTGTTTTGAGTCGTTTGACCAACACGGTACACATGTACACAGTCAAACTGAAAATCATTCTCTCTCCTGCACTGGGAAGCAGCTAACATTCAAAACTGAATGAGACAGTTTTAGATATCCGCCTCAAATATTTTCATGAGCCCACAAGAGCATGCAAAACAACGTCTTTAATTAAGACTTTGAAGTCATTCCCAGCAATATTTGTGAAAGGGAAACTTTCCATTCTCTAATCCACTAAATCAGCATCTGAAAACACATGGTATATATTTGAATGTCTCGTTTTTTTCAAAAATTCGGTGTTGCGTTGACAACTGCTTAAAAAAGACTCATCTTATCCCACGGTGAGGTGAGGTAATGATGATAGTGGAAAGGTGCCAATGGTGTGCCAGGGCTGTTAGCTGAAGAGCACAACACCCCAGTAGGTGCAAACTACCTGCACTGTGGAGCAGACACACCTGGTCTGTGATACCTGTAGACACCGTGCCATGTTTGGTTTGTGATAAGTATCTGTGTGAGACAAACTACCAGAAGGGGGCATTTTATTGGCAAGTTTGAGGTGAGACATTCAGAGAATCTGGCCAGCTTTGACAAAGGCCACAGGGTGCCAATGGACTATTAAAAAAGTGCTACGCCAGATTGGGTTACGCTCACGGAAAAGAAACAGAACACACTGTACACGACCCTGTGTGTTTACAATACGACGGCAGAAACAGCTTACTTTTTCCTCACTTGTGTTTTCTCCATTGTGCTGGAGTGGGTGTACGGAGGCTGGCACGGAGGAACTCCTGACATTTAATACTAATGAACCCCATCTAACTGCATAATGACACATTGGCATGACTTCGGGTGAATTTGACTTTCCCTCAGGAGCTTCACTGGTATGTACCCAGAAACAAAAGCCATGGAGTCAGTCTGATATGTTCATCCATCTGAAGAGAGTTTCTTCAAAGCACTCAGTGTTTTCAATCTATCTTAGTACTTGTAAAAGCTAAGCTACAACATTTAAAAAATTAAAATAAAAATAAAATCTGTGTGGTATCTGTGGCTGTCGCAGGACTGTAATAAGTCCGTTCAATTATTTCATTCGGGTCGATGAATTGGACGGGCTACCTGCCTGCACACTTTCTCCCCGTGCACTCTTGCGCGTCACCGGAGTCTTCCACAAGCTGCTAGCTTGACAGCTGTGAGTGCTAACAATAGCCATGTTCATTGTTGACGTTCATAGTGATAATTTTGGGGGAGTGGCTTTGGAGGGAGGCCTGAAGGGACGGACTGACTTTTGGAGCTAGTGCAGCTAGCTACTTTCATTGGAAAAGAGTTGGCAACACTGAGCTGGGTTTTTCGGTTGGTTCATTTTTAAAATCTAGCGTACTCTTGCTAGTTTCTCAGCATTCTTCTTTTCACTGGTGAAATTTCCATTTGAGGTTAGCAGTTGAAAAGCAGCAGGTTCTGAGCACTCTCTCACAAAGCAATACTCCAAAGAGGAGTTCTCCATCATTTGTGTACATTCACTTACTCCAGTCATACATACTGCCACTGAACTTACATGACTGATCTCCAATTCATTTTACTTTATAGCAACATAGTTTATAGATGATGTTAAAATGTATTTGACCACAAGGATGTGCAGGTTGTACTGATCAGACTGGGTCGCTTGGATAAGGAATCAAGAAACTGTCATGTCAAATCTACTTTGTACTAATGTAACCCTTAAAGATTTCAGATTGAGTCAATTATCTCTCTCCATAACAGTGTACTGAATACAGTACTTGAATCAGTTTTGGAGTGAGTCTTTGGTGGATATCAGAAATCTATAGAGGCATGAGATCGCAGCTAATTACTCCAGACTGTCAATTGTTTTGTACTTTAATGTTTATATTAAAAATGTTTGGAATTATATCTGTATTTCGGGCCATCTCTACGGAAGCCCTGGGAGGCAAGCGAGAAAAAACATTTCTGGTGATTTCTTTCCATCCATAAGGCTGATCTAAATTGGTTTCTCACCCGTTTTTATCTCTTAAGAACAGGTGAAAAAAGGTTTGTTTTGCCAGGATAATCTTTCTCAGTTTTTTTTTTATTTCCATCAATGAAAACAGGTGAAAAAAAAGTTACTTTTTTTTTTCCATCTGTGACAAAAAAAAAGTTTTGCCAGGTGAAAACTTTTTCTTTTCTTTCTTCTTCAGCCACAGGAGGCTGAAGTGCACTACTACTCCATGTTCTAAATAGACTAAAAGCATTCAAGTTTTCTTCCAGGTGAGTTTTACCTAACATTTACATAACTTGCTAACACACAATATATGTACCTTTGTGCATTGAGAAATACAAAAAAAATCTGGACAAAAAACATAAATTCTTTTAGTCCTAATTAGAACATTGGGGTAGTGGTGCACTTCAGCCTCTTGTGGCCAAAATGAGTATTACAACAACAAACGCTTAAAAACATTATCCTGACAAAAAAAAAAAATCACTTGCCAAAACTTTGTTCCCTACCTGTTTCATAGATGAAAAAAAAAAGCAACTTGGAAAAATTATACTGGCAAACCTTTTTTCCACCTGTTCTTAAGTCACAAACAGGAGAGAAAACAATTTAGTGGATCACCCGAATTTTTTTTCCTCACTTGCCTCTAAGGGTTTCCGTAGATCCCTCATTAAAACTGAAAATGTCTGGAGACACTTGACACTTGATATCCACCATAGGCCTTTTTTACAGCAGAAAGTTTGACTTGTCATAATAGGAAAAGCACAGGTGTTACTAATAACATTAACCATGACTCTGTTCTATTCAATTGTCCCAGTAAGCCATGGCAGTGTGACAGCATGAACAAAACCAGGACCCTGAAACTAAAGCAGCTAAATGCTATTCCGCCATCATTAATTTTATTATTAACACCTGTGCTTTTCCTACTGTGATATGTGAAAAAGGCTCATTAGGTGGTGAGCTGCTGTTGCTACTGTGCTTCCAGAAAAGGGCAGACCTGGCCATGAGTTTGTGGAGCTCCTGCTTATGCTGTTGGTCCTCGGCTGCGATGGCGTGCTGGGCTTGCTGCTGCATCCCTTGCACAAAGTGCTGCATGTGCTGGAAGGCATCAATCTGGAGAGATAGAAAACAAATACCAACAGCAGGTAAAGACTCTGTATCACTGAGAGAAATATGCTTCTCTGTGGTGTTTTGGTCCTTTCTGAAATCACTTTGAATTAAATACAAGCATGTGATTGGTGATAAACAGTGAACAGACGGTGCTACATTGACTAGCACACTTGTCACACTCAATATTTATCTGCCCAACAACAATAGACATTCTTTTCTGTTCATATCAGTGTTGCTGGACTCACCAGGGAAATATCCTCTGCTGTCATGGTTACACTGTTTTTATTATTACTTGAACTTACATTGCAGTTAGGACGACTGTGACATGGTGTCTGATCAGAGCAAAGTAGAGGCAGCCCGTACAACATGCCATTGCAGCTTGCACAGATCTGGGATGTCGTCCATAGTGGAGAAAATGAGGGATGGATATACTGTGAGACGAGATCCAGATGGCATATTTGCCATGGCCAGCATTTTTATATCTTTTTCACATGAAGTTCTTGAAAACTTCACACGTATGATTAACTTTAAAATGATATATCAGTAAACAGAGTGCTGCAGGGATGATATACTTTTATAGGCCAATCAGGAAGTTAGATTTGCACTGGTTCCCTCAACAAAAATTCAATAGGATTTTTCCATTGGGTTTTGGATTATTACAGAAAATAAGCTCTGTGGCAAGCAAACATTTTATGATACTTACACGTTTTGTTCAGCAAGATAATCTCCACAAATGAACATCACTTTTTCTTTTAGATTATTCTTTAGGGATTTTATTGCCTTAATTAGAGCAGCTGGAGAATGACAGGAAAGGATAAACAAAGAAGGGATGAATATAATTGCCAAAAGTAAAAAGCTAAAGTTAGGCTATGAACAAACTACACCACGGCTGCACGTCACCACCACTAAGCTAAAGGCGGACTGGTGTTCGCCGTGATGATGTTTAGTAGTCTCAAATTCACGAGAGGGATATTTACTGACGTATTTTAAAATATCTTAAGTTTGTGTTAACCACAGACCTTATTTCAGGCATCTAACTAAAAACCCATTCAAAAAACCCATTGACTTCCAGACGAGGGAACCAGTAGTGCTAAAATGCTAACTCATTTCTGGGTTTTAGGACTCATTCCTGTAGCACTCTATTAATTAGAAAAATGACTGAAGAATTTGTCCGTATCAGAAACTGTTCTGGCTCTGATTTGTAAGTTCTTTACCACCAATCCATTATTCCTGATACAGTAGATGACCCACTTTGCATGGTTTTCACTCAGTAGCACACCACTCATGGCAAGTGTGATGAAGGAACAGTGGATGCGTCCTTTCCAGCTCTGTCTGTCTGTCTGTCTGTCTGTCTGTCTGTCTGTCTGTCTGTGTGCGTGTGTTCATATATTCTGATTTGTCTGCTGAGCATTGCAGCTGGCCCGAGCAACAGCAACACTTTCGCTCACACTTACCTAAGTCCCCTCATGAGACCTGCACTCTGGAACCACAAACACTATTCAACACCTGGCAATAAATGTAGGTGTGTTTATGTGTGTTTGGGGGTGTATATACTAGAGGTCGACCGATTTATCGGTCGGCCGATTAATCGGGCCGATTATTTGACATTTTTTCATAATCGGCATCGGCCGATGCCTGAGCATATTAGGCCGATTATCAAGCAGGCACATCTGCGGGCAGCCCAGTGTTGTTGTTGCTGTGGAACACGTGTGACACCGCCCCTTGTGTGTCAATCAATTTGGCATTCTGCCGGGAGAAACCGGTAGGCTTACATTCGTCTCTTTCAAAGCCCTATATATTTAATTGGTTAGATATGAAATGCTCCGACGTTATCAATTCTGTTTTTGGTAACGGAGAATTTCTGTCCGTCGGTAACGCAGCGCTGTGTGCGGGGCGGAGCAGCTCTCACATGCACGCTGCTGCAGCGCAGACACACAGAAGCTTCTGCTCTTAGTAACTATGGCGGAGAATCTAAACTTATAAAGCGTGATTACACTTTACTAGAGTTGATGCTGACAGTGCTTGTCATAAGTGCAAGTTTGCGTGTGAGGACATGAGCAATTTGTCGAAACATTTAGCAAAAAGTTCACTTCCTCATTAAACGTCTCTACGGTCTATGGGTCCTTCACAGCCTCTATGACGTCACTGGCCTGTGTAGTCCGCAGCAGATGTGAGAAGCAGGCTTTGTAATACGAGTGAACAAAGTTATTATTATGTTTTGATCACTTAGATTATGGCCATATAGATTGTAACAGTGTCTGTCAACAAACATAAATAAAAAACCTGCTTTAGGACAGTTTTGGAAAGGTGCTTAAAAGGTTTTGAGCCCTGTACTATTACTACTATTAACCATCATGCACAAAATAAAATATGCACTGCAGTGCAGACACAAAGTGCAAATTGGAGAGACAGACCATAAGTGTTGTTCAATAAATGTTTACTTAAGTTAAGACATTTTGTGTATTATTTGTTATTATTAAGCTGTTATATTTTATCAGATGGAGGAAAAAAAGAACACCAGCCAAACATATCGGCAAAAAAAAAAATCGGCATCATATATCGGCCATCGGCTGTCCTGATTCTGTAAAAAATCGGCATCGGCATCGGCCATAAAAAACCCATATCGGTCGACCTCTAGTATATACTGTATGTGAGTGCATGGTAGACAAATGGCACAAGGCAGAGCAGTTCAATCCCAGGCTGCTCTGGTGAAACCTGCAGTATAACGTTGGGTCACCACTGTTGAAGCTTGGCGGTTGTTCTTGTGCTGGATGCTCAGCTACAGAAAGCACAAATCGTTCTGAACAAACAGGCTTACTTCATCCACTGTTGCCATGGATACAAAAGATTAATAACAACATTAGCCTAAATGTAACAGTTGTGTTGGTTTTACTGATCGATTCAGGCTTTTATAAGGGAAGATTCAAACCTCACAGAAGTTACACAAGACTGAGCTATATTTGTAAGTCCCTACAGGATTCGAAATAATTAATGTAAATGCAAACAAATAATATTTGTGAGTGGCTGCAATTCCTGAAATACCGTAACTCTGTCAGATCGGTAAAATCAGAAGTACAATTGCAAACCTCACTAATCGCAACACTTCCCAATATTACATTTTTACAATCCAGAGCCCAGCCGTATAGTATGTACAGTATGTTGGGTATTAGCCCTAAAAAACTGCAAATCCATGGTTTCAGTAAATTGTGGTGCCGACTTGCTATGATAACAGGATGTAAAATTATTGTGAGACAATGGAAGACGGTCACGTTCTCATCATTCGAGCACTGGATCGAACTAATGTCCAACATAGCAGGTTACCATCGAGTCATACTCAGAAATGTCAACTGATAAAGCTCATTGTCAATATAGTATACACATAACTTTATTTATTTATTTCACTCTTCAAAGATATGCTGATGAACTACCTTTTTGTACTGTACTGCTGCTTACTATCAATATAGTTTGTATTATTTATTTAGCCATGGAGATATATGGTGGGGCTGGTGGCTGGGGAAGTGTTTATAACATGAAAATGTCCGAAGAAAAGTCTTGTAACCTTCATGTTATTATGACAAAATGTTGGATAAAAATATAAATTGAAAACAACAACAACAAAAAACAATTACAATCCAGAACTGCTGTTAAGATCCCAAATAAAACTAGAATTACAGCCTCCGCCAACCAGTCAAGTTGCAGATTATATCCATGTCTGTCCAAAATGTCGTCACTTTATCATTTAATCCTATTAGATATTTGTGTGAAATTGTAATAATAATTAGCATATGAATTCTTGAATTATGACCAGAAACGTGTTTTGTGAGGTCACAGGGACCTTCAGCTTTGATCATCAAAATCTAATCAGTTCATCCTTGAGTCCAGGTGGACGTTTTGGACGTTTATGCCAAATTTGAAGAAATTCCCTACAGGCGTTCCTGAGATATCACTTTCACAAGAATGGGACAGACGTAAGGTCAGAGTGACCTTGACCTTTGATCACCAAAATCGGCGTGGAGGCATAAAAAAACATATCTTCAACCATTATGAACCAACTTCAACCGCAATTTAGATTTTTGTTGGGCAGCTGTTGCTTTAAAGCTAAATATAAAATCACTCCCAACAAGCTCTGATAATTCAAATCTCAGCAAATAATACTTGTTCTTGACTTAACCATCAATAACATAATAGCTAACTTAACAGTCATTTTTTTTTCAAGCTCAGTCATTATTAATAATCACAAAACACCCCATGGAGATCCTGGTGGGACTGATTAATGAAGCTCGACTATACAATTACTAGGCTGGTTGCAATTTCAATTTTCCTTTTTACAGATGTAGTTAGTTGGTGTTAATGTTTCTCAGGCTGTTTCCCTCACAATGTTAAATTAATTTGCTGTTTATGTCACTAGTGTTCCAGTAATTTAAACCCTCCCTATCCGGCATATTTGAAACTCCAATTGTTTCCTCATGTTGCACTAAAAACTTCCAAATAAGTCTTTAAAAGCTGACATGTTGCCTGTTGCTGTTTATCCTGAAAGTGTACTCTGTACTTTTGTCACGTATGATGACATACAGTATATACAGTATATAACTAATAGAAAAGCAACAAGAAAAATGTACAAAATGTTAATTATAAACTCAACACAAGGCGTTTGTTTGCTCCTACCTTGCGGGCACTCTTCCACATGTACTTCATATAGGCGTAGGTGACATGTGGGTGGGCTGTGGGCAGCGGGTGATCTAGTTGCTTGGAGGGATCGACCCCCAGAAGGAGCACCAGGGTCTTATGAGCCAAGGCCTGGAGGGATGAAGAGGGCAACAGAGACAAAAGGAGGAAATTAATCGCCAGAATGTTTGCAGTTTAGTAAGAACCCAGAAGGTTTTAACCTCTTAACACTCCGACGGCAGCCGGGCCGCTATTCTGTTTTTCAGAGGTTGTTGTGGGCTGAGTTTTCAAGCTAGAGTGAAGATACTGGTATCATATGAAACTAGAAAGACTAAGGAATCCATTGGTACCAACCATGTTAGCTTGTCGGGAAGAACGCTAAATCACGCTGAGGTCCCTAAACAGTCTTGGAATTACATAAATTGGGCATCACTGTAAAGCTGAGACTCTTGTGTATCTAATGAGCCATATTGTATTCATGCGTGATGATGTTAGTCCCCATAGTAGCCATTTCATATAGTGAGACCATTTTTTCAAATTTGACCTCGCTGTATAAAATGACCTGTGGTGATCTCTAGGATAATCACAGCCTCAAGAAACTTGACAACCTCAAACTAGAGACCTAGAGCATTCAGAGGATGGATGGCTTTTCTAGGTAGATTGACAATAAGGGGGTTTCTGAGCAGTTTCCAGAACAGAAGCGCTCGCATCCAATCGCTGAAAAATGCAATTCTTGCAGAAATCTCCAAATGTCAAAAGTTTTTGATACCAAATCACAGCATGGCTTTTTCTATGGTGTTCCTCAAGGCCTTGGTGTCTTATTGTGGTATTTTGGAGGGATCATTGATCATTTTTATCAATTGCTGAGTGGTAAAAAATGGTTAAATTTAGCATTAAATCTGTGTAACAAATGGAATCAACCCAAAAATTGTTTGTTATGGGACATAATAGAGCATGGGAATGACCATCACAAACTCATATCATCATGTTCTACGCTCTTATACACTTTCACAATTTATTTTAATTGATTAATTCATTTGTATTTCTTATTAATGACTAGAACAACTTGACACACAGTGCTGAGCTACATCCCACATTAATCTTCAGGTTCCCAGCTTTCAGATGATGTTCACCACTTCTATGAGACATCTACTGTTGACTATTTATCTATCCCTGAACATCCCCTGTCTCCCAACCCCTACCCCTCTAAAAAAGAGGGCAGAATGGTAAGGGGTTAAGGGACCCCGAGACAATACAAGCTTAATTTGATTTCTACCTTGATAAGATTTGATTAGTTCCTTTAAAGAGTAAAAAAAAACAACCAAAAAGGTCAGTGCATGACTAAGTGCTTAAGATTGTTTGAATAAAGACAATATTAAAAGACAAACAGAGACAGAAAGTCTTAGTGGGGTCATTCTTTCCAACCCCTTATAATCACATTTCCTGCTAGATTTGACGTTGGCCAATCAGATCTTGTTTTTAAGTGACATCACAGGTCGGGTTCTGGCATTCGGTGTGTGTGTGTGTGTGTGTGTGTGTGTGTGTGTGTGTGTGTGTGTGTGTGTGTGTGTGTGTGTGTTTGTGTGTGTGTGTGTGTGTGTGTGTGTGTGCTTAAATACAACAAGAGTGTGTAGAAAGAAAAATTGGCCGATTGTCTGCCGTCCCGTGCAATCAATTGGAACAACAGTGAGGTAAAGGAAGGAAAATTGCACAACTTTAATTGTGCAGATATGCAGTCTCAGGTTTCTAAACAGTGTGATTGAGGGTGCTGTGTTACTTTCATCAGCGCCAACTTAAAACAGGTTGAAATGAATTTCATGGCTGGAGTTCATGGCTGCACTTAACTCCGTCAGAGCTCAACTTCCCTTTTCCGTTTGACAAGACTGATTTAATCAGCTCTGATTTATTCCTCCTGAATGTTATGGGATTAGAATTAATTATCAGGGGTCTGAGCAGTGAATACTGAGGAGCTTTTTACAGGTATGTCAATGTACTGACCAGGCGTCCGCTCCTGCCGCAGAGGCTGGCGTACTTCAACCAAGTCCTCATGTCCTCGTGGGGGCTGATGACGAGCGATCGGACCATCAGGATCCTTTGCCAGTCTTCTACGATACGCTGACAACCCTGGAGGGAAAACACACAAAAATCATAAGAGACAGACGGGTAAACGCTTTACCCTTTTGTTACTCCCTTCAAAGAGAGGAACCTACTCGTTAAACTCAAAGAGAATGAAGACACGTGAGAGAGGGGCACAGTTGAAACCCAGGGGGGCTACTATTACTACCAACGGTCCCTGTCTTAAACATGTCCACACGTGAGCCCCGGTTCACGTGCCAGAACACCACCACAAACACAAGTCTGTACTCATACATTTGTAAGTACCATTAGCTGACTTTTTCTATTAAATATTCTCTCAACCTCAACCTCATTCATCATTATGATATAACTCAGTGCTGCAGGGGAAGGAACAGTAGAGTAATGCAGCAAACAAATTTAATTTAAGACACATCTACAGGGGGTAGACAACATAATATAAACATTTCATGAAAAAGGACTCTGATGTAACCTGATGATAATTACAAACACTGCTACAAGGAAGGGTCATGTTAAGTTGCATGGCAACTAGCAGCAACAAATCTTGAAATCAGTACACAAACACAACTAACATTTTCAAAGATAATACAACCCATCTTTGTGTCTGAAGTGGTGATTTACTTACTTCATAGTTGAAGTCCTTTTCATTAAAGGGACTGTATGTAAGTTTTTACACAAAACATTTTTAATTGTTTTTTATTGCCAATGTGTCAACAGGTTGTAACCTAACCTAAAAACTGAGACCTTCCGCAACTTTCTGTGTTTCCTCTATCAGCCTGTAGACTGCTTATAATGCGACGAACCCGGGCTGTTTTTTCCGGGAAAATCCAACGGATGTGACGTTATGCACGCTTGCGAATGCCTTTACTCTTTTCAGCTCTGCTTCAGGGCTAACAGTGTGCAAACGTAACTAACATTCTGTTAGAAATGGAGTCCGCCAACCCCAATAAACGACCAGCCCCCACCACAACTCAGACTCCAACACGAACTCCAAGGAAGCACAAAAAAACAAAGTTATATCTAGTGAAGCCCGTCTTGCAAAACAGGAATGTTACCAACGTCGGGCAAAAACTAGTGTTGCGGGAGTGTGTGCATGTGGGAAGTGAGTGGTGAAGCAAGAGAGAGAGAGCTGCAGCGAGTGTGTGAGAAAATGAGCGAGCAGCGGAGCGGAAGAGAGTTAGTTTAGCTCTGAGAATATCAACTGAAACTACGGTGTCTCCCCCGTGCTTTCTGACCAAGTTAACACTAGGATCAACATCGGCTGGGCCTTCAATTCACTTTGTTTGGTAAGCTAACATTACTGCCATGCATGTGAAATATATAGTGATATTGTTGTTTCAGCTGGCTAATGTTGCTAACCCTAATCAACATGATGCCTGTCAATCAGGTGTCACTGTTAACAAGCAATTTCTGATTCTTTCATAGAGACCCTTTAAAGCTGCAGTATGCGATATTGGCGCAAATATGATTTAAAAAAGTTATTTTTAGAAAACGGCCGCTATATCTTTACAGTAGTACATGAAACAGGTAACCTGAAAAAAATCATGTTCCTCTGTGTCCTACTGTGTCCTCCGGTGCTCCTAACGGCATCTGAAGGATTTCACTTACCAGAGGAAAACAAGGTCCGTGTCTATGAGAGCCGGCTGTCAATCACTCGCGATCTCCGACCAAACGGTCAAACTAGGCAGCGCTGATCAAATATGAATCAATATTCTGTTACTGTAATGACTATTTCTCGCCTCAAACGTTTTCAGAATCATCTTGTAGTGTACTGTTTAGCTGTAAAATGAGAAAGTGTGTGATGCAGCCGCCATTGTAAAATCTGGCGAAGGAAGCCAAGTTCTCGTCACATGACCGGAGCACAGCCAATAGGAACCGCTCTCTCTCTCTGAAATGACCTGTGATTAGTCAAAATCTGCCGTCACGGGCTAGATTTTTCAAAAGCCTGAAAACAGAGCCATGAGGAGGAGCAGAAGTCTAGTTATCTCTCAGAACACTTGAATTACAATATGCTGAAAGGTTATTATGGAATTATTGCCAAATTATGCCAAAAAATTGTTGCCTACTGCCACTTTAAGTGTTATATTTATCTGAAACTTGTTGCTGTATTCCTTAGATGGCAAAAGTATGTTGGGACCAGGCTTTTAGTAAGCTGTTAAATACTACAGTTTCTGAAGTAGGCTTAACATGATGGGATAAGGGGCTGAGTGCAGGTAGAATCTGGCAGAAGCTACGTTCAGTGATTAGAAGTTTAGTCTGGGTTTAACTGCAAGAGATTACTGACATCATTCTGCCAAGAAGCTATAAGGAAGTGCCAAATTATCCAGTTCAAGCAACTTGATTGAAAAGAACAGCTGTGTATCATTGGGGGCGTCAGGGTGAACAGGCGGTCTAAGACGGGTACCATGTAACCGCAACGTCCCTGGATTGAATCCAGCTGTGGATCATTGTTACATGACAAACAAACAATGTGTATCGTTGGTATACCAAATACCAAACCCGCTGCCTCAGTCTATGAGTAAGAATATTATGGTTAATCTACTGCCACACTTCATCCATGAGTGACTGACTGTTATATTGTCAAAGAGGCTGGAGGATGGGTTGAACACACAATATATCATTTTCTGCCGCTAGGTGAGGCTCAACAGTAACAATTTAAGGAGTTAGGTGAAGTTGTGAAGTAGCGTGGGATCATGGAAGTTTTCACCACCATTATCGTCATTGCAGTTCAATTCTCTCAGTTAGGATTCCTTCAGTGTTCATTGTTCAGGAAGTTTTTACCAAGAGCCGAATTATCCGCAGAGGTATCCTCCTCTCCAAAACAAATGGACCCGGTGATTAAAACCGGTTAAAATACTGAATAAATTAATTTAACGTAGAAATCAGTGTTTCTCCAATGCTGTTCAGTGGACAAAGGACTTCCGGAGGGGCTGCGAGCCGAGCTGCCACTAACATTTGCTCTACTTGTTTCTCTAATAACTTAAGACCCAGACATTCAGGAGGTTTTTACCAGGAGCCGAATTATCTGCAGGAGGTCTCCTCCTCTCCAAAATAAATGGACCCGGTGATTAAAACCAGTAAAAACACTGAGCAAAGCAGTCTCACGTTAAAAATCAGTGTTTGGCGGACAAAGGACGTCCCGGAGGGGCTAAAAGCCCCTAACGTTTGCTCAACTTGTTTCTCTTATAACTTAAGATCCAGACGTCTGATCACTAAAATCCTTCATCTGGTTAAAATATATAGTTAAAAACTACCAATATCTAAAAAATGTATCGTAAAAATTTGGCTTAAAACTAGATAAAATGTCAATTTATGACAGTTTCTGGCAGACAACCACAATGCTGATGTATGCACAATTAAAGGGGATATGACGCCATTGACAGGCGACCAAATGAAACAGACCGTGATTAAAATTACAGATTTCCCTGGGTATAAAAATTGTTGGAAATTTGGGATACTGTAAGAAGAGAACTTAACAAAATATATAAAATAAATCTAGTCGTTTTTAGACATTTTAATGCAGAAAAGTCACATATTATACCTTTAATATATGGAATAGGCCCAATAGACGTGTGAGGTAAATGGTTTAAAAATGTGTGTGTAGAGGAGCACAGGGAACATTAGTAAAGGAAGAGTAGAAGTTGGACCCCATGTGAACTCAACTTTCTCTAAGAGGAAAGTTAAAAATGTCTCATGATTTGCATTAGTGGAAGCTGAGACACCAGAAAGAGCAAGGAACAAAAGAAAATTTAAAGTGGATCGAAGTTCACGAACTCACTCTGACACATTTACCCAAGCGGTGGGGTGCAGTGTTTTCATACGCTCTATCCCGTACCTCTAATCCTTTGATGAGGGAGAGACTCACTGGTATAGAAAGAAAGGAGCGTAACAATGACTCCCGGACAGATGTGGGAGGTCAGCCTCTAATAAATCACTATAGAGAGAAGAAACGTGTCAGGCATCGCAGATCTAGCTCTGGTGCCATTATGGGGCGTGTCTGTTTGCTCAAGAAGACCTCTCTTGATCTTAAATACCTCCTCCAACCAACCTCCATCTGTTATGAATGGAAAAAGCCAGCATGTTCAAGAGTATCTTCATTTTACTGCACAGGGGTTTGAGTGTGTGTGTAACGGTTTCCATTCACTGGTCAAGCTAATTTTATAGAAACGTTTGAAATGTCACAAGCAAATTAGAAAGAGTTGAGTGCATTTCTAACAGCTGAATAATACCGATTGACAGGAAAAAAAACAAAGGTAACACTTTATAATAACCATCATTTATAAATGATAAATTGATAGTTAATTAAACTTAGTTAATAGTTACTTTACTGTTAGCAAAGGATGAAATGATAATTTTTAATGTTTCTAATACTATAATTTCTGTTATTGTATCATTAGTTTGTGTAATATGAAATAATTACTTTATAAATTATATATTATATCAGAGCTGAAAAGAGACGATAACAATTACATTCCGATTACATTAGTAAACTGTTGTTGTAAACATTATAACATTTTATAAACTACATTAAGTATTTGTTGGTGATTACCAAATGATTTGTAAACCTTTAAGTAATCGTTTGGAAAACATCCATAAATATTACGTAGATAGATGGACCAGAAACCAATTATTAACCACTGACAAAGTATTAACTATATATCTAAATAATGTTTATAGATGCTTTACAAAGTATTTATTAACCATTTAATAAGATATTATAATCATCAGTTGCAAATTTATAATAGCCATCCAAAGAATGTTTGTAGATGTTTTACCAACCAGTTATTAAACATTAACAAAGTGTTACAAATATCTGCCTATGTAATGTTTATAGATGTTTTCCAAACAATTTATTTAAGGTTTACAAATAATATCTAAATCATTAACAGATACTTATATACAGTATATATATATATATATATATATATAAAATGTTATAATGTGTGCAACAATAAACAGTTAAAATAACAGAAATAATAGCATTACTAATAATAAGTAAACATTATTAATTATCATTTCATTGTTAACATTAAAATAACTATTAACTAAGTTGAATGAACTATCAATTTAGCATTTATATGTGATTTTTATCTTAAAGTGTTACTAAAACGAATAGTTTGGATGAAAACACACTGCTTTTTTGTCTTTGATAAGTTCTTGATGCTGACTAATGTTAAGCCTTTATTCAAAGCCAAAAACAAAACAATATACTATAATGTACCAGCTTATAGTTCACTTTTGCACAAATTTTCTCTTTCATCGCCCCCAAATTTATTATTTTGTGACAAATGCTTTTTCAATGTAATGAAAAAGCATTAGTAATGAAATGCAAATGATGGACACTCATTTTTGAAGATCATCAATTTGGCTGGCATAAATTCCAGGGCTGTTGAAGTTAACGCGATAACGCATTAACGCAAATTCGCTTTAACGCCACTAATTTCTTTAACGAATTAATGCAACTTGCGATTTTTAGGTTGTAGCGAGCTCAGTTTTAAAGCTAGAGTGAAACTATGAAACATAGTAGAAACATACTAAAAAAAGGAATCATTGGTACCAAGCATGTAGCTTGTTGTGAAGGAGGCTAAAACGCTCACAACTTGCGCAAAATGTTTGGGTACCCACGAGTCTCCCCTTTACAGACATGCCCACTTTATGATAATCATATGCAGTTTGGGGCAAGTCATAGTCAAGTCAGCACACTGACACACTGACAGCTGACACCCCCTAACCCTAACCCAGCCTGTTGGGTTTGAGTTTGCCATGTTATGATTTGAGAATATTTTTTTATGCTAAATACAGTACCTGTGAGGGTTTTTGGACAATATTTGTCATTGTTTTGTGCTGGTAATTGATTTCCAGTAATAAATATATACATACATTTACATAAAGCAAGCGTATTTTTCCACTCCCAAGTTGATAAGAGCATTAAATACTTGACAAATCTCTCTTTAAGGTACATTTTGAATAGATAAAAAAATGTGTGATTAAATTGTGATTAATCATGATTAACTATGGACAATCATGCAATTAATTGCTATTAAATATTTTGATCGATTGACAGCCCTAATAAATTCACATCCACATTCATGCTTCGCATCTGTTGCTAAAAAATGGCAATCTCTCTGATTGGTCTCCTTGCTTGGTTTTATGAATAAATCATTCCATTTCATTTCATGTTTTTTTTATGCTGTAAAAATGAGCCAGAGACATTTAAAAAAAAAAAAATCATCTTACTCCTGTATTATTAGTTGTCATTTTTCATGCAGTCAAAGCTAGTGCTGTCTTTGTTTTGGATTATTTCCAGCATTATCTCCCTCACTGTGACCTCCTGATGGGGGCAGGCCTCTGGACGCAGTAAGTGTTCTGGTATTTGCACTCTGTGACCTCTGGGCAGGCACATGCAGTCTTCAGACAAATACAATCTTCCTAGGCTGCGGCGAAGGTAAAGGATGACGCAGGTTTTTGGGATTTTCCAAGATGTCAGTAACATCTGAGCAGGAAATGAGGGACAGGAATGCCAGCAGGGACCGAGAGTAAGCAGCAATATAAATGCTATATTAAACTGAGCAGCGTGGATGCCACGGTATCAGGAGTGGTGCATCTCAGATTATCAGTTTTTCTGCCCGACCTAAATGCTTCCCTCAACATGCACATACACGGCTGAGGCCTTTCAAATAATCGTGTTTTGATTCAGCTGTAAAAAGGCCAACATGGAAAAGATGAGCTTGGACAGTATTATCTTAGATCGGATGGCATTTGTCTCAAATTGCAATAACTTGGCGGGCGGTACAATTTTCCCCGACCGCTTGTGGATTTGTGGTTCTTCCACACGACCTGCTGTCTCATTTCACAGCAAGTAAAACACTGTAATTCACAATTAATAATGATAATAATAGTAATCATAATCAGTCTCAGGAAGTAGAAAGAGTTTGGATGGGATTTTCTGAATATTCCTACAAGGTTCATTTCATGCTGGCTATGGCAACCAAGGGCACCTTTTCATCAAATATGATCTAAATTTCTAGTGGTGTGTAGGTGTTTTTGGGGAGGTCAGTTATATTAACTGAGTAGGATAAACTTAAGCTCATGATTTCCATTTACTGTATGTTCCAACTCTCACCTATGGTCATGACCTTCAGTTAATGACTAAAACGATCCGAACACTAGGGGTGTAAGAAAATATTAAATATTGCGATATTATGTTTTGTGATACTCTATCAATTCTCAAAAACACCATCAATTTTTAATTAATGGTTTTCATGCAAAGATTAACTCAGTCAATACTTTATTTCATTTGCAAAGAGATATGCCCTCTCAGTGTATGTGCCCTCTCAAAGTAGTGCTATGATGTTGGATGTTACAGGGACTGTGATAAATGCAAATGCAGATCCCACTGTTTTAATTGCATTAAAAAAGTAAACTTTTTTTAAGTCAGATTTTATGCATATGGTGGTTTGTTCTTTATACAACAGTTTTCCTAAAATTAGATTAAAAAAAAAATCACAATATATTGCAATATATTGAATCATAACCCCTGTATTATGATACGTATCGTATAACCAGATTCTTGCAAATACACAGCCCTTCCAAACACAGGCACAAGTGGCCGAAGTAGTTTCTTGAGGTTCAAATCTCATAATCTGATAAAAAATATCTCAATATCAACAGGCAACTTAAGTTTTACCGCTGAGATCAAATTCAAAGTTCTTCTCCTTGCATGACAGAAAAAATAAAAGACAGTGACAGCAATAACCTCCTCTGCCACTGGTGTTTTCTAATGTAAGCAAACTGCTATACGACTAAACATAAACCCCCAGAATCAAAGGTGAATGAGTGGTTAACTACTGCAATCAGTGGGCAATATTAAAATTGGACTCATAACAGGATAAGATCACCTCAGTTGCTATTATGATGAGAAAGATGATAACCGAGAAATATGATGACAAACCACACAAATCATGTTTGAACACTTGTACACTACAGAGTGGACAGTGTGCTAAAACCATTCGAATTTAAAAATCGACTTCCCTGTTTCGACAAAGTGCTGTAGCCATAGACTGTATATAAGAAGTGGACGTAGTCACCGTGACATCACTCATTGGTTTGTGGACTAAGGTTTTGAAGCCTCGAGTTTGGCATTTTGGCCGTCGCCATCTTGGTTATTTGGAACCAGTAGTGACACAACGTCAACCAAACGCTGAATAAGACATTTATAGCCAACCTAAGACAAAAACACGGAGAACTCCGAGACCGGACAACGCCGTGGTAGCCACCTGTCAATCACAAGGTAACCACGCTGTAAAGCATCCCCTGCTTTATGGTCTATTTGACTCTAAATGGGACCATAATTTACTAAATGAACATCATGCTGTATTGAAGAAGACTTGAAACTAGCGATTGAGACCATAAACTCATGTTTAAAATGTTTACTGAGGTAATAAATCAAGTGAGAAGTAGGCTCATTTTCTCATAGACTTCTATACAATCAGACTTCTTTTTACAACCAGAGGAGTCGCCCCCTGCTGGCTATTAGAAAGAATGCAAGTTTAAGGCACTTCTGCATTGGCTTCACTTTTCAGAACCGGAGGTTGCCGCCTTGCTGAAGCTCATGTGACTCATTCCTTTCTTTGTTGACGTAGCTGGAAGGTTGTGACTTATTTTTTGTAGACAACTACACTAATATGGACACAATTTAGGTAGCTTTGGCTGCACGTGGAACATTTCTTTGACTTAGTTACTATTGACCTTCATCTGAAGTTTGTTCAAGCACCGTAAATAACAAAAGAGCCCAACATGATTCCACTTTTATGAATCTACTTTAAATTTACTTTCAAAAGTATAAATAAATCTATAAGACGGTGAATCCTTACTCACTGAGGTATTAGTGTGTGTGTGTGTGTGTGTGTGTGTGTGTGTGTGTGTGTGTGTGTGTGTGTGTGTGTGTGTGTGTGTGTGTGTGTGTGTGTGTGTGTGTGTGTGTGTGTGGGTGTGTGTGTGTGTGTATGGGGTCTGGCTTGTAATGTTTCCCATTAGTAACAGTAGCCTTTCCAACAGCTGCTTTACATTTAGAGTTGCACACGTGAGTGTGTGTGTGTGAGAGAGTGTCCGTATATCATGCGCTGCAGTTACCTGAAGCCTCTCCCACCATGTTTCCCTGATGATGTCCCTCCTCTCTGGCACCAGCTTATACTGGATCACCTCCTCTAGCTCCGACAGCATCTGGCAAGACACCATGGCCTGGGAAACAAACAAACACACACATTCAGTATTAAAGCTGCAAAGCCCCCTTCTATTCAATAAAAAAAGGATTATTAAAGCTTGTAAATTGATCAGAATCTACAATTTAATGCATTCAGCAACCCACTGGACCTTCTTGTGTGGCATATGTCAGAAAAGGTTGGTCATGTCCATATGATGGCTTTGTTTAAGGTAACATCCAGAGTCTAGAAAGCCTGCTGAAGTGTGTCTGCCGTCAATCTTCACTGTGAACAGCTACAGCATGTCCATCAAAATCAACAAGTATCAACTGGCTTTCATGATAATGTTACCTGACAACATCTGTATGAGAGGAGTGCTGCTGTTTTGATTTTCAACTTGTGATTTGAAATGTTACTTGGATAATTCCACATAAAATAGGGGCATGGAGCAGTGGAGAAACTGTAAATATTTATGCCTTTGACATCTAAAGAAGTTAGATCAGAGACTATCATCACATTAATAAAATAGTGTTGCCGTGGCATAATCCTTCTGCACATGAATGCAAAAAATGAGATGGTCAGTTGAAGCCAAGTGTTGAATATTTTGGCTGACTCAGCGGAACACTCACCCCGTAGGCTCGACTGTAGCTCTCTCCAGCCATGGCCGTCAGCTCAGCATCCAGGAGGTCTCTCGCTTTGTCAATACACTACATAAAAAGAAAAAAACAACATTTACAGTGTGATCTTGAATTTTAAAGGTGCTATTGATAACATTGATAACATTCAGCCACTAGATGTTGCATTCTCCCTCCTCCGTTCCATTGCATTCACTTCACAACAAGTGGTTGCCGGGCACTTACCCTCAAACACTAACTAGCAACTTTATCACTGACGACACAGAGATACCATGTGATACCAGCAGTGTTACACTATTGGCTCAGAAGCCTTGTTAGAAGTCGGAACCGAAAGTCAGATATTTTCCACAGATATAAACAAAACATTTATTTTGGACCCGTCAACATTTTTAAAATGATTACTTTTAGAGCTGTCAAATTTCTTTAGCTTGTCGCAAAGGAGGCTAAATAACGCTCCAAACTTACGCTAAATTTTGGCGAGGAAAAACTGGCATGGCCATTTTCAAAGGGGTCCCCTTGACCTCTGACCTCAACATATGTGAATGAAAATGGGTTCTTTGGATACCCACGAGTCTCCCCTTTACAGACATGCCCACTTTATGATAATCCTATGCAGTTTTGGGCAAGTCATAGTCAAGCCAGCACACTGACACACTGACAGCTGTTGTTGCCTGTTGGGCTTGAGTTTGCCATGTTATGATTTCAGCCTATTTTTTACCTGTGAAGGTTTCTGGACAATATTTGTCATTGTTTTGTGTTGTTAATTGATTTCCAGTAATAAATATATTCATTCATTTACATAAAGCAAGCGTATTTGTCCACTCCCATGTTGATAAGAGCATTAAATACTTGACAAATCTCTCTTTGAGGTAAATTTTGAACAGATAAAAAATGTGTGATTAATTAACTATTAATCGATTAATCACAATTAAATACTTTAATCAATTGACAGCCCTAATTAATACACAATCATAATATTTTTTTTAGGAAAAGCCAAACTCTTATTTGGCACCTTTCTAAAAGCTCTGAGGATGTATAATTCGTTTTTTAATATTTGTCCACATAAAAATGTTATCAATATGACCTTTAAATGAATGTCAGTTAGCTTCTGAAGTCGCAGTAAATCCTTCACATGACAAACAAAGGTTTAATCCATGACTCAACTTAGTTGCCTCCCCAAGATAATCAAACTCTTCAGTAAAGTTAACAAATGGCAATAAATGCATTTCCAATAACATAAGGATAGCATGACCTCAGAATGTACCATGACACAATGTCACACCTTCCTAAACACTTCCTGCATCAGGACCAGCCGGGATTGGACTAAACCCAATGAAATAAAATCACCTTGTAGAAATGAACAAAGGCATGTTATTGCTTGTTGCTCACACCCTTTTCACTTAAGTGCAGCCAACAGTGACACATTAGTGCAACTACGACTAGAACGCCTGCTTGTATAGCAAAATGGTTTGATGCACTGCTGAGTGCCAAGTGTTTTATGAGGAGAGGGAAATGGACTGTTGAGAGCAAAAGTGTGAAAGTTATGTTACCATGGTTGTGGATGTCAAATGTATCTTTAAAAGTAGACACTGTCTTTCTGCTGTGACCGGAGGATCATTTTAACCTCTTGGATAGTAGGCAGCACGGAATCATTATTAAAGCAGCAGTAGGTAGAATTGGAGCAAATATAATTAAAAAAGTTATTTTATAAAACAGTCACTTTATTCTGACAGTAGTGCATGAGACAGGTAATCTGAAGAAAATCATATTCTTCTGTGTCCTCCGGTGCTCCTAATGGCATCTGCAAGATTTCACAGACCGGAGGAAAACAACCAATCAGAACCGAGCTGGAGCCTTGCCGTCTCTGAGCAGCTGTCAATCACTCGCAAACTCCGATCAAACGGTCAAACTAGGCAGCGCTGATCAAATATGAATCAATATTCTGTTACTGTAATACCTATTTCTTGCCTCAAACATCTTGTACTATACTGTTTAGCTATAAAATGAGAACGTTTGTGACCCGGCAGCCATGCTAAGATCAGTTGAGGAAATACCAAGCACCGCCCACTAGCCAGAGCAAACTTTCTCATTTTACAGCTAAACAGTACACTACAAGATGTTTCTGGAAACATTTTATGTGAGAAATAGGCATTACAGTAACAGAATATTAATTCATATTTGATCAGCTGCAACTTGTGTCTTTCGGTTTAATAAAAGACATTAATTTTTAAGGATTCTGTTATTCTACAGCATTGTCGTTTGTATTATCATTTGTTATTGAATAAGAGGCATTTTCCAAAAGGTTTGGTGTGTGTTTTATGCATGTTTGTAATCCTGAGGGGTTAGAGAAAAAAAACAATTGCCTACCCAACGAACGAATAACTGAATAGTCGAATATTCGGGTCCAGCCCTAAAAGTTTCGTGACTGTATGTTGCACAGTTGTGACGCTATCGGGATGACAAAATCTGTCCACAGACAGACTGAAATGCAAACACCTGGAATAGTACTCAAAACTGTTTCTGTGGGAGTTCCCTCTGCAGTAGGTGTCTCCAGGACCACATTTTGCCATGATGACTCACACACAGACTCACAAGGTGAAAACAATACCAGCGTCACTGTCATGGTTGGTAAAAACAGCCAAATTTTGCATGAACATTCAGAGAAAGGAAGAGGAATTGGAGAGAAGAATTCAAAATAGGTGCTGTTAGTCATGGTTTCTGCCATGACTGTGATGCTAATTCCCAAAATGTTTTCATGATGTTTAACCAATTGTCAGAGTACATTCATGCCCTAAAAATGTTTTTCCTACCTTCCTGCTTTTTGGGTGTATTACTGTATATTACTGACTCATTTGTACTGAACTTCCACTTCCCTGACTGTTTGTAACTGGACTACACTTCTCCAGATTCAAGGATACTGCAGACATTCCATCACCAGGGAGAACCCTGAGGGGTGGAAAAACAGTAACTGAGAGAAAGACCTGATCCAGAGCAGCAAAGGGGACAAACAAGGACACAAGAACTGAGGTTGAAAGCGTGATGATTTCTCAGGCTTCTACAGCCAATGATTTTGGGAACTGTTATTAGTGGGAAGGTAAGATGAGGGAGGGGGACTGAGGAAGTTCTCTGAGGCCAGGACGCACAGCTGTTTCAGACCGACTCCCACCAATTATTATTTTTTCTGTGGGGAGGGAAAGGAGGAATGGCGTGCCGAAACACCTCTTCAGGCATGTACAACAAGAGGAGGGCTTATGGGTGGGTGGTTGGGACGAGGTGACAATGAGGCTGCTTCTTTACGGCCTCCCCTCAGTTATGGTCCTGTTTACTCCTGAATTACTGCGCGGGGGCCTCATTGGAAATGTGCAGTCCAGACGACTCCTGATAAATGCAGTGTCTGGCTTCTGGCAGCACAAACAAACCGTGACCCAGTTTTAAGGTTTGAGTCCAATGAGATTACTTTATCAGTATAGTGTGATATTAAGGCCTCTACTGTATGTGAATGTTCGGGCCAAATCAACTCGAAGATTGTAAAACCCATGAGACAAATCAAACACACACTGGAGGACTGGATATTAGGGCTGGGACGATACACCTAACTCCTGATTCGATACTATCTCGATACTTGATTCAATATTACGATTTATTGCAATTTTTGTTAACTTTTTTAACACTAGACCATGGGAAAAGTGGAATCATACACTTCTAGGGACTTTTACTCTGGAAAATATTTAAATTAATACAGTAAAAATGATTTTCAGCATGTATGTAGTCAGAGATGTCCTGAAGTCAAATATATCAGTCATTGTCAGGAATTTTTTCTAAAAAAAAATTCAGCAACCCCAAAATCAAAGAATAAACACATTTCCCTCACAAATTAGTGGTATTTTCTTTTTAAATTATAAGGGACATGTAATGTTTTATACTTCTGGTGAATATAATCCAGTTAATCTTATCAAAGAACATATATTGCTAAGAAGTGAAAGTCAATTATACGTTCCATTGCAATGCCAGCGCCCAGCAGCAGATCTGCGCCTCCGCCATTTTGGACTGTAATCGAGTTGACTACCATAATGACGCCAGTAAAACGTCCGCCTACAAAGTGCCACACAAAAGTAAAACTAAATTATTTCTATTCTATTTTCATGTTTAATGTCTCTACCAAAATGGCCTGTGTTGAACAATAAAAATATGCATGCTATTATAGCTACAGTATTTACTTATTTATTTATTAAACTTTTTTGCCCGGCCAAGTGATCAATGGACATAAATGGAAGTTAGAAAAATCCAGCACAAAAATGTTGAGAGCAATCTCAAACCTTTCATGTCAAGGATCCAAAATCGATGTCCAATAGACCACAGACCATGGATGTATAAGAGGTTGTGTCCTGTGCTTTTGCCCTGCGTGTTAGTAAATAGCCTACAACTACATTAAATTCTGTTTGTATCATACTACTAGTTCTACTAGCTTCTGGCCGATAGCTGGTTGTTTTGGAACAGAGACGTTAATACATCCACCATGGTAAAGGATTACAGCATACAGCCCATGGGTGTATTATAAGATAATAAAAGTGATGAATTACAGCCAATATATCCATCATTACAGCTGCATACAGCTAGAAGGAAGCTGGCACAAAAGGGTATGTCATAGGAGCGTACAGGGCGGTGCAGTCTCGTGGGTCTGATGCACCTTCATTATACCGAGGATAACAACTCTGGATTTGGCTATTAGTGAATTTTACAACTTTTAGGACAAAATGATTAAAATGAGGGCTATTTAAGTGTTCATACTGGGAAGTTGATTTACCTCAAAAAAATGACCCACTGATTTACAGACGACTCTTTATACATCTGAGCTGCTAATGGACGCAAAATTAATTTCAGTGCAAACTGACAATAAAGTTGTATCGTATCGTATCGTATCATATCGTATCTATGGCTATGGAACCATTGGCGTTTTCAGTCCAAAATGGCGGCAGCGCTACCGCAGCGCCATCTAGTGGCTGTTGTCAAAAAAGCACTAGAGTTTCTTCTCTTTGCTTCTATTCTTTGATCTTATTTCCATATATGTATTTTGTATGAAATTCCCTTTGTTAACACATTATTTTGAAAACCGAATGTAGTCAAGCTTGTATACTTCCGCAAACTTCGCCAAGTCCTTCGCTAGCTCTCCTGTCAGCTTCGTTCTCTTTATATATCCATGGTCAGCTCCATCGGGGCCGTTTGAATGCATTTAACATAAAATAATCGCGATACATAGGTGAATCGATTTTTTCCCACCCCTACTGGATATATCATGAATCTTGGCAGAGCCACAGAGTGCTTGCATGACTGCCGTGTCTACACATCATCGCTGGAACAGACCAAAGACTCCAAGAGTCTGGTTGTTGGGGGTACAGAGGGAGGAAAGGAACAGCCCTATGGAATCAAAAGGACTTAAGTGCAAGGATTACCAACCACATCCGGAAGACTAGACTGAGCTCATGTTGACATTTAAGCTTTCACCCTCGCTCCATCTGCTTTTCATTCATTGTGAGCGGCCTCATTGTCGCCAAGAGTCAAAAGTCTGCATTCCCTATTCAGCTGATGTAGAATCCCGTAGACCACACCTGGATCTAATCCCCAAATTAGAGAAGGGAGGGTGGCTGTGGAGGGATGAGGGGGCACAGAGAGCGGGTCTCCCGGGCTTTGTGGTGAAAAAAGGGGACTCGGAGGATGAGTCCAGGGAAATTGGAGGAGCAGGTGTTTACTGGTGTCAGTGCTGGAGCTTGTGTTCGTTAGACGTGCTGGCATCCAGCTAGAACAAATCCATCTCCGGGGACCATGAGCTCATCTAACATCCCGACCTTCGTCAAATGAGGAAAACACCCCCCTGACCTCCACCAGACCTCGATGACAGGCAGACTGGAGGGGGAATGGGCTCTGTATTTGTTTGAGGCTTGAATGCTGTGACGATTTACAATTTCAAGAGTTGCATAACATTTCCACACCGACATTGTAAAAGGCAAAAACAAAACAAACCTTGTACATTTTATTCCTTTTAATGAAAAGCCTGAGCTGACGGGGGAATTTGATCCTGTCTGGAATAGCCGTAAAGCCATTTTTATGTGCCTTTACAGCGTTGGTTTCCAGTGATTTTAACTTCTCATACCTTGCTATGAAGACTAATGAAAATTGCAGACACCACAGGACTAGGCGAATTCCCATGTGGCATGTCTTTATGAGATGTTTTCTAAAAATATAGACTTTTAATGTACATTGAATGGGGGGAAATCTCATCCATTGGGTGTATTTGTGAGTGGTGATGTAACCCACCTGCTGGGCCAATGAGAAGAGGTCCTGATGCAGGGCTAGCACTGCTCTATAAAAAGCGCCATCATGTGTGTCTCTTGGGATCATACACGTGTACTCCTCCATGCTGTCCCAGTGCCCTGCAGAAACAACAATCACGTTAAGAAAACAGCACAAAATCTGAATGAAACATGACTGACTTATTGGATGTCTTGAGACCTAATTCAGCTAGTCTGAGGCAGATTGAAGTCTGGGAGCACGTCGCTACTGTTTTGAACTACAGTCCACCTCAGCTTGCCATAATATAAATGATTGCAACCTCAACATTTTGCTTCCCAAACTCAACAATAAAAGACGGTCTGAGTCTTCAGATAGACAAGCTCGCTGGTTGGGTTTCGTCTCAGAGTTCACGATTGACTTGAGAAAGTCAAAGCCACAGACCGCAGACCTCAGAGGATGCTTCTGCAGTGTGGTCCCTGCTTTTCTCCACCATTGCACGTTATGATATGTCAATGTTATGACTGGATACCATTACCATCTGGTTCTGTGAGAGGGGACTTGGCAAGAGCTTTTTCATTGCTGCTCGGTCTAATTGCATTGTTGCACCGAGTCAGGCAGAGGATGGCCTAAATGCTCCATGCACAAGTCTTCTCTTAAACTGCTGCTACATATTTCATTGTTAACCTTTTCTTCCAAATGCTTTCAATTGTAAGTTCATATCTAACATGAAGTGGTTACCTAGACCAGTGGTTCCTAACCTGGGGTCACCAAAGATCTCAGGGGGTGCGCCAGGATTTATCTGCTCTGAGTTTGTCAAAATTAGATTCGCTCATTAATAACTAAAATCCTAATAACACACTTACTGGATAATTTATACAAAAGTGTATATAAAACTATTTAAAAATATATATATTTTTGCTACTTAGTAGCACAATCTAACTAAATATTCCGCTTTAATCCATATTTGTTGGCGTTTAGCCTTTCAAAAGCAACATTTGCACTGCGGTCTGAAATCGAATTGCTCTTGCGGTGCACAAATGGACGCCCGCAGCTGTATTAACGGGGCAGTCTAGCAACAATCTAACAGCACCATAAACTACATATATTTAACCACAATAAAAAAAAAATCTATTTCGGCTATACTATAGTAATTTTATAAATAATAATAATTATAGTAAATTAATTAAGTCGTTACAAAAAGATCATATTATGTATCTGCATTTGCTTGGCGAATACGTCATCGCTTTATTTATGTTGACGATACTCACGAGTTATATTCATTAAAGAAAGTCGACTCCTTTAATGCACTGAATCACCTTATTCAAATTGAGGATTTGTAATTTTTTAGGGTAATGACGTCGGGGGGGGGGGCTCGGCTTTTCTTAGATATAAGTAGGTGGGGCTTCAAGGAACAAAAGTTGGGAACCACTCACCTAGACCCCAGGCGGCGGCAGCAGCCATACGAGCCATCTTGGCCTGGGTTTCCTCGCTCACCAGCGTCCACTCCTCGCAGCACTGCTGATGCAACTGGCCCCTGGAAAACATGAACCACAGGCTTCAGATGGTAGAAAAAGCAGATCCAGATTTATTCAGTCCCATGTTCACAGTGATGACATCAGTTAATCATAAACTGGTCTCAGATATCACCAGGTGCCCTAATTGATCAAGTAATCAGGTGCAGACTATTATTGTATGCACTGCAGCATGGCTACATGGTCTGCTAACAAGACACTCAATCAAGCAGAGCAAAAAAGGATTCTAAACAACCTCGAGTTATGCTCCGTCATTGTTATGGTGTCTGAGAGCTAAATGGAAAAAATTGATAACCATAGTGAATTACAAAAACTGCAGCTTTTACAACTTGTCTAAAGCGATGCTATACTGTGCTGGTCTAGTCTTTATTCTCAACTAGGGCTGTCAAAGTTAACGCGATGATAACGCATTAATGCAAATTCATTTTAATGCCACTAATTTCTTTAACGCATTAATGCAACTTGCGCTTTCCTCGTAGCAGACTCAGTTTTAAAAATATCTGCATCATATGAAACTAGAAAACCTAAGGAATCCATTGGTACCAACCATGATGAGGAAAAACTGGCATGGCCATTTTCAAAGGTCCCTTGACCTCTGACCTCAAGATATGTGAATGAAAATAGGTGCTATGGGTACCCACAAGTGTCCCCTTTACAGACATGCCCACTTTATGATAATCACATGCAGTTAGGGGCAAGTCATAGTCAAGTCAGCACACTGACAGCTGGTGTTGCCTGTTGGGCTGCAGTTTGCCATGTTATGATTTGAGCATATTTTTTATGCTAAATGCAGTAGCTGTGAGGGTTTCTGGACAATGTTTGTCATTGTTTTGTGTTTTTAATTGATTTCCAATAATTAATATATACATACATTTACGTAAAGCAAGCATATTTGCCCACTCCCATGTTGATAATAGTATTGAATACTTGACAAATCTCCCTTTAAGGTACATTTTGAACAGATAAAAAATTTGATTAATTTGTGATTAATCGTGATTAACTATGGACAGTCATGTGATTAATTGTGATTAAATATTTTAATCGCTTGACAGTCTTATTCTCAGATAAAAAGGCTCTTCTAAAGTCCTAATGATACGTCAAGACATGTCAAGACATGAATGTACTTTTTGCCAAACAACAATTGAAGAAATCCTTCACCAGCATAGCCAAGCACTTCCAGCCAGAGATGAGAAGGAGATAAGATTTGGATTCTTTTCCATCTGCTATTATTTATTTCTACATTTGTTCTTAAAGATGAACATCTAAAAATCAGTGTACCGTCCCACAACAGTCTGATAAAATCAAGTATCTCAGCACACAGATGGATGTTCCCGCTGGGGTCAGGTGCATCTAACCAAGACTAATTCCTCATTAACAACAATCAGTGCGGCATTGTCCAGGAGGAGATCAAACCCGCCGCATGTGTTTTACAGGCAGGATGCTGGAGCGAGCTTCGATGAGGGAGAGAAAGAGGGAGGCAGGTTTGGATGGGGGTCAGTGAAGTGAAGCCGTTCTCCAGCTGCCTGGCTATCGTATAACATGAAAGCAACAAGTACAAAAAGCTCCGGTACACTGGGCGTGTGTGTCTACGGCGGACAAACAAGGAGAGTCCAGCGGGAGAAGAGCTCGAGTTATAATTTGACTCAGCAGACCATTATTCACAGCTTCGGAATTTCAATTGACAAGTTGCTCAAATGAATCTTAAAAGGAGACATTATTTTAGTAATGTAAAGAGCAATTTAAAGGCAAACAGTACAAACCACTAGTCCACCCACACAGGGCTTTTCATTTGTGACTAATAAGAGCTCTTCTCAGGACTCTGTGATCTCCCTCACTCCCTTGTTAGTTTCCTTGTACCTGTTTGGACGGGACAAATGGACCGTCTTCACGGCACACATCCACGATGACTCAGTTCCTTTAAGTGTTCCAGTAAGCCATGACAGTGAGCCAGCATGCACAGTACCTGGACCAGAACACTAGCTCACCTAAATGGAATGCAGTAGTTTTTAATGTTATCAATTACACCTGTACTTTCCTGCTATGATATGCCAAAATGTCTGATGTGAAAGGGTCTATTAAACCTTTACTGTTTTTATTAGCATATCAATGTTGATAACATTACGTAATTTCCAGCATATCTCCGCCCAACTTCAACCTGAACAGAATCCAATCAGCCAGAATAACAGAACAGAACTAGTGTTGAATACAGGGAATTGACATCCTGGTATTTTGCAGGAAATTCTAGCCAAAGTCTACTATCTTTTCCAAAGAAAAGAATATTATATGTAGTGAAACAAAAAAGTAGGGCTGCAACCAGGGTTGGAAATGACCTTTTTTCTACCTGCCACTGTGGCTGGTGGATTCCAAATTTTACCAGCCACTCAATATATTACCATTGTTTTTTTGGCTGGTGAGTGAAGCAAATCTAGCAGCCACTTGCCTATTTTACCAGCATTTGGCTGAAACTAACAACGATTTTGATAAATGATTAATCTGTCGATTATTACTTTGATTAATCGATTATTAATCGGATAAAAAGCATTTTTTTTCAGCGTATTCATAAAACAAAACCTATTCCCCATGCTCTTGTACAGTGCTCTTTTACTACACATTGGGGATGCAGCCATGCACTGAGAATAAAAGGGCAATGTAACTAAAACAATGACAAATATTGTCCAGAAACCCTCACAGGTACTGCAGTTAGCATTAAAAATATGCTCAAATCATAACATGGCAAACTCAAGCCCAACAGGCAACAACAGCTGTCAGTGTGTTGACTTGACTATGACTTGTCCCAAAACTGCATGTGATTATCATAAAGTGGGCATGTCTGTAAAGGGGAGACTCGTGGGTATCCATAGAACCCATTTTCATTCACATATCTTGAGGTCAGAGGTCAAGGGACCCCTTTGAAAATGGCCATGCCAGTTTTTCCTCACCAAAATTTAGCGCAAGTTTGGAGCGTTATTTAACCTCCTTCATGACAAGCTGGTATGACATTGTTGGTACCAATGGATTCCTTAGGTCTAGTTTTATATGATGCCAGTATCTTCACTCTAGCTTTAAAACTGAGGCCGCTACAACCTAAAAATCGCAAGTTGCGTTAATGCGTTAAAGTAATTAGTGGCATTACATGTTATCGCGTTAACTTTGACAGCCCTGAAAAATTCACATGCAAATTTTTACAAACTATTTATTGATTGTGTCGAGGCGGTTGTCTCAAATTAATGACAACATTTCCCAAACACTGACAAACTCCACTGATGAAAGAGATGATAAAAGATGATTAGTGGTCACAATTTGAAAATACCCAACATGTACTGCATTGTATACAGTATGTTCGACAGATAAAGAATATAAAGGGTGGATTAATACCTCAGATTGGCACATTGACCCTAATATGACTCACCACTGTAGCAGTGATGACTTAGCTAATTCTAAGTCCTCTCACATTTTTGGCAATCCCCGTGATTAAATAACTTCAAAACTTAAGATGGACATTCTAGACTAAAGTTCAGTAGTTCAAAGCTGTCCAATACTCAACTAATGTTTGAGTTCAACTGTCAAAAACCTTAACAGCACTTTTAAAAAATCTCTCTCACCAGTTTTGGATTATCACAGAGAACCCTGGTACAATATCCACATACCTTAACAGGGAAAAATGTGATCTCTTAAGTCTGATCTCCTCTGACTAATGACCCGGTCATCTGCCAGCCTCACCCATCCACACACAAACATAAACACAAAGCCTCTCTTCAGCTGAATCATTTTCTTGTAAATTACTGAATCTTTTTCTTGTGAAATGACTCATAGTGTACACAACAATGGCACGAAGAGGCAGGTTACATAAGCAAAATCAACATCTGCTCAGCGTCATGAGCTCTGTGACGATCCACATATTTTGATCCCTCGGACATCTTGTGACTTTCTTTTTCCCTAAAAAAAAATGCTCTCTGAAGGTGGGCGGCCGTTATGGAGTTGAGCCTCAGCTGTGGTGAGGTTTCATTGGAACGGCGGTGCCTCTTGCTGCCGTTGGATGCCTGTTCATGCATTTCCCGGCAAAATTAGGAACTTTTCTCTCTCTTTTCGCCCAGTCATCAAAGGCCTAATGTCAGGACTCATTAGGAATAGGCCGCCAACGCAAATAAAAAACGGGGAGATGGAATGGCTCACAGCAAGTATACTACCTCAGACACTGTCTCTATCCAATAGAGCCAAGGTTAAAAACTGAAGAAACACATTTCTTCTCTAATTTATTACTTTGGTGAATCACACAACACATTTATACTAATAAGCCCACGGCAGTATGCTTTAGAAAACTATCTTATGGTAAACTGAATACAGTCAGCAAACATTAATACAGACTCTCTTTGTGTTTATATTAGGGCTGTCACAGTTAACGCAATATGATGTAACAAACAAACAAACGATTTAATTAATTTTAACGCCACTAATTTCTTTAATACATTAACGCAGTTTATCTTTCGGAGGATGTAGCGGGCTCAGTTTTAAAGCTAGAGTGAAGATACTGGCATCATATGAAACTAGAAAACCGAAGGAATCCATTGGTACCATGTCATGCTAGCTTGTCGTGAAGGAGGCTAAATAACGCTCCAACCTTAAGCTAAATCTGAGACCTGAAGGCTGGAACACTGATTTGAACAAATTGTTGCAGCCCTACTGAGGTCACAACAGATATGACTACTGACGTACCATTCTCCCAGGGCCTCTAAACAGCGCATTCTTCCCAGGATGAGCTCTGGATCCTCTTTGTTCATGTCGATCTTCTTGTCGTATGCTACCAGGGCATCCTCCCACTCATGGAGCTTCTCATACCAAGTGGCTTGGATTTCCTAGTAGAAAAAAACAGAAACGAGTCCCATGAAACTGGAAGCATGTAACTATAAGAATCCACACAATGAACCTGGACTATGTCTCTGTGTTTCATCACGTAGCCAAAACATGTTTATTATCTAGAGTAGTGGTTTTCAAAGTGGGGTCCGGGGACCCCAGGGGTCCTTGAGGGGGTTCCAAGGGGTCCCCAACACAAAGGGGAACCATTTATTCTCACTATAAATCCATGCGTAAGTAACACGATGACAGAGTGTATGACTATTTCGGTCAGAGTTTCTGTAATAAAATATCTAAAAGCAAAAATGTTATCAGATGGGGGACCCTGGGACAAAAATCATATCAAATGGGGGTCTGTCAGTCTGTCAGTTTAGGGGTCTTTGACGTGAAAGAGTGTGGGAACCACTGATTGGAGAGTCCCAACTTAATCAATCAACCCTGGACCTGTTACAGTATATGTAAACGCTGACCTCCTGTGAAGTTGACTTCTAGGTATTGACTTCTTTTGGTAGATTACGTACATAGACCTCTTCTAACCGTTGCTTTACTGATGATTCCTAACTGGTATACTAAAGAGGGAAGCTTACATCCTCCCACAATAAAGCTTTCCAAATGATCGCCTCATAAACAAGGTTCCTGGAAGTGCACAGTCAAACTGTTTTTACTGAGTCTTTTCAATGTTACCATGCTTTTACAGGGAAACATAAATGCAGTTAACAAAGGCAGAAGGAAAGACCTTTTTCATAGGCGTCCTAATGATTGGGGAAAAAACATATGACTTGACTTAAGACTAAAAATAGCCACTTCGTAAAATCAAGTGAATGCATTCTATTACAAAATCCTGTATCTCTAAAACACAGCATCTTCCCACCACTGACCGCATACAGTAAGTTTGTCATCAACACCAGCTAAGATTTGGATTTGGATTTGTGGCATCTGTGGATTGTAGTAAAAACATTGTGTATTAGTAACTCTGCTTGCTAATGGATTGTTGATTTGTTTTTAACTGTTAGGCCACAAATTGCCATAAAAGGTTATAATCTCTTATTTACACTAGAGTTTACACAGCAATGTTATAATTTCAGACCATAGCATCCCATAAGATGAACGTCATTGATGTTTTACATTTTTTAATTAAATATTTTTTGTATTGTTTACAGTTTTTCTTTGCGTTGTGCTTTTATATTTACTTTTTCTGTGTTAGAGTTTGCTGTCAATGGTGTACCTGTATGTTTTAACGTGTTTGTTAATTTACTGTTAAAAAAATATGCTTTGTATTTTTCATGTTAAAAAAGAATAAATTACACTGGTAACACCAAATACCATATTGCAAATGCATCGTTATTTTACATGTTTTTAATACTGTAATTACAGGTAACAATAAAGAGATACTGGTTTAGTCTGTTCTATCATCATTATGTTCATGATCGTACTGACCCTAGACTGTCGGGTCCAACCAAACAACAAGCAAACAAAAAACAGTTACTAAATGATGCAATTCTGGTAACAGGGAGGGAGAAGGATCAGAACAACAATTTATGTAATTAATGTGGAAAATCTGTGTGATGGTGTCCAATGCATGTCCACTGTTTGACAGTAATTCCATATCTGGACCAGGTCCATCTAAACAAACATCAAACACTGTGTTTTCAGTAATAGTAGGGAGGAGCATTCCTGTACATGAACAGGAAAAAAAAGATAAAAAAAAAAGAGTGACATATGAAGTCACATAGGGAGTAAACCTACTAATAATTATAGCTTCTGCCCAGCTGTGGGTTGGGACCGGGCATTTTGAGGAGGAAGAAGAACAGGACAGTCCATCACCATTAATCCTTAAAGTGGCAGTAGGCAGTATATTTTTGGCATTATTGGGCAAAAATTGCATGATAACCTTTCAGCATATTGTAATTCAAGCGTTCTGAGAGATAACTAGACTTCTGCTCCTCCTCATGGCTCTGTTTTCAGGCTTTAAAAAAATCTAGCCTGTGACGGGAGACTATGACCAATCACAGGTAATTTCAGAGAGAGAGCGTTCCTATTGGCTGTGCTCCGGTCATGTGACCAGAACTTGGCGTTCCTTCAAAAGATTTTACAATGGCGGCCGCATCACAAACTTTCTCATTTTACAGCTAAACAGTACACTACAAGATGATTCTGAAAACATTTGAGGCGAGAAATAGGCATTAACGTAACATAATATTGATTCATATTTGATCAGCGCTGCCTAGTTTGACCGTTTGGTCGGAGTTCGCGAGTGATTGATAGCCGGCTCTCATAGACTGCAGCTGGACACAGACTCAGATCAGCTCTGACTGGTTGTTTTCCTCCGGTATATAAAATCTTGCAGATGCCATTAGGAGCACCGGAGGACACCGGATGACACAGAGGCACACGATTTTTTTCAGATTACCCGTTTCATGTACTACTGTCACGATATAGCAACCGTTTTATAAAAATAGTTTTTTATCATATTTGCTCCAATATCGCCTACTTCAGCTTTAAAGGCATTAGCGTGTTCATTCTGCCTCGATCGGGTCTTGAACTCACAACCTCAGACACCAACGGCAAGTCACTATGTTGGTGCGCTTACTGCCCGGGGGAAACTACCACTCACACTATGACTGAGGCAATCGCCAGGGTTGCATGTAAAGGCATATTTCAAACTAGTGTCAAAAATTCAGTCTTCGAGACAAAATTATGAGAATTAGCGTACTTCGTCTCGCCAACATAGAGCTGTCTGTATTTTATTTTTATAGAGATCGATTGCTCTATAAGTGACAAATCGATGTTTAAAAATGCTTGATTTTCATTGACTGCAATAGTTCACATAAGGATAGAGCTCAAAATGCTGTCAAACATGCAGTCTTTGCAATACAATTCTGAAATTTACCACCCTACCTCTACCATGACCTCAAAATGTTTTCATTTATTTTTTTGAACATTGGAGCTTTACTTTGCGAGAATTTGCAGTAGCTGTGTACAGTACTGTTTACACTATAACGTTTTGATGCACTGTGGGCTTAATTTTGGATAATTAAAAAATCTGGCTGGACCGTTGTTGGAGTACAGTCTGAAAAAGCAGTGTAGCAAATTTGGCGTCAATTAAGCAAAAAATGCGGGAGGAGATAGGTTTATTTAGTTTTACAGCTTTTGAGAAAAACAGAGTGATAGACTTCATAATTTCTGGACACTTAGGACCTGCATTTGGTTGGAAGTTGTAGCACGTACGGCTGATGTGTTATGAATTTTCAAATTTTAAACTTTAGTCGTTTGCTGTAGCGCCACCATCAGGACTATTGGCCCACAAAGTCGGTTGAGGAAGTTTAGCAGCCTAGCTGCCCGGCCCCTAATTACGGTTTGTATTTTTTTGTATGAAACATAACATCAACGTAGTTTTTAAGAAATACACAGCACAGACACATAAAAGGTGTGCAAATATGCAAGAAAATTCAAACATCCTGTTCATTGGACGATAAAGTCCAAAATTCTGCTCCTTGACTACTGATCAACATAGCAGATGTTTTTTCCACATGCTGCACATTAAGAACAGGGTGTTCTGTGGGCATGTGTCTCAAAAGGCCCTCATCCCCATGTGTATTGGGTAAAGGATATCCCAGGAAGACGTGTATGTGGACAAGATACCTCATATAATACAGCCCGCTAAGAAGGTATTAAATCTGAAAATGCATCAAGAAATGCAAAGGTTGTTACAGGTACTAGTGACAAAAAGTTTTTTTGCAGGGGCCCGCTGCAGCTGCTGTACCAATGTAGTGGTACGATTCAAAGGAAAGACGATGAAGTTTTTTGTCCCAGTGTCGGCCTGAATGCAACCTAAAATAAGGTTTTATTTTTTGGTTGGAGCCAAAAAAATTACTCAAGGAGAAAAAAAAAGCACTTACCAGTTCACCAAAATGCTTCATGGCGTATTCCAGCACCCCAGATGCGGCTTCTGGCTGCTGCAGTTTATTGTTGATGCTGCAAGATATGACAAAAGCAAAGACAAGCTTTAAGGTCAATTCAAACACAAAACTTGAAACTCTACACTTGGTGAAATCTCTGGTTCAATATGTGGACAATGTATAGATGCAGGTGCTATTGTTATTACAAAAAAGCCATTTGTTTAGGTACAGCTGTCTCACCATACTACAGTAGCCAACTTACTGTACAAAATCCATGTATAATTTTCAAATGTGTAGTTACAAATGGTAGATTTACACATTGTCATGAGTGATTACACAGGTGGGTAATCAAGTACATGTTGATAATATGTCAAATGTCTAACTGACCTTTTCTGGTAAGAAACTTTTGACATGTGTTGACATAGCTAAAGCTAACATTGATTCCAAGAATTCCCCCTTTCCTCCCCAATTTGTAATGTAATTGGCTTGCACTGAAGTCTGTGTTGCTGCTAAATCCACAGTTGACCTGAGGAGGGTGTAGACACCAGCCAGCACATATTAGCGGATAAACGCTAATATTTTTAAGCACGGGCCACCAAGCCCCTAAACTTGGTGGCCAAAGTACATTTTTGGTGGCCCAAATGTAAACATATGTAAGAACAATACAGAAAAAGGCTATTTATCACACCCTTACTTAATTGTGTCATTAACAGAATGAAAATATGTAATTATTTAAATTGAAAACTCAAGTTTGTTCTCTCACAGTCTCTTACTGCACACACTACAAAAGATAAATGATTAATAAATTATTTGCTTTGATTTAAAAAAAATCTGTAGTAGTTTTAATTATGTATCATAAGCTGCTTAGAGCTAGTGTTAGGAAGTTAAACAGGTCATAATCCCCTCTCTGATATCTATTTTATATTGCTGTGAAATCATCTCCTTCAAACAACTTGATTTATGCAAGTTTCTCACCAAAAACTAAATTTTACAAGATTACAGTTGAACACATCATGATAACGTTATAACTTACTTTCGCCTAATACTGATTTTTACTTAACAGAGCTTAAACGCATCGTAATGTAACTCAATTGAGCCTCCGTTAACGTTAGCTGCATTTTTTAGCCAAGCTGAATGAATGAACAGCTAACAACTATAGGGATCAGCGACTAGATAGCGTTAATGCCCTCACTTCAACTTAAAAAAATGAGCCTTTCCTCGTTCTTTGCGCAGCTTTCAAGGTGAGCAACAGGAATAAAAAGAAACAGGGCGTCTGAGAAAAGTTCAGTTGTGCTGTGCAGTGCTGATTCGCTCACAGCCAGTTAGGATACTCCCATAGAAAACAGTGCAATCAAACTTTGTCGATGACACATGCTTGCATCGCATTCAGTTAGGACATGGACACTCTAATCTCATTGAGACACGCAGTCTCATTATAAAGAGAGACCTGATAAAACTTGGTGGCCACAGGGAGCCATCTACAGCGGATATTTGGTGGCCACAGAGTAACTTTTTGTGGCCAAGGGTCATCAGGCCATGGTTAATGTTTTTTTTCTAATTATTTTTTGGCTTTTCAATGCCTTTATTTATAGAGAGAGAGTTAGTAATGAAAGGGGGAGAGAGAGAGGATGACATGCAGCAAAGGGCCACAAGCCAGATTCGAACCCTGGGCCGCTGTGGTTAGGACTCAGCCTTGGTACATGGGACGCCTGCTCTACCAGGTGAGCTATAGCGGCGCCCCGGGCCATGGTTTATGTTGAACCCTGCAGCACCAGGAGGTTCAGGCTTTCCTTCTCATATCCTACCTTGAAGGCACAAACCAAAAAGAAGGAGTGAGTAGTGCAGAGACAAGGTTATGATCCTTCACCAGCTTCCCACCCACAAACACCCCTAACTGAGATTACTAGAATGCAGAACAAAGCCAGTGGAAACACTACCTAACATTTAACCCCAGGTTTCTCCAGGTTTCTCCGGGGGTGAGTGAGAATTATGTCCCTGAACCATCTGTCTTCAAGAAAAGTCATTTACCCAACAATGAGGCAGTCTCACCATTGCCAACTAAGTCAACTCAGAAACCAGCTTCAATGCATTTTGGCAATGTAAAATAAATGTTTCCTCTTTCAGCAAGGTGTTCATTGTGAAAAGTAAATGCACCTATTGACATTTGTCAAGCTTGTTTGACAAATGATGCGTTATCTGTCAAGACACCACAATTCCCGTTTGTACACCCTCCATTCACCCGCACCGCCACTACCACATCTGGAAACACTCACATGAACCGCGAGTCTATTATATTTCCTCAACTGCAAAACCCGTGTGCAGCCAGTACATCTGTAAAATGTAGCGTTTGAAGAGGGCTGGTATGCAGTGGAGTTCCTGAGGACAGCAGGCGAAAGTTGATGAAGGATACTTGAGCATATATGTCAGAGAGCTGCTTTGACACAGGGTAAAGGCCAGAAAATGTGATGAAATGGCACAGCAAGGGGTCATGCCAAAGCTTGGGGAGCTGCTGGTGTAGGTCTGCGTGATGACAGGTAAAATAACAAAAAATCCCAACAGGAGCTATCTTGTACATAGTTGGAAACAGAAGACAATGTGACCGCTGGAAACAACTTTCAAAAACACTTGCTGACTTCAGGGACTCGGTGCTCCGAGTTGCTATTCATGTGCCAATATGTGACCCAAATAGAAAGACTTCATGCAACTGAGGATGCATCGATCCAACTGATTCTCTCCTGATACTGATTCTGATAACCAAATTCAGAGTTCTGACGGAGTGCTGATACCAGTGATGATACCAATGCAGTACCAGTGCTGTTTTAACATTTACAATTTAAAATCTGTGTGGAACTGTGGAAGTGTTCATACAACAATATTCCATGACCAAGACAGTTTTTAATAATAAACAGTAGGGGTGGGAATCACCAGAGGCCCCACGATACAATATTATTATGATACTTAAGTCACGATCTTATTACGATCTGAAACATTTTGCAATATGCTGAGTATTGCGCTAAGATCAGGGGTGTAACGATTCATCTACTACATCGATTTATATTCCTACGATCTAACTACATGGATAGGTACTTGGCAAGTTGTCCTTCACGGGGGGGGATGTATATTGATCTAAAATCAATTTTCAAGGTAAATAATTTATTGTATCCATACTAAGAATTTAAGCACGGCAAACATTATATGCAGAGTCTGAAATTAGCACGCCCCACCCGCCAAATGCGGGTAAATTGTTGGCAGTGGCGGATAAAATCGTCAGGCCATCCGCCACATTGGCAGGCAGGGAAAACGCTACTGATGGGAATAAAGAACTGATTCCTAGTTGTCCGATTCTTTGGCATGTCATGCCTCCGTGTCTATCGATTCCTTCCTATTTGATGCTTTCAGACAGTTATGCATGCAGAATGACGCAATGGCATACGCAAGCTGTGTCATGTTTCAGTTTGTTTGGGACCAGAGCCATGGCGGAGAGAAAAATATGCGCTCAAAAGCATGGCGTTGCTACTGCTAAACCTGAGGGGGCGCACCCTATTTTTCGCTGATAATGCGACACTGTAAACAAAAAATCTGTGTTGAAATCAGCAGGAGGAGAGTTAGTAACGTTACCTGTTAGCAGTCTGTGGGCAGCACAGTCCTGCTTGGTTAAATAACGGAGCTACTAACGTTAATGGAGGTGCCATTGTGTTACATTATTATACAATAATATAATTTACCATGCGCAGGTTTTTTATGTAAAATATATCGAACATTGAATGACAGCGCCAATCCCAGATGACAACAAAACGAAGCATGGCTGATGGCGAGGAAGAGCCAGACGAGCGAGAGATTTTCAAGCCGCGTTTGAGGTCCAACGTGTGGAAACATTGTGGCTTTTACAAAACGGGAGATGTCCTTCGCTCACTGTTTGCAGAATATGCAAAGGCCACATAATATACAACGGCAATACGACGATCTTTCCACGCACCTACTGAGACGCCATGAGATTGCTAAAAACGAACGCCCAGGTAACTCTAGCACTATTTGCCATTAATCATTGTGTTTACTTGTTTATATCCATGATTAATTTATCCCTGATTCCCTTACAAGAAAAACTTTGAAGAATCCTGAAATATATATGATATGATATATATATATATATATGAAATATATTAAAAAGCCTTTATTGTAGTGGCTAAATCATTTAAAAAGCCAACATGTTTCGATCACGGTAGGTCTTCATCAGGGCTTAAAAACAAACAGACAAAGCGGATGTGGCCTCACCTACGTATATGGTAACAACAACCAATGGGAGGCAATCACATGATCAGTTTTTACTCTATTCATCTCAGTTTTCATTCACATTTCTTGAGTGGGACCCTTTTGAAAATGGCCCTGCCAGTATTTCCTCTCCAAAATTTTGCATAACTTTGAAGCATTATTTCGCGTTCTTCCTGCTTTCTTCAAGCCAGCCGTTACAACCTCTGAAAGAAAGAATAGTGGCCCGGCCCACCGGCAGGCTGTTCGACTGTTAAGGGGTTAGTTATTTTATATAATAAAAGATCGATAATTGATGTCTGTGTATCGATATAATATTGCCACGCAAAATATTGTGATACTATGCTGTATCGATTTTTTCCCCCACCCCTAATAAACAGTGCACCCCTGTGTATCGGATTGTTGCCTGTATACAACAATTTCAGCCATGTAGGGTAGCTTCAATCGTGTATGTGTGCTACAGAAATGTAATGCCACAATAGTGAAGCCCAATGTCTTGTTAGCCATTTGTTTTAAACAATGAGACATTATTGTACGAGTATACCACATGGGATATCCATCCATCCACTAGCTATAAGCGCTTATCCTTTAGCTATAAGTGCTAATCACGGCACCACAGAGCCGCCTGACATGAAATATTATGTTATTGATTTAAAGTTATTGGCCCCCCCCAAAAAAAGCTCTGCTAAAGTGCTCTTAAAAGTAAACTGTTTTACAGTTACAAGATCTTCATAATTGATGACAAACTAAACCAAACAGTGACGCAAGGTATCCCTCATATCTTTTGGTCTTGCGTGACAATCAATAATGTCTTTTCACACACTGTAGTATTTCAAGTAATTTTTCAAGAGACGCCGGTGTAAACAGATGACGGAGGGTTCAGGACTTAAGGACCTGATGGAAATCAAACTAGACAGAATGTGATTGCATAACAAAGTGAGCTCATTTTAGTAAATAAGCATTTGTCTTTGACTCTCGTGGGGCTTGATAGAGGGCCATGCACTCTTTCAGCAACCAATTAAATAACTATCCAACAGTCTTCAATAAACACGACTTACATCCAGTATTCTGACGATATCACGCCGGTATGTTGTGTATACTTTGAAATTTAAATTGGACCAACAAATTAGTACCTGTTGTCAAATAATCAACTCAGCACCAAATGGACAAAGAACTGCGAGGCCTCCGTGTCCCACCGCACACAAGCTGCCGAGGTATGCTAAAGCTGCCCAGATGTGATTTCATCTGAGGAGACGAATCAGAATAAGGGCTTTCTCTCCTGCGGACCCTGGAGATTTCATTGTCCCTCAGCTGAAGCCATCTGGCTGCCAGCTCCAAGCACACGCAGTCTAAATGCATCCAGATGACGAGGCTCACGTAACGCTCTCCTCAAGTTAAAAACTCAAACTATTAGCAAGCAGAAAACTTCTTGAAACCCCCGTCGAGCCTCTCTCTCGTGCAGGGCCACAAGCCTCACTTCCTAACTGGAACTTTTCTCAGATTTGCTCATGGGACACATGGACAAGTCACCGAAAAGAGATTGAGCTTAAGTTCTCTCAACTGTAAAACCGTCATGATTTATTAGATCAGGCCATGAAATTTAGACAACGTGCTGTGCATCCTGAATCAGATTTCTTTGAGGTTTAACTCTAAACCCTGAATGAGGTTAGCATACGGCTCTTTTCCACAGAAGTTCAGGAGAGAAGATGCTTGATACTAGGGGTGTAAGAAAATATCAAATATTGCAATATTATGTTTTGTGATTCTGTATCGATTCTCAAAAACACTATCGATTTTTAATTAATAGTTTACATGCAAAGATTAACTCAGTCAATACTTTATTTCATTTGCAAAGATACTGTATGTGTCACCTCAGTGTATGAGCCTTCTCAAAGTAGTGCTATGTTGGGTGTTACAGGGACTGTGATAAATGCAAATACAGATCCCACTGTTCTGACTGCATAACAAAAGTCAACTTTTTTTACTCAGATTTTAATTCATGTGGTGGTGCGTTCTTTATACTATGACAGTTTTCCTAAAATTAGATTATATTGCCTTACTTAGAGTATTGCAATATAATCGCAATATATCGGTTCGTAACCACTTTACCACAATACGTATCGTATCGCCAGATTCTTGCCAATACACAGCCCTACTTGATACCACGTTTTAAATGCACAAGGCAGGTCAGACTTTATAATGTAAACAAAATTAAATAGGCTGAATTAAATAACATATATACCGGACAAATGCCGACCCTATACCCACATTTGGCCAAATACAGAAAGAACAGTTTGTCTTTCAGCTTACTTTATGACTGCAAATTTTTATTGCCCCTTCTATTACAAAAACAGAGCACTAAAGCATTGCTATTCAAACATCTCTGACCAGAGGAGAAAGAAAAACAATCACCTTAAACAGACTCATACCTTGTATTTGGCTGTTAACTATAAAACATGTACAGTGATGGCATATGTTTTTGGCATATTTTAATCAGAAATATTGACCGAATCTCTCAGGTGGGACCTACATGGAGGTAGAGGCATGGTGTTAAATGTTCAACACAGAGAGAAACAAATCACTTACACTCTACTAATGTGTCTCAAGAGTGTACCACAAATGATTTATCACATCGCAAACTCTAAACCAGCACGTGTACATTAGATTCCGATTCATATAATACCTTTAGCCATGATTGCCTTGGGTCAGAAAGCACCAAGAGGGAGTAGACATTTATATTATTTTCTTTTCAAATGTTAAACTCTAGAAAGAAAATCCCCTCCACTCCAATAAAGTAATCCATGATCCCCATCTGAACTATTCTAAAGTTGCTTGGCTTTTTCTTAGAGAGGAGAGAGCATGATCCCTGAGGAAATAGCAGATATTTCCCTCCCGAGAGGGTAAGATGTACATGAATATCACAGAGAGGAAAAAACGGGCCTCACTACTGGACCTAATCTAATCTAATTAGGAAGATTACACTTGATCCTTACTGATTGTTGGGCCCTATGCTTGCCAAATGCTGACTCCATTCCTTAATGTTCAACATAATAACTTGGGAATGGCTATCTAAACACTGTTCAAGGAAAAGCTGAATCAAGGTCTATTGAATTGTTTGACTTTGGTTTTTTTTTTTACTTTTAATGATGTAAACATATTTCTAAGTTCAGATATTTCTTAAAAACATCTTACATAATATTGGCAAAGGTTATCAACAGGCCTACAATGTAAGTACAGCGATTCACCACTAAAGACAGGTGCACTGTATACAGACACCTGTCTCGCAGGACTCTCATGAGGTGCAAGTTGCAAATTACCAAACTTAGTGATACTGCATTGTTAAAGCATGCAAAATAAAAAAAATAAATAAAAAAAAAGTTCAATTCAAATACGTACGAGAATTTAACCATATGTAAAGGTTTTAGGGATAGTTCGGGTGTTTTGAAGTGGGGCTGTATGAGCTACTTATCCATAGTTAGTGAATTACCTACAGTAGATGGCAGTCCGCGCGCCCCCAGTTTAGAGAAACAGACAGGAGTTACCGGCAAAGCAATGTACTGCTGTGGACGGTGGCGGCAGCAAAATGTATTTTCGCCACCTAAAAGAAAGATATGCGTTTAAGTGTGCGCTATATTTAGAATATTTTTACCGCTTTATCTTGCCATCACATAGCCCTTTCCAACGGGGAACTGAACTGAAAGTGAAACTTATCTATGCTTTCTTCAAAGCCACCAAACTCCGTTGACAAAAACAGTATAGATAAGTTTCACTTTCAGTTCAGTTCCCTTCTGAAAATGTTCTTTTTTTTTTATACTTTGTTTATTGGGTTTTGCATTAACAAACAATTGCGTCAGAGTACTTCTAAAAAATGAAAAGGTACATATTCCCTTTATACAAGGACATTATAAAAGTGACAACTGACTTATTGCTAAACACCAAAACAACTTACACGACTAAGAAACTAAATTAACGCAACCATAAAGAAATAAGAGGAGAAAAAAAAAAAAAAAAAAAACCACACACACAAAAAAAAACATCAGTCAGCTAATAGTAAACTGTGTCCGTAATAGACACTAATAATCAGTACAGCAGCATATCACCCACGCCACAGCAAACACAAGATTGATACCCCTCAAAACGACGAAAGTTGCCTCAATCAGGAATGAGTGGGAAGTTCATCCTCTTAACGAATTGAAAAACGTACCTGGAAAATATTCTAAATACAGCGTACAATTAAACGGATATTGTTTTTTTAGGTGAGCCTTTCTTTTAGGTTTCAAAAATGCGTTTTGCTGCCGGCCTCATCTACAGCAGTACATTGCTTTGCTCCCCTGTCGGTACTCCTGTCTGCTTCTCCAAGCTCGGGCCGCGCCGACCGTCATCTACTGTAGGTAATACACGGACTATGGATAAGTACCTCATACAACCCCACTTCAAAACAGCCAAAATATCCCTTTAAATATGAAAAAAAATCACAATGGGAAATCACAAACATAGACAACACGTGACTTAGGAAAGAAGTGTATGTAAGGACAAGGTTGTTGAAATGGCCATGAAGGAAGCTCGGAGCTGGAGCTGATCCACTAGTGGAGTTGAGCAAGAAGTTAGTTTAATCACTTACAAGAGAGAAGAAGCTGCCCATATACATTATAAAATGTTTGGTTCATGGTTTGATTTGGTAGAAAGTTGCTGGAGGCATAAATTTAGACACCGTCTAGTAGGCCGAGTCCTTACATGTGACAACTGATGTGTGACAAACAGCAACTGATTCGCCGGTCCAAGTGGCAGATCTTTCACACCACTGAGCCTTACGCTTGCTCCACTGCAGTAGAAATGGAAAAGTGACACTAGCTGTCTGACACTTCTTTGGCCTTTGTGCCTAAAGAACCGTTCATTCGTGGGGCAGCCAAAATGCAATCAGCAATATTCCCAGGCAGAATGAACCCAACTGTCTAGCACCTTGGGGGAGTTCTTTCCATTGCACAGGCCTTGTCCGAGCAGACTACAAATGAGAAACGCATGAAGCTACAACTTTGCTGACAACACTCACTACGCTGCTTAACAAACACACCCCAAGGCATTAGGGCATGAGAAGGCCATTTTGAGAAAATAAAAGGAAATAAACATAACATCCAAGATGACCTCATGTTTACGAGAACACATGTCAAGCAGTGGGAGTCGCTACAAAGGACCAAGATGAAGAACCTGTTTTACAAAACAATAGAGTGCTACAGGAATGAGTCCTAAAACCCGGAAATGAGTTAGCATTTTAGCACTTCCGGTTCCCTCGTCAGGAAGTCAATGGGTTTTTAGAACGGGTTTTTAGTTGGATGCCTGAAATAAGGTCTGTGGTTAACACAAGCTTAAGAAATTTTAACGTTTTGGTCCACGACATAAAATACATCAATAAATATCCCGCTCGTGAATTTGAAGCCTTTTTGTATCTTAAAAAAGGCGGTTGCTAACAAGTGGCTAAATGAGACTACTAAACGCCATCATGCTGACTCGTCTGCCTTCACGGCCTCGTTGTGTATACTCGCGCTCATGTGATCGTGGTGTAGTTCGTTTATAGCCTAACGTTAGCTTTTACTTCTGGCGAGTGCATTTACGCTTCAAAAATCATAAAAGTGGTGTTCATTTGTGGAGATTATCTTGCAGAACAAACATGTAAGTATGATAAACGTGTGTTTGCCACAGAGCTTATTTTCTGCAATAATCCAAAACCCAATGGAAAAATCCCATTGGCTTGTTGTCGAGTATGAAAAGTAAAATGAAACTGTAACACTTGAATTGGAGCTTTGAGGAGGAGACATTCAGCATTTTAAATTCAAGAATGCAAACCTCTACAAAAACATAACTTGAATACCGCTTATTAAGTGTTGAAACTAAAGCAACTACTGCATTTTTGCTAGATTGATGGACTTCCAAAAATAAAATAATATTAAGATGGCCCTTTTCCTAAAACTCTTCTTTTGGGGGGGAATGGTTAGTTTCAAATGATCCTCCTTTGTTCATTGTATCACAGTGACCAATGTAGCATGAACTAGCTTTGTTTTCCTTCTCTGTCCAGAACAAGTTGCACCGACAATCCCACTCAGACATCTTTCATGGGCAATTAGAAAATGATTGACATTAATGGGCCCAAAAGATTCCTATTTTTTCAGCTGGATATTTTTTTAGCAGTATGACGGAGCTTTGAAAGAAAATGATACTGTACTACTGACTGTTGACCCGTGAACCAGATGATGAATGACGGAAGGCTACGGCAAGGCAGATTTATTTCTATAACCCAGAGACAAATCAACAGTTTGTACCTAAGGCAATGAATTTAAATATTTGAAAAGAAATTGAAGGCAATGAAAATAAAATAAATGAAAATAAAGAATTAAAGTTAGTAGAAATTAAAGTAGAAAGAGAGAAAAGAATAATAGAGCTGCTCAATTACGGCAAAAATCTTTGAGAGCAAAATTAAGAAGCTAGATCTATGAAGAACTGTGTGCCCTATCAAACTATTTAATAGGTCTGGGGGCGATATGGAGGAAATCAAATATCACAATATTTTTGACCAAACACCTTGATATCAATATTGCAAAGATATTGTAGGGTTGACCATGGTGCTTTTACAAAATATTTACACAATGATACTTTTGATAAATAATCATCAGTAATGTGGATATAATGACTAAACCGAGTGGCCGTCCCTGACCCGCCAAGCGGGGCGAATGCACCGCGTTGTAAAGGAAAGGGGTGCGCTGGATTTATAACACAGGAAAAAACAAGGGCGCCATTGCGAAACGGAATGTGACACATTAATCTTTATGTTGATTATCTTGTTTTCATAATCGTTGGAAGCCAAAATCGTAAATGACATTTATTTTCGATTAATTGCACAACCCTACCAAATATGTACAAACTAGATATCTAAACAATACTGCTGCTCTATACTGACATCCTACATCTTACCTTTTGCTTCTAAGAGTCTAAAACTTCAAAAGCCAAACAACAGAATTATCTCAAACTGTTTGAAGACCAAAGATACGGTGCTTTCAGAAATGTTGTGACATAACCAACGCTCAAACAGACAACATCATATCTGAACAGTGTCATTCAACACCATCTAAAATGAAAACCTATATCTTAAACTTGTAATACATGAACACAACATAAATCTTCAAGATCTGGCATGTGCACAGCTTCTATGGAAATAATGAGCGACATGTTGTCATCATTGAACACAGATTGGCCTCTGTGTGCTTTAAGAAAGAGCAGTGCATCACTGCATGAGTTAGGATAGGAAGTGGTTACCTCACCCGCTTCCTTCCAGATAGCCCTGGGATGTGTGGCTAAAGGAGGGTTGAACTCATCTCTGACACTGACTAGCCCTTTGTCTCTCATTTCTCCAAAAACGTCAAGACAAAAAGGTGGTTGTTTCATCACCGAGCAGATGCCGCAGCATGGGGAAACACTTAGTATCCCTTGACTTGAAACAATTTCTTCGAAATGACCAAAATCAGCTCTCTCAGTGAAGCTCATCATAAAGCTTAGAACTTTGGAATGTGGCGATGTACAAAGAAAAAGGGCAAATAAGACATTATAGACGTATTTTTAACAAGGGTATTGCAAATAATGCAAAATGAAAAAATGTCCCCGTTGTAATGGTTTACATAGAGAAAACAGGTCGACCATCTATTGCATAATTTCACAACATTTTTCTGTTTTTTGTTTTTCATCAAGGAAGTTAAGCGTGTTAGGGGGCCATTGAGACGTTAGCTGGAAAAACCATTCCACCCATGTTTACACCACACTATCACCACACTGGGACACCACTGCAGAATGTGTCTCCTGGGCTCCTCACCTTCAGGTCAAGAGGCCAACACAACAAAGCGTCTCCAGTGGCCCCCCCACACAAAAAAAATATCCCGACAGCTACCTCATTGGAATGCTGCTGTTGCTATGTGGACAAAGAGATCCGTATAGTATGTTTTTGGAAAGACTTGAGTTTCCGCGTGCTACGTATTGACTACGTTTTCAGTGAAATTTCCATTTTCCCAACGAAAGATGCCAGTTCTTTGATACATTTATTTTGCTTTGTACTATTGCAATTGGCTCATGCTATGATTTGATTTTTCTCCTAAACAATGGCAACATGCAGCAGGTGCAGATGTCTCATTTAAACAAATGGATTACATCAGACTCATAAAGCAGCAAAATGCAAGATGGCATTTATATTTATAGTATTTATATTTATACTAGTTCCACTGTGTTAAAATGTATTAAAAGTCCCAGTTTTTGCATTTTCGCTGACATTAATTAGACCTCCTTAAATGCCTGAGATCACTCTCATACCCTCAAAGCTAAAAACACTTAAAGGGTAACTTCGGTATTTTTAAACATGGAGCTTATTTTCCCATGTTTTGTGTCAAACTGACTAATAGCGACAACAATTTCTGAAATTGGTCCAGTATTGAGGGAGAGCGCTGTAGACATCAGCTGCTCACGGGCTGCAATATGGTGCTTCAGGAATGAGTCCTAAAACCGGGAAATGAGTTAGCATTTTAGCACTTCCGGTTCCCTCATCTGGAAGTCAATTGTTTTTTTGAATGGGTTTATAGTTAGATGCCTGAAATAAGGTCTGTGGTTAACAACAGCTTAAGAGATTTTAAAGTTTTGTTTTAAGATATATAATACGTCAGTAAATATCCCACACGTGAATTTTGAAGCCTTTATGTGTCTTAAAAAAGGACTACAAAACGCCATCACAACGACTGGTCCACCTTTACAGCCTCATATTTTTTTTGCACTCACGCAACCGTAAGGTTGTTTGTTTATAGCTTTATGTAACGTTAACTTTTTACTTCTGGGGATTGCATTCAAACCTCAAAAATCATGTCAAATTTCAAAATCATAAAAGTTCATTTGTGAGATTATCTTGTTGAACGAAACGTGTAAGTATCATAAACGTTTATTTGCCACAGAGCTTATTTCTTGCAATAATCCAAAATCCAATGGAAAAAATCCGATTGGCTTTTGTCAAGGGAACCAGTGGGATTCTAACTTCCTGGTTGGCCTACAAGAATATGTCTCTGCACCACTCTATATGGTGCTATTGGGGCAAGCTGGCACTGTCATTTATGTCTACTAAGAGTGCTTGTTTTTGTCATGACAGGCTCTGATTGTCATTATAAGTGCCTGACATTATGGAAAGAGTCTCGCTCAAGGAGAAGTCTTGTTCTGAAATCTCGCGATTTGCCGGCGTGTTGCCAGAAGACAATGGTGAAATAGTGGAATACATCCACGTTGGAAACGTAACAAAATGTAACAAACATTGCAACAGGAAATACAAAGGGGCCCATTTAGAATGTTTATGTTGTCAAATTTGAAGAGGTCCATACAGATATTCAAATTTCACAACAAGACTTCTCCTTGAGAGGGACTTGGACACAATAAAAACAGACCAGATCAAGTAAAAGGTAAAGAAAACATTTGATTTCTCTGTAGAGTCCTTTCCATAATGCTGTCAAACACTTATAACAATCTGAGCCTGTCAGTGGCAAAAACAAGCAGCTTTAGTGAACGTAACGCTACATTGACGCTGCTCATTGACCTCACAGCTCATTTTCGCGGCTGCCGGTTACAGCGTTCTCCCTAAATACTGGACCAATTTCAGAAATTGTTGTCCCCATTAGTCACTTAGACACAAAAACATGGGGAAATTGGGTCCAGGTTGAGTTCTCCTTTAATTTTTAGCAAAAAAAACAAGGGAATCCCTTATGATGGCACAAGTGTTTTTTTGTTTTCTGTCCCGTTACACAACAATTTGTACATCCCAGTGTCACGAAACGTCTCTCTGAAGAAGTGCCACGTGGCCAACTGTGCTTACACAAAGCTGTTCTAAAGGGATAGTGGTTAATCCATCCCCTCCAGTACTGTTTGTCCCCGCTGTACTGGCTTGTACGGTTGCGAGCAGATGGCCACTGCCTGACCTGCATACGTTGTGCCACAACAGACGCCACCTGGTAGCCATCACCAGCTTAAGCCACCAGACCTCTCGGTGGTCTGCCAGGACATGAAGCCTGCCTAGCAGAGCTGGAGACGCCGGTGCATACAGTCTCCTTCATTACGGAAAATATGGAACCATTTATTTCAGGCCTATACGTGACCAGGTTTAACTGAGTGCAGATCATTATCCATTGTATTATTCTGAGAATCAAATCCATGGTAACTCGGCTACTTGCCTTAGGTGTCAAAAATTAAGGTAATATCCATCCCATGGTATAGCTTTGGGGGATTGTAAGGCATGTCATTTCTATTTCAGTTAAATCAATACTAATAATTAAGCAAGAGTAAATAATTATCAATACCAAAAGTATCTGCTTTATAATGTAAAATAAAACCAGCAAACCTGGCTGCCTTCTCACATTAAAAAAGAATATAGTACTTCAAATTAAATAATCAGAAAATGAATCACAGTGGGGCCGGGCGATGTGGCCAAAATCTTCTATCTCGATATAGGTCATTATATATCTTGATAACGATATATATCATGGTAATTAAATAAATAAATAAATACTCTATATAAAATAACCACATGGTAAGACCTATTTTATAGACTCCTGTGTGAATTAAATACTTAACAAATGAAAAGTATGGAGTATTTTCTCATTTTAAGAACTTGAGTGCAAAATGAACATAACAGTTTTAAGTTAATTATAGAGAAAAACAAATATAGGCCTAGCCTATATCTCGACAGAAACAATACAGAAAAATGATGGCTGTCAAAGTTAACACGATAACGCACATTTGTTTTAACATCACTAATTTCTTTAACGCAATTAATGTAACTTGCAATTTTTAGGTTGTAGCGGGCTCAGTTTTTTAAGGTAGAGTGAAGATACCGGTATTATATGAAACTAGAAATAAGGAACACATTGGTACCAACCATGTCATACTAGCTTGTCGTGAAGGAGGATGAATAATAATTTGTATAATTACCAACAGATACAGACTCTAAAGCTGTTCAGATTGTACTCTCGCTGCTCTGTTTCATAAAACGGAGGAAGGCTTCAAACATGTCCTGTATATTTACGTTTTCCTTGACATGCATAGACCTCCCTGCTCCTCTTTGTGTACAACTTTCACACACAAATTCTGTATGATGCCTGACAGTGAACATGTGTTCAGCCAGTGTTTGACCATTCATGTCAGACTGGATAGTATTGAGAAAAATAAGGGCTGTCAAAGTTAACGTGATAATAACGCGTTAACGCAAATTCATTTTAACGCCACTAATTTCTTTAACACATTAACGCAACTTGCAATTTTTAATTGTATGTTTTAAAAATAGAGAGAAGATACTGTCATCATATGAAACTATAAAACCTAAGGAATCCATTAGTACCAACCATGCCATACTGCCTTGTTGTGAAAGAGGCTAAATAATGTTCGAAACTTGCGCTTAATTTTGGCGGGGAAAAACTGGCATGGCCATTTCCAAAGGGGTCCCTTGACCTCTGACCTCAAGATATGTGAATGAAAATGGGTTCTATGGATACCCACGAGTCTTCCCTTTACAGACATGCCCACTTTATGATAATCACATGCAGTTTTGGGTAAGTCATAGTCAAGTCAGCACACTGACACACTGACAGCTGTTGTTGTCTGTTGGGCTGCAGTTTGCCATGTTATGATTTCAGCATATTTTTTATGCTAAATGCAGTACCTGTGAGGGTTTCTGGACAATATCTGTCATTAATTTGTGTTGGTAATTGATTTCTTATAATAAATATATACATACATTTGCATAAAGCAGCATATTTGCCCACTCCCATGTTGATAAGAGTATTAAACGCTTGACAAATCTCCCTTTAAGGTACATTTGGAACAGATAAAAAATGTGATTAATTATGGACAATTATGCGATTAATCGTGATTAAACATTTTAACCGACTGACAGCTCTAATAAGTAATGAAAATAAGTGATTACAATGTGCGAATAATTTGCGATTAATCGCAATTAACTATGGACAATCATGTGATTAATCACGATTAAATATGTTAATTGATTGACAGCCCTAAGAAAAATATGTGATAGACATTTCTATATCGTTTTGACCATATGTATCGTCATATTGCCCAGCTCTAGTGAATCCATTTCCATTCTTTGATATGTTTTGTTCATCTAAACACAGGATTCATTAATGATTCACAAAAAAAGTGTAACCACCTCAAGAAAATATAATAACTTCAATAAGGCAAAGCGATACAATTTGTACAATTGTGAGGATCTTGTGCGTGGACAGAGCTGACAGGTGGAAAAGGTTACGGTTAATAAAGATTATGTAATTCAAAGTTTTGAGATAGAAGCCCTGGAATCTACTGGCTCCTGCCTTCACCTCCTGCCTTTCCTGTAATTGAACCCATGAGTGCTCCACTGACAGCTTGGCCCCGGTGGTCACCGTTTGATTACAAAACGTTTTTCCAGTGTGTTTAGGGACACAAAAGCCGTCTGTGGGAACATTCTGACGAAAAACACTTTGTTTTGTCAGCTCGCACTTATCAAAGATAGATGACTGCTGCAATTAGCACAGCGGGGTGTCTGACTTGTCTTCTAGGGCAAAGGAAAAAATCTGTTCAATGAAATGTGTGGGCTTCCCGAGGAAGTCGTATAAAGAAGGCGGCTTTAGTTAACGTTCAGTGAACACCTCTAATGTTAAGAGGAGCCATGCATTCTTCACACTGAGTCTGGTGAGACATAGTTAGAGGGTAAACGCTGTTTAAAGAAACTGTTTTGAAGGGAAAAAACAGCGTGATGCTAAACATATAAAACAGCGTCTGAATGACATAGTCCAGGAGCAGCGGAAAGTGATGCTACTGGGATGCAATGCTGGAGAGTGAGATGTGACTCACAGAGCAGTTAGGGCAATGAGAAAATCCAGGAAGGCAAATTATCCATCTTTTTCCAAAACAGACTGACGCACACATCAATAAGTTAAGGTTAAGATTTACAGGGAGGTTAACCGGCACTACCCATCAAACATTACATTATTAATGTAACATTATTAGTTAGAAACATATGCCAACTGAAGAAATATTATTAAGACAGGAGCTAAGGTGAAAATGATAAACAAAAATAGAGTAAACATTCAGATTGTTGAAAATGTAAGAGAAACTAGTTCCAACTCTGCTGTTGGCAGCAGAGTTGGAACTAGTTTCTAATGTAACTCAATTATATTTAACACATCATAGCAAAGATACTTATCCTAACGGAATTACATTTAAATAGTTTCTCTCCGGTACATATCATCGGAAGATTTTAAAATTAGGGCTGTCAAAGTTAACACGATATAGCGCGTTAACGCAAATTAGTTTTAACGCCACTAATTTCTTTAACACATTAACGCAACTTGCGATTTTTAGGTTGTAGCGAAGGAACCTAAATAACGCTCCAAACTTGCACTACATTTTGGTGAGGAAAAACTGGCATGGCCATTTTCGATGGGGTCCCTCTGACCTCTGACCTCAAGATATGTGAATGAAAATGGGTTTCTCTGGGTACCCACGAGTCTCTCCTTTACAGACATGCCCACTTTATGATAATCATATGCAGTTTGGGGCAAGTCAAATTCAAGTCAGTACACTGACACACTGACAGCTGTTGTTGCCTGTTGGGCTTGAGTTTGAGTTATGATTTCAGCTAATTTTTTATGCTAAATGCAGTACCTGTGAGGGTTTCAGGGCAATATCTGTCATTGTTTTGTGTTGTTAATTGATTTCCAATAATACATATATGCATATATTTGCATAAAGAAGCATATTTGTCCACTCCCATGTTGATAAGAGTATTACATACTCGACAAATCTCCCTTTAAGGTACATTTTGAACAGATTAAAAATGTGTGATTAATCCCGATTAAATTTGAATCGATTGACAGCCCTAGTTAAAATATAGGAGAACATTATGTGGTGACTGAACTTGCTGCAATCATCACATTTGTTTGTGGTTTTATGCTAAAAGCTTCAGGGGGTACATGTGCCTGAGCCACATAAATATTGGTGCTTACAATAACATTATGGAGAGTTGTTGGTATTTTTTGACAAATGGGGGAAATCGAGAGGAGCATCATGTTTATGATCTCACCAGAGTGCAGAATTTGTCTGACAATTAAAAACATTGCCGCAGACTGAACATGAAGGCTATTATGTTAGTATAAAGACGACTTATTAGTCCCATATGCCTCTAACAAATCAAACAAATCCAGGAAACAAAAAGCACATGTCAACATTAAAAAAAGAGTAAAAGGGAAATTGCAAAGCGGTGACCAGTTGTAAAAAGTGGCCAGCAACATTCAAGGAGCAAAAAACCTGGGAAAAAGGAGCTATACACATCCAAATGTTTAGTTTCAACACTGTGAAACATCAAAGCAACAACAGACCATTTCATAAGTATGTAATAATTTGGAATCTGTGCTCCGAACCGCAGTTTCCATGACTTAAAGATGATGCTGAGCAGAGCGAACAAAACTATTTCCTTATTTGTTTGCCTGACCAAGTGAAGAAAAGCGAGGGACTCCTGCCAAACATTTGGCAGGAGGGACACAAAAAGCCTGAGGTTTTAAAAACAAAAAAGGCATCTGCTGGTGATGTGATATTATGTAGTAAGATAGGAGATGGGTTAAAGTGTCAAGTTTGATTTTTGCTCCACAGTTGTGATATTCCGTCAACACTATCTGCCCCTCAGCTCCAAGCTTTGTGCTTCCAAGGGTTACATGAATTCATATAACTGAATAAGATGACTAACTGATTCAGGATTAGTTAGTCAATGCACCCATGCTGTCCTGTACAGTACATGGTAGTGTATATTTATATTTATATAACAACACGTTAACTTGAGCTTACCATGTTATGATTGCAGCATACTTTTTATGCTAAATGCAGTACCTGTGAGGGTTTCTGGAAAATATTAGTCATTGTTTGTGTTATTAATCGATTTCCAGTAATACATATATACATACATTTGCATAAAGCAAGCATATCTGCCCACTCCCATGTTGATAAGAGTATTAAATACTTGAGAAATCTCCCTTTAAGGTACATTTTGATCAGATAAAAAATGTGTGATTAATTTGCGATTAATCACGATTAACTCTAGAAAATCATGCGATTTATTACAATTAAATATTTTAATAGATTGACAGCCCTAATTTATAGACAAGAAATTCAAATGCAAGCCAAGGCATAAATATGGACAAATGTTTGGGAGTTATCATGCGTCTCGAATTGCTAATAGTGTTTAAAGGGGTACTCCAGTGATTTAGTTACCGTGCACGGCAGATGGATTCTCACGATGTCACGAGATCACGCGAGAATTATGGGATCAAATACTGTATCACACGAAAATCCATCTTGGCATGCTTCAAGTAATACGTTTGTGTCCGGCAAGCCAAACACAAACTAATCAGCGTCCTGTTAGGAGCTACTGGCAGCTATGGGCGTGGCTTAGGCGTATGAGACGACACAGAGAGGCAACTGTTCATTCTAAACAACAATTGCGGCTCCTGAAGAGGTTAGCATAGATGCTGCAATAGCATCAGTTATATCAGAACTGGACAGTATTTCTTCATTGAAAGAAAAGCAAAAAACTGAAGCCAATGTTTTCGCTCTTCTCCCGACTGGCTTCGGCAAGAGTTTGATTGACAGATAGTTCGTCCAATCTGCAGCCAAATATTTTTTTAAGGTGCCTGCCCTTTTCCAAGCAGTTTCCAATGACGGCTTCTCAGATGGTTCTGTTCTGTTCTTGTAACAAACAATCTGGCGGGTCAGGTTAGTGATTTATTAGCACTGCACTTCCGTAAAGTTAAGGGAATTTCACACACAAACAAGTTAAGAGAAATGGTCAAAATGTGTGCTGCTGAGCCAGAAATATTCTCACTTATAGATGTTTAGTTGCAGGAATATGTATCGCATCATCCACGTGCTCACACACAAGATGCAGACATACTGATAAAAACATTGCTCCATAGCGCGAGAAGTGGTCAAAACCCAGAGGGTAGATTTGAGGCAAATAAATTGGTCTCTAAAGGCTTAAACAGAGTAGTTCAATGTTGTGGTTTCACACATATTCTTCAACATTTTTTCTCACCTATAAATGTGCAAACACCTCAATCCCTGCCTTTTCCAGGCACTCCATTTGTCTCCATGTGAAGAAGGGAAAAGCCATAAAGTTCAAGTAAAAACTGACAGGAATGTCCTGGTTCCGCCATGTCTCAGTTAGTATTACGCACAGCTCCCTGTATTTACAGCATACTCTGGCACTTCATCATGGCAGTTCATCTATTTTGCACGGCAAATGATCACACATAGCTTAGTATCATAAAAGTCATGCATGATCTGTTGTCTCGATACCCGAGGCATACGCCCCCCAATACCCCCAACCACCCCTTTGGCCTAATCTCCAAAGGCGTCTCCTCTAAGCTGGCAGAGCTGGCAGCTCCTCAGGGAAGCTGGGATGAGATAGAAATTCCACAGACTGGAGATTCAAAAAAGCCTCTCTGATGTCTGACATTGCAAAGGTATTATATTCACGCCCCAGCCAGTGATTGGTATGTTCGAAATTTTAACAGGAGTAGATGACCCAAAAGCAGGAATTTTGTCATTAAGCCACACAAACACACCTCATTCAGCAGCAGATTTGAAATGGTGGTTCAAACCAAGGCTGCTTCGTATCTTCCATAATTGTAGGTGTTAAAAATTTGGCTCCAACCGCAATGAACATTTTATTTGCCCATGAGTATTTCCTTCCAATGGTGTACAGGTACAGGTGTTACAAAAAACACCAAGTGAATCAGTCCATTTAACCTTCTACTAACCACTGTACAGAGCTCCTTTATACCCAATTCAGACAGGCACAGTGACCCGGGTCAAACCCGTATTTAATTTCAGTGGGTCAACGCGGGTCAGCTGAAAAATAATCAATTTATTCAATGTGCAAAAAGTCACACAATGTGAAAAAATTAGGGCTGTCAAAGTTATTATGATAATAACGCGTTAACGCAAATTAATTTCAACGCCACTAATTTCTTTAATGCTGTTACTGCCGTGGGGCCGTTTGGTCTATGTTTGGGATGATCCTGCCCTCTGCCTCTATTCCCCTGCAGATGCATTCCCCTGCAGATGCCCTTCCCCCATCACCTGCACCGGTGTTCCGGATTTGGTGATTAAGGGTGAAGTTAAAAGGCTGTTGAGGAGGAGCCATCGGGTGCCCAGTGTGCCAGTTCGGCGGACCAGTGTAGTGTTTTGTGGACCGTTTTTTGGGCCGTTCCTCGTTCCTCGTAAGAGGAGGTGTTTAGTGCTTTTGTTAAACATTTGTTTGTTAGTTAAGCTCGTGTTAGTACTTTTGAGTTATTTATGTAGCTTTTAGTTTTGGTTTTGTTAGATAAATAAACATTCTTTTGTTGTTAGACCAACCACCGTTTCCCTCGTTTCCTCTTTTCCACCCGGTTTTACTTTTTATTGTTACTCCCCCCTCCCCTAGCCTTAAGTGGGGTCGTAACGCAATCGATCTTTCGGAGGTTGTAGCGGGCTCAGAGTGAAGATATTGGTATCATATGAAACTGGAAAACCTAAAGAATCCATTGGTACCAACCATGTCATACTAGCTTGTCCCGAAGGAGGCTAAATAACGATCCAAACTTACGCTGAATTTTGGTGAGGAAAAATTGTCATAGCCATTTTCAAAGGGGTCCCTTGACCTCTGACCTCCAGATATCTGAATGAAAATGGGTTCTATGGGTACCCACGAGTCTCCCCTTTACAGACATGCCCACTTTATGATAATCACATGCAGTTTGGGGCAAGTCATAGTCAAGTCAGCACACTGACACACTGACAGCTGTTGTTGCCTGTTTGGCTGCAGTTTGCCATGATATGATTTGAGCATATTTGTTATGCGTAAGGTACATTTTGAACAGATAAAAATTGTGCGATTAATTTGCAATTAATCACGATTAACCATGGACAATCATGTGATTAATCGCAATTAAATATGTTAATCAATTGACAGCCCTAGAAAAAATGTGACAAAAAGTGAATGTTTCGGTTGAAGGACCATCGTCAGTGCGACTTCAAGACCATTGTAATTCTACAGACTTAAATAAGCTACCAGACTAACAAAGACTCCCAATATAGACTGCAAGTCTTAAACTCTATATGCACTCATGTATATATACACATCAAAAAACTAAGAGCAGCAGTAATCACTAGATGGAACACAATGAGTCCTTTTGCCTCTTTTTCTTGTCAGTGTATGGGCAATTTCTCAGTAAAACTTCAGGTTAAAAAAAAAAGATTAACTGTTAATCTTTTCAGCTTCAGACATTTGTCCAATACAGTGTTTCCTGTATTTTTCCAATACTTACTGTATTTCCTATTAAATCATTTTCAAATAGTAGATTTGGCAACGCAACATGAAAATCAAATATCGAGGAGAAAATACAAGTAGCCTTCTGTTCTAGATCAAAGCAGCAAGAATATCACTTCATTCTGTTGTTCTGTGGTTCTCCACTGGGAAACAGTATACCATTTTAGCTACTTTAAAAAAAAAAAATGCAGTGCATGTGTGATGGCAAAATGTTAAGCCTTTACACATGTAGACACATATTCAGACTTCCCTGTCCTCTCTTGAACAAATTCTTTTCGCATGATGGAAACTGTATTTTTGCCCGATTTTATCTATCGTTTTACTGAGCCTTTCTGTTAGTATCAACACTCTTTTGAAATCTGATGCTGAAAGGCTCCATGGAAAACATGCCTGTTTCAACATCTGCCAAAAAGGGTAGCATCTATAGAACACTTAACCTACAATTAAGAGTACTTAGTGACTCTTGGCATGTGAAGACCAAATTAACTGGAGAAATGGTTAGCCTCGAGGATATCGTAAAATCCGTCATCAAAGGGGTAATTTAAGTGTGAAGACAGAGAAGGAAATTACACTCTCGGCTCTAAAGCCTAAAACAAATGTTGCAACTATCGATGTTCTGTATAGCTAAATAACTTTAAAAGAAATACAGTTTCAAGAGTGTGCATTTCCACACTGTCCTAAGTGGCTTGTAACTGGAAGTGCAGTGACTTCAGACAGTAGCCTCTGTTTTGTTTCCTCAGCTCCATATGTTGCCCTTCCAGGCAGAGGCCAGAACACATGACTGCCCAGAAACACCTGACAAAGAGAGGAGAAACGTGGGCAAAACCTCTGTGGAATGAGTGAAAGTAAGAAGAGGGGAGAAGTAGAGGGGGGGCTGGGGGGAGGAGGGATGGGAAAGGTCCTCCACCCTGGAGGTTGGAGGGGGTCAGCACGGTGACTGGTGCGCACCGGGAGGAGAGAGGGGGAGGACCCACATGCAAAATATTTAAGATGTTCAGGCAGAGGAGGGCTTCACTGTGGAAATAAGACAGAGCCTGGGTGAGCTGCTGGTCAAAGAGGAGCTCCAACTCAACTGGTCAGCCAAAGCTTTTGTCCGTTAGCAGCAAAGACCTTCTACAGGGAGCGTCTACTTTTTGAAAAGACTTGTGAAAATTTTTTACTTTTTTTCGTAGAAAATGGCAAAAATGAATTGGAGCGTAGTGGCTTTGGGGGTCACGCTGCTCCTGCTGGCGGAGACGTGGGCCCAGAATCCCAGGAAGAGACTGGCACCTCCGAAGCCGCCCAAGGCTCAGTGCTGCGACGACGTGCGCTCTCTCAAGGTCCAGGTGGCCAACCTGACGAGTCTCCTCGAGGAGATGAGTCGCAAGCAGGAGACGGACTTGATGAGCGTCGTGAGGCAAATAATGGAGCTGGACAAGCAGAACCGGCAGCAGGAAGCCAGGGTCACGGAGGCGGAGAGCAAGTACTCGGAGATCAACAACCGCGTGGAGATCATGCAGCTGCAAACCCTTCAGTCTGCTACTCAGACCTCATCAGGTGAGCATCAACACTTTGAAGCGTAGATTACAAATTAAACGACATACTTACCAGAGTTTTGTGTGCTGCTGGTTGGTGTCATAACATCGCAAGAAATTGCAGGAATAAGTTTAAGCTTTACAATTATTTTTGCTAAATATTATCAAATGAAAGCAATTTACATAAACAAAAAAGTCCTGGAGAGAGTTTGTAAATTGTTCACATGTGGTAAAACTGACCCATCATTGACAAAGATTCCACATATGACTGAACTTCAAATGTACCATTCGTCTACCAACCTTTTCAGCCCGTCTCAATTTGGTTTTAAATTAAATTGTAATCAATTTTAGTTGGTATAAATTACAAGGGCTTCTTTTCATTGGGAAGAGCCCTAATTTTTGAATTGATAAGATAAACTTGAGTAAATAACAAGCTCATAAGCCACCAATTCGCTGTTTTTTTTTCAAAACAGTCCTCAAATAGGCCAACTCTTTTGCACACAAGACACTATATATTTATTTTAGCTGTGAAAAACTATAATCATCCTTGTCCATTGCTTCGTGGCGGGTCTCAGGAAACTTCTGTGAATTGGTTGGGAGCTAGATTACAGTGCACACGCTTATCTGAGCTGCCCAACGGCAGTCAAAAGCATTCATTTGGAGCTTGAGTCTCATCTGCAGGGCTGTCAATAAAGAGCTCCATCAAAGCCACATCATCTCCGACATTCGACTCGACTTTAACACGCCACTAATCAGCACTGGCTGCTGCGGAGAGGTTAACCAGGCATGACGTAGTTTATTATTTCAATACCTTAACTGCGTGGTCTAGCGGGGCCACATTCATGTCACTGGCAAAGGGAACACAGAGAGGCCTTTTTTAAAACTGGAGTAAATTAGAGACAGGAGGGCAGAACAGGAAGGGATGCAAAGATTAGAAGAAGTGGAAGGTTTCCATCTCTTTTTCTTTCACACAGACTTTTTACAGTTTTGGGTTCACTGCTCCATAGTGATCTCATAGCCCTATTAATGGCATCACCATACTGCGACAGGAGTGAAAGAGGACAACTATGCAAAAATCGGAGCCATGCTGTGCACATTCCCCTCTGTTTTGATCTATTTTGCTTTTGGTGGGGGTAAAAGGTCACTTTTTCATCTGCCCAATCACTCAGATATCCATAAAGCTGTTGAGATTTATGACATTCACATTTTTAGAAACTGCATGTGGTTTTATCATAACTGAAGAGATACTTTTTTTTCCCCCAGATGCCATATATGACTGCGCATCCCTGTACAGCAAGAACTACAAGATCTCTGGCGAGTACAAACTGCCTAAAGATGAGTTTCTGGGAACACCTGAGCTGAGTGTGAGTTATACTTCAGTGTTGTGTATAGCGTGTCTTCTTTGTTTGGTGGAGCTCAGGGAGGCATCTGCAGTCTATTAACTTTTGGTAAATACTTTCAGGTCTACTGTGATATGGAGACAAATGGAGGTGGTTGGACTCTGATCCAAAGGCGCAAAGTCGGCCTGACATCATTCCACCGTGACTGGAAGCAGTACAAAAATGGATTTGGATCCATCCGCGGAGACTTCTGGATGGGCAATGACCACATCTTCCGTATAACAAGGCAGCCCAGTGTGCTCAGGATTGAGATGGAGGTATGTGTTGGAAAGCATGGCACTCGTGAAAGCTTGGGCTGAGGCACTAAAGGGCAAGAATACGTTAACCGCACAAAGCATTTCATAGCCAAAAGTAAGCGGGCATAAACACAAAACCAACTTGTTCCTACGGGTACTGAGCGTAAGAAAATTAGTAATAAATCAAACTAACTATTAGAGACCATGAGGGCCAATATTACCAGGTCCTATAAATGTCCCTCTCTAAATCATGTTATATGTGTTTTCCGATGCAGGACTGGGTAGGAGAGAAGCGCTACGCTGAATACGGCTTTTTCACCTTGGCTAATGAGCTCAACAGCTACAAGCTCTTCATCGCCAACTACAGTGGAAACGCTGGAGACTCCCTGCGCTACCACAACAACACCAACTTCAGCACCATGAACAAGGACAATGACAAATGTGTGGATGACTGTGCTTCCCTGCGCAAAGGTAAATTATGAGAGCAGAAAACAACCCATGCAGTCATTTACAGTAGTCACAGGTACACGTTTCCCTCCAATTAAGTCTAATTATTTTCCCTCATCTCCTTCCAGGTGGCTACTGGTACAACTGCTGCACTGACTCAAACTTGAATGGCGTTTTTTACCGCTACGGTCAGCACATAACAAAGAACCCAGATGGGATCAATTGGTACGGCTGGCACGGGTCCAACTACTCCCTCAAGAAAGTGGAGATGAAGGTCCGGCCGGTGGATTTTCAACAATAAGTGCTGCAGCTGTGTGTCCTGGACCAACATCATACGCATGAATGCTGAGAGATCTCACTAATACCTGTTCAACCATTTTGTGGCTTTCCTTCGACTGCGAAAGGAATGGAAATGTAGTTTGAGATGGTCTGGTAAAGTTTCAGTCAGATGAATGTGTAATGTCTTTTGCCGTGTTTGATTGTAAATTGTAGTTAATTTTGTGTATTTATCAGTAAAATATTTTATTTTTCAAAAAGCTTCGATAGATGCTCTTTTACCACTGGCCCGTGTGGGTGACTGGATTTTGTTTCCTTCTCTCATTTGTCTTGAAAGCACTAGGATGTATTTTTTAGTTAACACAAGCCATTTATGGGTAGTAGCACGAATCAGTCCAGAGTGGTCTGGTTCAGGTAGAAACCATTAAGGACTGGTAGGAGCTGATTAAAAAAGGATCTTTGTGAGTTGCTGGAATGGGATCAACCACCAAAGGTATTTCCTATGAATTACGCTGCATTGTATTGTAAAACCCTAACCATTGATGATGGAAATGTGTCATTTGTAAAATGTGTACAGCTCTGTAATTATGTTGTTTTATGTGATAGAAAATAAACATATTTTTTAAAAGAAACAAGATGGTCTCAAACAAGTAATTCAACATTATTCTCTTCGCTAAATGGCACAGTTGAAATGTGACAAACTCAATGGAACGTATTGTGTCCATTCATGTCCAATAATAGCAACGTATTTGCTTTGAGCCACCGACCTCTGACTCGTGGGTCATCTACTGACATCCTGACCAAAGGTCCAAAGGCACGTACGCCAAACGCAGGAATGAGGACCACACACACTCTATTCTGCCGTTCTAGGTTTACTACCTTGAAAACAATAACACCATTTTGCTAAGAATTCCTTAGAGCATTCAAATACCCGCAGACAGGGAGCACTGCCTATACAAGCTCAGTGAAATTCTCTTCCTTTTACAAGGTGACACATTTAGTCAGGGTAAACATCTAATAAAAGCTGGACAAGTATCCCTACCCTTTACAAGAAATGACCACAGTGGAATGAAGGACACCCAAAGGGGATGTCTGGATGGTGACAAATGACCTGGTCTTTCTATTCCAAGGTTTAAAAGTATTCCAGGGTTTAAAAGTATTCAAACTTGTGCCCCCAACAACAAAAGCAGACCTTGAACACTGGTGGATGGTGCAAGTGCAACTATAAGAGGTCAGTTCCTATTGATGGTACAACATTCCAATGACTAACATGCTCCACTTAGGAAGCCCAACTGCTGCAAATGGAATTTATAGTTACTTTTCTGGGGAGTTCAATTTTAGTGAATAGGGCTGCCAGAATTTGCAGTTATTATTTGATGAAGATATGATATTGTGTAAAGGTGAATGTGACCTCTGGGATCCTTTCAGCAGGAATTAAACCCAAACAATCATAGAAACTATGGTGTGGAAATGGATTGTACAGTATAAAGGTCATTATAATATTTGAAAGGGCTTAGTTAAGCCTGAGCGAACACATTTGTGTACACAATGTATTTATGTGTATTTATAAATTGGTCCTTGTGATTACAGTATCTTACGTTCACCTCATTTTCACCTGGAATGCAGATTTTATTTAAAACGAGACTCCTAAGCATCCTGGACCCTGTGTTTAGTAAATTGTAACACAATCTACTGCAATAGCTCTGCAACAAATACAACCTTTAGGAAGTTAATATGCTTTAAATTTTTGGGGGGATAGTGTCAGAGTTGTGGATTCAACTTAAGGCAGGGTGGGTGATCTTGAGAAACTAGCAAGAGTACACTATATTTTTAAAAAGGATCCAGACGAAAAAAAGAGCCCAGTGTTGCCAACTCTTTTCCAATGAAAGTAGCTAACAGCACTTGCTCCAAAAGTCCCTAAATCTAGAGAGAAAGTCGCCAAGTCAGAAACACTGTTAGTCCGTCGCTTCAGGCCTCCCATCAGACACTCCCCCACTATTAGCATTACGAACATAAACATCATAATGAACGTGATCGACTAACATGATAGTGCTCACAACTGTCAAGCTAGCAGCTTGTGGAAGACTCCGGTGATGCAATGAGTGCACGGGCAGAGTGCGCACAGACGGACAGGCCGGTAGCCCGTCCACTCATTATATTCGGGCCTAATGAAATGATTTGACGGGTTATTACAGTCATGGGACAGCCACAGATATTGTATTTTTTTCTTTCTTTTTTGTCACAGCATGTGATTTAATGATTGCCGTCGGGACGTAACGAGAATTTCAAATAATATAACAAAAAATGCTTCTAAAATCTTTACCAACCCTGCCTTTAGGCGTAATTCTGGAGGCTACATTTTGTGATGTTGTTGAACTTAATTGCATTATATTGTATTCCTGCTATTAACATTTATATAAACTAGGGCTGTTAAAGTTAACGCATTAATGCAACTTGCGATTTTTAGGTTGTAGTGGGCTCAGTGTCTTCAGTGAAGATACTGGTACCATAAGAAACTAGAAGACCTAAGGAGGAATACATTGGTACCAACCATGTCATACTAGCTTGTCAGGAAGGAGGCTAAATAACGCTCCAAACTTACGCTACATTTTGGTGAGGAAAAACTGGCAAAGCCATTTTCAAAGGGGTCCCTTGACCTCTGACCTCAAGATATGTGAATGAATATGGGTTCTATGGGTACCCACAGGTCTCCCCTTTACAGAAATGCCCACTTTATGATAATCACATGCTAAGGTTAACAAAGGTAGTACATTGCGCGGCTATTGGATTGCATTACATTACATTCCACCCCCGTTCTACTCGTACATTGAGTCCATTTGAGCAGTTGAGAAGTAAAATAAAGTAATGCCCAAAAGCCACTCTGGATGGCTAACATAAGATGAGCTTTTGCTTAACAGTTTGCAGCCCTCTAAACATCTGAACATACTAAACTTTATTTAAAATTCCATTTCCAAGCATTTCCATAGTGCCCGGTAACATTATGGCTACACATTTATTATTAGCACATGGTCCAGATGCAACAATGCCCGGCTCCAGTCGCTACAGTGGTGATGGACCCACCAAATTCAGAGTTACTCTGTAAATGAGGGAGCATTTTACTTTTGCAGACATAGATATTTATAATATCTATCGCGTGATAGCTTTCGTCCCATCATCACATTCTACCAGAGCTTGTCAATTTCAACAAAATTTAATAAATTCGCAATAAATGACTAATCCAGGTCAATTTAGAGACATTGCATGATGTACCAATAACAGCAGAGGCCAAATGCTCAATTAACAATGTCCCTCTGTTGTTGAGATAAATGGGGAAAATGTGACCAGTTTCCTGGCTCGATCCAAAGCTATGGGGCCTGCAAATATATTCAGACCACGAACTAATTATTTTGATTTTCTTAAAATCCCTCACATTATTTATAACAGTTACGGCTCATAAAATGTGTGCGAGTATGTCACCTATTCAGATTGAATTCCCTGAATTTTAACTGAAATTCCATATGAGAACAAAAACAATCCCTGAAATAATCGCACACTCATCTACAAACACCATGACTCATCAGGTACTGATATAGCCGTGACGAAGCCTCCTCGTCATCAAAAAGTGTGCATCAGATATGAATTTTTTTAAATACAGCGGCGACTCAGAAGAGCCAGGTTTACATAGTGCCTTTTGCACACCAGCCTCTAGATCTTTTATGGGAAATCCTGGAGAGGTGAGAACCAGATGGGGATATTGAAAACACCAGAGTGCCGGCTCCCATCATTCATCATCATCAAGGCTCCTGAGAAATTGAAAACAGGCCCCTGAGAAACACGAGTCCAGACACTCATAGATGAAAAGGAGGCAAGCGTCCAATTAGATGCCTGGAAAACAGATTTCGCCACGCCATGCCAAAGGCATAGAAATAAAGAAGGATGAGAAAAGGGGATGGAAAAGATGACAGATGCTATCAAAGGCTTATGGGAGGATATGTGTAATATCAGTTTTGGTGTGTGTGTATTTATTAGAATAAAAATTGACCTTGAGAGAACGGTTTAATGTTTGTCTTCAAACAATAACCTCTAACGCAATAACCATTTATCACAGAGGAACCTGTCAAGCCTAATTTTTGTGACGAGGATGAATCTTCACCAACAGGAAGAGACCTCCCACTGACAGTGAATTATGTTAGGATCTCAAAGTTACCAAGACTTTGACTCTACTATAAATATAATTATATATATTATTAAAAAACTGCAAAACTGTTACTTGGACCAAAGGAGAAATTACTAGGGTTGTCAAAGTTAACACGATAATAACGCAAATTAATTTTAATGCCACTAATTTCTTCAACGCATTAATGCAACTTGCGATTTTTGGGTTGTAGCGAGCTCAGTTTTAAAGCTAACGCTCCAAACTTACGCTAAATTTTGGCAAGGAAAAACTGGCATGGCCATTTTCAAAGTGGTCCCTTGACCTCTGACCAGAAGATATGTGAATGAAAATGGGTTCTATGGGTACCCACGAGTCTCCCCTTTACAGACATGCCCACCTTGTGATAATCACATGCAGTTTTGGGCAAGTCATAGTCAAGTCAGCACACTGACACACTGACAGCTGTTGCTGCCTGTTAGGCTTGAGTTTGCCATGTTATGATTTGAGCATATTTTTTATGCTAAATGCAGTACCTGTGAGGGTTTCTGGACAATATTTGTCATTGTTTTTTGTTGTTAATTGATTTACAATAATAAATATATACACACATTTGCATAAAGCAAGCATATTTGCCCACTCCCATGTTGATAAGAGTATTAAATACTTGATAAATCTCCCTTTAAGGTACATTTTTAATTGATTGACAGCCCTATAAATTACACAACCAAACAATAAGTTAGGCGGACCAATAATGTCATTTTTTTTTTTTAGATTAGTTTTTTGGGGCTTTTTATTCCTTTAGTGATAGAGACAGAGATAGTTATGAAATGGAGGGGAGAGAGAGGGGATGACATGCAGAAAGGGCCACAGGTCGGATTTGAACCCTGGGCCGCTGCGGTAAGGACTCAGCCTTGGTACATGGGGCGCCCGCTCTACCGGGTGAGCTACCGTGGCACCCCAATTAATTACATTTTTAATTTGCCCTGTTCATGTAAAGGAAAAAGGTGTGCTTGCTATTTTCAGTCAAATCCTGTGATGAAGAGAGGCTGAGTTCAACTTCTCACAGCTTATAAAAGCCGTGTTTTTTTTTTTTTTTTTTTTAAAAGAAAGTTTGCTTGTGAGATTTTCAGACTGCCTACCTGATAAGAGACTCCAGGATGAGAGGAGAGGCCCCTTTCTGAAACTCCAGCTCTTTGTAGTGCAGAGCCTTGGCGTAGGCACGACACTTTGCAGCTCTCTCGCCAAGCAGCACGATGCCATTATCATCTCTGAGGGGTAGAGGGCCCTGGGAAAGGAAACACATTGTATAAAATTATCCTAAATAAAATGAAACTTGAAGGAAGAGTTGTCTGTGACCTTCACAGTCCTCTATCTGCACTATCAATAGATCTTATTATCTGCTAAAGTCACACTATTTAACGTACACACTATAATGCAATTACTGTGAATGACTGGAATAAGGTAGTTTTATGTAGTAATTGAGTTAACGTGCAGAAGGGTGTCTGGTAGCCTGGAGAAAACATCTTGTGCCCTACTTTCCACTGGTTGGAATAGGACACTTTATATGTGTTTCTACTACAGCCTCATAGCAGGGGGTCACCCTGCTGAAACTCTATATTATGACCCAGCCATGATGCTCTCTGCTCTCATAGTAACAGTATCATCACTAATTAGCTCAAGATGTGCGGTCAAACAGTGGACTAGAGAGAAAGTGCCATCTTGAAAGGCTTTCTCTGTTATCTTTTTAGTCTTGCAACAAGCACTGCTGTGGTTTTAAGTGTTATCTCCCACGTTCCTGTTTTTAGATTTTTATCTCAATGATAGCAGCCAGAATGTTTTCTAATTACAACTTTTTTATTAAAGCAACAGTAGGCAGATTGGAGCAAATTTGATTAAAAAAGGTTATTTTTAATGGTTACTATATCCTGACAGTAGTGCATGAGACAGGTAATCTGAAAAAACTCATGTGCTTCTGTGTCCTCCGGTGCTCCTAATTGTATCTGCAAGACTTCACAGACTGGAGGAAAACAACCAATCAGAGCTGATCTGGAGCCTTCCCGTGTCTGAGCAGCTGTCAATCGCTCGCAAACTCTGATCAAACGGTCAAACTAGGCAGCGCGATCAAATATGAATCAATATTCTGTTACTGTAATGCCTATTTCTCTCCTCAGATGTTTTCAGAAACATCTTGTAGTGTACTGTTTAGCTGTAAAATGAGAAAGTTTGTGACCCGGCTTCCGTTGAGATGAGGAAATACCAAGCACCGCCCACCAGCCGGAGCAAACTTTCTCATTTTACAGCTAAACAGTACACTACAAGATGTTTCTGAAAACATTTTATGCGAGAAATTGGCATTACAGTAACAGAATATTGATTCATACTTGATCGTTGATGGTTTGATCGGAGTTCACGAGTGATTGACAGCTGCCTCCGTTGAATGAACAGCCAATAGGAACGCTCTCTCTCTGTAATGACCTGTGATTGGCCAAAGTCTCCCGTCACGGGCTACATTTTTTTAAAGCCTGAAAACAGAGCCATGAGGAGGTGCAGAAGTCTAGTTTTCTCTCAGAACACTTGAATTAAAATATGCTGAAAGGTTATTATGGCATTTTTGCCCAATGATGCCAAAAACATTCTGCCTACTGCCGCTTTATAACTGTTGAGAAGTATAATGTACTCCAGTTGGGGCAAACTTCCAAACATCCATTTAAATAACACCTTTTACTTTTCCATTGCACTCAAAACCACTTGGACCGTACCCACACCACAGACACAGCGTGACGCAGGTATGTGAATTGTAGCATTTGTGTCTCCACAAAATACGAGGGAAAATGAGGACACCTGGCTGGTTTCTCTTGTTTTTGCATTGACACATTTACTGAGCGCCTCTATTATTTGCGGTCATACACTCTGTTCTGCATCTGGTTCACCGTTTGAATTTTCCGGCAGATGCATTCATTCAAAACACTGGATGCTTTCACGCACAACTTAGTGTTAAGATACGTTGATGACAAAGAAAAACCTTAAAAGGAACAGAGCCAGGTGAACCATCATCGTTGTTTCCACAAAGAAGACAGATGAAGGTTGAATGCTGCTGCGTTGCCAGCTGGAGACTAATGCAAGTACAGCCTATTTTTAAATGGTATTTCAACATCATGTAGTGCATGTAATGTCATGCACATCCACTTGGCATATATTTTTTGTTCCACAAAGGGGCTGGACAGTGTATATAAAAAGCTCAAAAATGGACAAGTTACAGTTGAGTCATTGGTAGTAATGAATAACATCTAACCCCTGTAGATTTATGATGGGCGGTTTGATATTAAATTCTATGATGCAGGAAAAGCTTTATGTATCACCCCTTTAACCCCCTGAGACCCGAGGGACTGCAGGCGATCCCGACCGACTTTACTGTCTTTCAGAGGCTGTAGCAGGTTCAGTTTTAGAGGTAGAGTGAAGATACAGATATCATATGAAACTTTAATACCCATGTCATGCTAGCTTGTTGGGAAGGAGGCTAAAAAAACTCTACAAAGTTGGGCTAAATTTTGACAAGGGAAAACTGGCATGGCGATTTTCAAAGGGGTACCTTGACCTCTGACCTCAAGATATGTGACTGAAAATAGATTCTATGGTTACCCACGAGTCTCCCCTTTACAGACATGCCCACTTTATGATAATCACATGAAGTTTGGGGCAAAAACTATGCAGTTTTTTGCATGCAGTATAAATGTGTTATATTTGCCTAGTCTAAAATGATGAGTTTGAATATTTCTGCATACTGGGTCCCTAAACAATTTTGGAATTACATAAATTTGGTATGACTGTAAAGCTTAGACTCTTGTGGATCCAATGAGCCCAACTGTATTCATGTGTGATGATGTTAGTTTATTAAGACCAATTTTTGAAACTTGACCCCACTGTATGAAATGACCTGTGGTGACCTCTAGGATAATCACATGCTCATGAAACTTTACAGCCACAAACTAGAGACCTAGAGCATTCAGAGGATGGATGGCTTTCCTAGGTAGATTGACAATAAGGGGGTTTCTGAGCAGTTTCCAGAACAGAAGTGCACGCCATCCAATCGCCGGAAAATGCAATTCTTACAGAAATCTCAAAATGTCAAAAGTTTTTGATCCCAAATCACAGCATGGCTTTTTCTATGATGTTTCTCAAGGCCTTGGTGTCTTAATGTGGTATTTTGGAGGGATTATTGATAATTTTTCTCAATTCTTGAGTGGTAAAAAATGGTTAAATTTAACACTAAATCTGTGTAACAAATATATCAACCTATAAACTGCTATAACAACTTATGAGACATAAGTGAGCATGGGAATGACCATCATATACTGTACTTCCATCATAATGTTCTAAACCCTTATACACGTTCACAATTTATTTTAATTAATCAATTAATTACTTAATTAATGTTTATTTCTGATTAATGACTCGAAGAAATTGACACAGTGTTGCACTGCATTTCAAATTAATCTTCAAGTTCCCAGCTTTCAGATGATGTACACCACTTCTATGTGACATCTACTGATGACCTGCTATATCCTCCTAAAGACCCCCTGTACCCCTCAAAAAAAGACATAAACGGGTCTATTGTGGATCTCAGAGGGTTAAAATACACAACCTAATATCAAAACTTGAATTTAGAAAATTCTACTGAAGATACGTGACGTGTGCTTCAGTCTAAATTGTATCACCGTGATTCTGTGGTTTAATGTAGCCGCTGCAGTGCAATGCTAACCTTGTCACTGTGCTCCATGAACTCTGCCAGGTTGAGCAGAGTCTGTGTGACCTCTGCGATGTCCTGGGAGGTGAGAGCTAGCTCGATGCTGCGGATTAGCTCATCCTGCTGGTCCTCACTCAGCTCAGACCAACAAGACAGGAAGGCGGCATTGAACAGGTCCCTGTGGAGCACAGAAACAGCATTTACACATTAAAACAAAGATACACAATGTATGACACAAGATTAAAATGTTGATATTTTGCAGAAGCAGGCTTTGGGAGACCAGTACATCAATAAGTAGCAAGATTGTTCTATAGCTTGTAAGATGGATCACTGTAACCAGGGGCCATGTAGATTTATAGCTTTGATCACAGAGCATTTATAGTATTTTTCAATAACAGTCTGCTTCACATTTACAGTTGCACACAATCATATCTGAAAACTAGCAGCTAATGCAGCCAGTCTTGTGCTGCTGGTAACTCAGCAGCTCTGCATTGAGCAGATCCTCAACAACAGCTGATATTTCACTGCTTTGCTCAATGGTGGCTGTCCACCAACACTAACACTAACACTAGAGGTGTGAAGCACAAAGGCAGAGCTTCAAATTCTTCTAAGTCTCTGCGATAATATGGCAATTATGTGAATGTTTCTATTAGGGCTGTCAATCGATTAAAATATGTAATCGCGATTAATCGCTAATTTATCGCACATTTGTTATCTGTTCAAAATGTACCTAAACGGGAGATTTGTCAAGTATTTAATACTCTTATCAACATGGGAGTGGGCAAATACGCTTGCTTTATGCAAATACATGTATATATTTATTACTGGAAATCAATTAACAACATTTACTGCATTTAGCATAAAAAATATGCACAAATCGAAATATGGCAAACTGCAGCCCAACAGGCAACAACAGCTGTCAGTGTGTCAGTGTGCTGACGTGACTATGACTTGCCCCAAACTGCATGTGATTATCATAAAGTGGGCATGTCTCTAAAGGTGAACCTCATGGGTACCCATAGAACCCATTTTCATTCACATATCTTTAGGTCACATTGAAGCATTATTTAACCTCCTTCGCGACAAGCTAGTATGACATGGTTGGTACCAATGGATTCATTAGGTTTTCTAGTCTCATATGATGCCAGTATCTTCACTCTAGCTTTAAGCCCGCTACAACCTAAAATCACAAGTTGCATTAATGCATTAAAGAAATTAGTGGCGTTAAAATTAATTTGCATTAACGCATTATTATCGCGTTAACTTTGACAGCCCTAGTTTTTAGCCGTTGTGGTTTATCGATGTGGAACATTAAAGAACTGAGACAAGAAAAAAACGAAAAAAAGGAATAGAGGGAGGAGGAAGTGAGCTAGAGAGGTAAACCCGACCTGGCGAGAGGGATGTAGGTTTGGGCCAGTGACCAGCATGACCGCAGTGCTGGAGAGGACGACTCCTTAAGCAGGACGACACTCAACCGCCTCAGCCACTCCAGCCAGTCGTCTTTGGACACCTTCCTGGCAGCACCCCAAGCCTGCGAAGAGACAGAAATCCTTCATCTCAGATGTCACTGGGAACTACGTGGGAGCAACACAGTTTCTCAAGACTTGAGTGTCACAGCTAACGTGTGTGGGTCGATCTGGCTGAGATGCACACATAAATCTGGTTGCTACTAGTCATCAAATGGAACAGTGTTCTTCCAAATGATTGCCTCATTGGTGTTTTGATGACGGCGTTTGAGAGCGCTGTGTAACGCGTCAGTCTGCACGTCAGTCCCCCATGGGTATTCAACCTAAATATAAACTTATATTGTACAAAAGTTTAAAGCTGAAGTAGGCAATTCGGAGCAAATAGGATTAAAATTTAAAAGATCGACTGTAATTCTAATCCAAGACACTTTTTGTCAAATTCAGCGAATATCTCGTCAGCTGACTGTGGAAATGCAAAACAAACAAAGTGGCTCGGACCAAGCCACTATAATGACAAACACTCGCAGCAAGCGTGTGAGTGTGTGCATGCTTGAGAGAGAGAGACAGAGAGGGGGAGAGAAGGTGGACTGCACGCAATGTTTCGGTAAGGTATTAATAATAATTTGAATGTCAATGTTACGAATGAAGCTTAAATCTATTTGGTAGGCTACAGCCGTACGAGCCACACTACTCTATTTAGAATTTGACAAACGCTGAAATCGGACCAACCAGCCTATTATTGTATTTTTCAGACCACTTCTTCATTGAACTTATTTTCAAGTTATGTCAAATAAGGGCTATTATATGGCTATTTAAAACATATGTCCGGTAGTTGTTCTATTTGGCTGGAATTGTGGAATATTAACGACCATATTGGCCGTCAAAAAAAAAAGTCTAGCCTACACCCTGAATGATAGCAGCCAGAATGTTTTCTGACCATCTCTCCTATTGCATATAATGTACTGCTGTTTGGGTAAACTCCAAACCTACAACACAAAACCCATTTAAACAACACCTTTCACTCTGCTGTTTCCATTGCACTGAAAACCACCCACACCACAGTTGACACAGCGTGACGCAGGTATCCTGACTGCACTGAATTGTAGCATTGGTGTCTCCACAAAATATGAGGGCAAATGAGGACACTTGCCTGTTTTCTCTTGTTTTTTTTCTCAGCGTTCTTCCAAAAGATTGCCTCATTTGGTGTTTTGATGACGGTGGTGGAGAGCGCTGTGTAACGCGTCAGTCTGCATGTCAATCCCTCATGGGTATTCACCTCAGGGTTTATGTTAGCCTTTTTTCCGGTATCACATGTAGTTGTCTGGCAGATTTAATGATCAATGGCCAAAATGTCCGTTGGGAAATGTGCCAAATAAATTAATTAATTAATAGCATATTAAATTGCCTAAAATAGCCTTAAATATAAACTTATATTGTACAAAAGTTTAAATGCCTCCACTCGGCTGTGCTTCTAATCCAATAAACTTATTGTCAAATTCAGCGAATTTCTCCTCACGGTCCGCTGGCTGTCCGGTCTGTGTGTGAAAAAAGCTGATCTTCTTACACAGACAGCTGACTGTGTAAATGCGAAACAAACAAAGTGGCTCAGACCAAGCCACTATAATGATGATAGAAATAATCATCTATCATCTATTTAAACATCTATGTTTTTTCAATAAATTTTGACTTTTGGACTTCGGACTGAGACAAACACTCACAGCGAGTGTGAGCGTGAGCGTGCTTGAGAGAGAGACAGAGAGGGGGAGAGAAGGTGGACTGCACGCAATGTTTTGGGAAGGAATTAATAATAATTTAAATGTCAACGTTATGAATGAAGCTTCAATCTATTCGGTAGGCTACAGCCCTACGAGCCACACAACTCTATTGAAAACATATGTCCAGTAGTTGTTCTATATGGCCGTTATTCTGGAATATTAATGGCTATTTATTACACGGCTGTGTTGAATACTCGATTCTGATTGGTCGATCACAGCCTTCTGCTGTCCGTAATTTCTTTATAGCAGACCGTTGCTATGTATAGCAGACCGTTACTATGTATAGCAGACCGTTGCTATGGGCGCAGTTCTGATGTCGGACTCTGGCGGACCATTTTTGTGTCAAATTATTGATTTCTTAAGTAAGTAGCCCTGTATTAAGCGGGATAATGTACAGCTTGCAGGTCACTGTTGTGAAAGAAACCCCTTCAGGTGAGAGACCCCTGTTAATAGTTTAATAGCCAGTTGTTAGCAACCGCCTTTTTTAAGACAAATACAGGCTTCAAAATTCACGAGTGTGGTATTTATTGACGTATTTTATATCATAGAACAAAACGTTAAAATCTCTTCATCTTGTGCTAACCACAGACTTTATTTCAGGCATCTAAATAAAAAACCCATTCAAAAAAACATTGACTTCCAGACGAGAGAACCGGAAGTGCTAAAATGCTAACTCATTTCCGGGTTTTAGGACTCATTCCTGTAGCACTCTATTGGCTGTCAAAAAAAACTGAGCGTAAACCCTGATTCAACTGGGTAGAGATCTGGTGACTGTGAAGGCCATAGCATTTGATTCACTTCATTTTCATATTCATTGAACCGTCCAGTGACCCCTTGTGCCCTGAATGGAAGCATCTGCATTCATTGTGTTTCTCTTTAATTCATCAGCGGTCTGTTGATCCGTATGTCATCACCACAAATAAACTATGGGCTTGTACACAGGGCTGTTTACTGTACATAATCACAACACAGTCAACATCTTTGCCTGTGAAACCAACACTGTGTTTCCTTTCACTATGGAAGTATAAATCAGAAAGTAAAATGTCAATGATCCCTTCTGACCTTCTGAAGTGCAGTCGTGCTGACGTGAAGCTTCTTCATAGGCCCCGCCTCCACCGGCCCACTGACCAGAGCGTCGCCTTGGTTACCACGAAGGTGGCGATGTTGGAAGATTAGAGGGTCCTCTTCCTCCTCAGCCAGAGTGTAGCCCTATAATGGCCACAAACACACACACAGGCCACACACACACACACACACACACACACACACACACACACACACACACACACACACACACACACACACACACACACACACACACACACACACACACACACACAGCCCACCCACAGACTGTTGAGTCCGGCCTCAAACATGTTTTATGAATGTAGAAGGGCATTTCCTTCCTGGGGGATAACTGTTGATAAACACAGCATGGTAATGACTTGCTTATGATGCACTGTACGTAAAAAAAGAACTTTGTTTATTTGTGATTATGTCATTTATCGCTTGACCATGTGTCATGAAGGGTTATAATGTTTGGGCCTGACTGGGCAAGAGGCAAACAACAATGAATTCAGGAGACATGTTGGAAATGTGCGCAGTATCAATTGCTTGAGTATGTTTTTGAGAAAGCCTGGATATATTGGGGGGACTCACCTTAACGATGCGACATATGAGTATGTCATACCGCTGGTGGTTGATCCTGTGCTTCAGCATCACTTTGTTCACCATGGGGATGAAGATCTGGTACTGAAATTAAGAGGAAAGAGAAGGAGGGTAGATAAAAGAGTGCATGAGTGCTTGATGTGGTTAAGTCTGGCTACCTCTGGCTAACCACGCCAGAAGCCAAATAACTGAGTATCCTGCACTTGTCTCTAACCACCATGAGTCTCAGATCAAAAGCTTCCCCTGCACGTTTGCTGCCAGACGAGGCCGCACGTGGGTTGGTGCTTCTGAGGTTAGGCCTGAAAATGATAGGAGGGTTTAGGGATAAGGGAGGGGACGGCTTGGGAGGAGAGGGAGGGGTGACTTTGACCTCATCCACTCTCATAAACACCACCCCCCGCCGCCAAACGGACAATGACATCAGCAGTCTGGCAGGAAGCACCGGTAATAAAGACTAAGGGGGAGGGGGTTAAGGGTTACCGAAATGCTGTTCATGTGAAGCCAGCAGTAGGGAGGCTGGAAGCACTGTTTTGAATAATAGCTACATCTAAAGTGAGCCCCAGGGACAGCTATAGCTACCTTTTTCCCCAACTGGAACACCAGCGAGGACAGAGTGTCCATAGAGGTGGAGCGCAGCTCAGGCGTGCTGTCAAGTGTCCGAACAATCGGGTGGATAATGCGTGAAGCGTAGTCGGTGAAGTCCAGGGACTCTGTCAGCCGGTCCAGTGTCTCCAAGGCAACCCTGAGCCACACGGAGGAAAAACAGATAAACACAAAACGCTCAGCTTCACTTGAACATTAGTAGGACAGAGTAACAGAACCTGCTCCAAAGGACTTACCAGTGCACCTAAAAATGTTATGCTTTAACCCTAGAGACCAACTTTAGGTTTAGGTTTTTAGAGCTAGAGTGAAGGTATAGAGATCATATGAAACTTTTTTTTATCAATTATCGAGTGGTAAAAAATGCTTAAATTCAGCATTAAATCAGATAAACACATGTCATCAACCCAAAAAATGCTGCATCAACTTATGAGACATAATTGAGCATGGAAACGGCAATCATATATACTTATATCATAATCAGAGGGTTAAAAAATACTACCAGTGGAACCCTGTACCTTCTGGTATCATAGCACTAGTATCGATACTTTTTTCCATTTCTGTGACGCAAGTGTATATACACAATCAAAATCAGATTTAGGAGATAATACAACAATATCACATCAATAAAAAACACTGTTGTGTGTGAGATCCAGTGAGAATGGATTTTAACCTCTCACTCAATTCAAAACTAGGACTACATGAGCACAGGGACAGCTGTGTGGAGTACTGACTTGCGGGCCTGCAGCGGTACATCAGAGGCATCAAACAGCTTGACAATGGGAGGCAGCAGCAAGTGCAGGTAGTCGTCTAGGTTGGCACCAAACAGCTGGATGGCGTTGAGCATCTGCAAAAGAGAGAACACACTAAAACTGAAACTGATCTCCGTCCCCTCAATGTTATAAAGAACAGACTGCAGAATTATACTAGGTTCTTTTTTTATACACCATTGCACAATGTTAGACACACTCAGGTGGCTTCCTCTTCATATGAAACATCAGTTTCACTGGTACCAATTTATTTTTTAAATGCATTAACTTTAACTATCCTTATTGTCTACAACAATTATTTGTTCCTTAAATTCTTCACTAAGAGGCTCTGATCAGATCCTCTTTATAGTCCCCTTTGTATCTAAAGAAATTGGTGAAATAGCTTTTTTATTTTTGGTCTCCTTCTGATTTGAGTAAGTTACCTCTAAATATCTGTTCTCTGTCATCATTTTGCTTATCTAAAAATGTTTTGTCTTCTTATCTTAAAACAGATTGCCAATGTTTTCAGTAATGCCGTCACTGTTCCTCTCTCTATTTAGAGATTGATCATTGTTCGTTTGATTGTGTCTAGTCTAAGGTCTCTCTCTTAGTTATTTAGTTTATTTGTTTGATTATTTATAGTTTGTTTGGTCATTATTGTGATATATAACATTTTGTCTTGTACTGTTCTGTTTTCCATTTATATATACCCGCTTGTAAAAGAGATGAAACACCTCAAGGGGTTTATCCTGATATAATACATTTTGAATACACTGTTCAGTCCGACACACCGCAACACTTAACATGAGCAGTTCATTTTAATCAGCTTGTTATCGCTAAATGGCCTTTTTCAGGAATCCCTAAAGAAAAGCTGGATGGAAGGTGCTGGCACACATGCTAGGATTCCAGGAAAATTCTGCATTGCTATGAGTGCAGAATGAATGATCGAATATCTTATTTGTATGCCACTTCACAGCACACAGACCATAAAATATAATACAGTGCAATAGAGTTTTAATACACTGGCCAAGACTGACATTATATGCACTATGCCCAAAGCTTGCAATTTGTTGTGGTTCACTTTCAAAACTTAATGTCAGCAGAGACTGATAATGCAAGCTGATGACAAACCTCTCCTCACATTCTTTTTTTTTTTATCTACTTACAAAATAGCAATGAAGGGACTGTGTGTAGGATTTGGCTGCATCTAGTGGATGACTACCCCTCCGCTCATTCCTCCTTTTACCTCCTAAGACTGCGGTAATATGAGCCGCCAAGTGTAAAACCATGGTAACGACGTTCGCTTCACTCAGAGGCCATCCTTACCATAATAACACCACTATAGGAGCAACAGAAGTCACTCTGCGCCTCACGTTACCGCAGTTTCACAAAAAAACGCGAAAGTCTCTCTCTAGAGCCAGTGTTTGGTTTGTCCGTTCTGGGCTACTGTAGAATCATGGCGCTCCCTATGTAGATATGAAAGGCTCATTCTAAGCTAACGAAACTATTCTTAGTTTTAGGAAATTATACATTAATGAAAACATAGTTATGATTATTATATTCCATGTCTGCTAATCGATCCCTCGAAAAGCTACACATTGGCCCTTTCTGATTCACCCGGTATTCATCACAGAATCCAACATGTTTTGACACCGCACAGTCTGATACAGTTTGCAACCAAGAATTTATTAGACCCAACTTGCTCAGTGTGGCATGTAATGAACAGTAAGAACTCATGTCTGGGACCACTAAGGTCTCGGGGCTCACTGGGGGGGGTTATGAGTGCCGCCTCCTTCCAGCCAGCTAGCTGTCAACAACACATCATAAAAAACAACATTTAACATCAGCTGTGTGGTTGTTTTTTGAGAAATGCTCCTTCAGTTTCGTCTAATGGTGACATCATGCTGTGTGGAGCATGTGTGAGAAGCGTGCATGGATCGATGGTGGTCCTAAAGGATGACGTATGTTGCAGCGAACAAACCCGCCCCAGCCCCCAACACGCACCATGACCACTTCCGCTCTTTCCCCGCACCTCCGCCCCCGCGTCTAAATTGCGCACGGCGAGACAGCAGGAAGCCGAGGTGGAGGTGTACATGTGTGCGTGTGTGTGCTGGGGGGGGGGGCTGGACAGAACAGCTCCTAGAAATGATGGAAGTATGTTTTTCTTTTCTTTTCCTTTGGACTAGAGCGTAACCCGATTCCCAGCTCCCCCATTTCGTGATCCCCATCCTGTGCTACAGATTAAGCTCCAGACCCAGGCCTGAGTTATAGACTATCCAGACTGTGGCCTGCTGGGTTATCTAATACTGCACACTCTGAGACAAAACAGCACCAGAGCAGAGAGCACTAGATGACCGTGCTTCTTATGATTCTGTCTTTGTGGTCTGTGCCCAAAACCATGATTTAGGGTTTGAGGGAAAACCCACACAACTTCTGGCAGCAGCTGCTGAAACAGGAGAGTGTGTCAGCTACAGGTCTATGCCATCTTTGAACTGCTGCATTACAAGTGAATGGCTTCGACCTGAATGGTCTTGATGGATATCGACGGAAACCGCGAACAGAAAACAGCACCCCAATAAGTCAACTGTGGGCTGAGCTCCTGTGCCTTCTGAGAGAGTGTGGAGTGATGGGAGTACTTTTAAAACACGCACTCCTCTTGGCAGTACTGGCAAAATTAAGCTATCTACTCAAATAACAACTCAAATCTGACATATGATCTTTTCAATCTAGTTAGTGCGTTTTTCTCCACCAGATTTGTGACACACAACGTGTCACTTTTTCCCCATTAATCAGCTGTCAAATGTCTAGCGTAACATAACACATTATCTGAGGTCATACTATACTGAGACGTGCATATTATTGTTTCACTGACATTATCAATTATGGGAATTAAACTTTAACTCTCTGTTTACAGCTATGTTATATTTTGTGTGAAGTGAATTACAAGCACATCTAAATGTGTCAGTAATCTTTCCTGTACATCTTTCTCTTGCACAGGGTTAGTCCTGCTTGGAGAATTGTTACGACACAGTCAGACCGAAGTCCGCCTGGTGAAATTTATTCACATGGTGTGGCCAAAAGCAGGGGGACCAAGAAATAGTGTGGGTCGGATTGTAAAGATAAACTGCTGGAGCTCAACAGCGCCCAGGAGGTGAACTGGCACCTCTCCAGCCACCAGTCCACACTCCGTACCGACTGGTCCGCGCTGGACTCGAACCAGCCACCCTACGGTTCCCAAGCTAAATTCTTAAAGACTGAGCTACTGTCATTAAACTCTGTTACTGTCTTGCACTCAATGCAGCAAAACAGCACTCCTCCTTCTTTGCTGCTTGTATTACTTCTCCGTGCCTCACGACTCCGTTCAATTAGATTCAACTCTGTGCAAAGCGCCCCGTTCCACAGAGAATTAATGGGAAGCAAGTTTCTGTCTGCCTGCGCCATTGGGCTGGCTTGCAATGTTTGAATATTCGTTTGTTACATTGGTATTTAAAGCTGCCCTGGAGATTTTTCTTGTATACAATCAAAAAGATTATGTTTAAATTCAGTCTTACTCACCAAAACACATTGTGTGTATCTTTGAGGCCTAACATGCTGCATGCATTTCCTTCTTCACAAAACAATTAAAAAAGATTATTTTCTAAATATTTTAGACCCTGCGTTGTTTACATCCATGTTTGCTAGATAGAATTCTTCTTCTTCCTTTCCTTTACTGGTGCATTGCTACATTCTCGGTGCATTACTGCCACAAACTGCTGATTAGTGGCATACCGTCATCAGGAATGTGTATCGTGTAACTTGCCTGCTTGTGCTCGTATGGGGTCCCGCTCATAAAAACATTGCTGCTGGTGGTCAAAAACTCCACGGGATACCTTTTAATCTCCAGTCACTAATCTAACTGATAGAATTACAGGATGATTGATTATTTAGATTATTAAATGCAATTAAGCTACTTCCTGCAAAGGATTCAGATCATATTCCATCAACCTTTTTACCTTCATCTGACTGTAATTCATCAGGTTATTTACATGTTCTACATCAATTAGGGCTGTCAATCGATTAAAATATTAAAACGCAATTAATCACATGATTGTCCATAGTTTATCGCAATTAATCGCAAATTCATCACACATTTTTTATCTGTTCAAAATGTACCTCAAAGGGAGATTTGTCAAGTATCTAATACTCTCGACATGGGAGTTGGCAAATACATATGCTTGCTTTATGCAAATGTATATATATATTTATTATTGGAAATCAATTAACAACACAAAACAATGACAAATTTGTCCAGAAACCCTCACAGATACTGCATTTAGCATAAAAAATATGCTCAAATCATAACATGGCAAACTGCAGCCCAACAGGCAACAACAGCTGTCAGTGTGTCAGTGAGCTGACTTGACTATGACTTGTCCCGAACTGCATGTGATTATCATAAAGTGTGCATGTCTGTAAAGGGGAGACTCGTGGGTACCCATAGAACCCATTTTCATTCGCATATCTTGAGGTCAGAGGTCAAGGGACCCCATAGAAAATGGCCATGACAGTTATTCCTCAACAAAATTTAGCGCAAGTTTGGAGCGTTATTTAGCCTCCTTCACGACAAGCTCGTATGACATGATTAGTACCAATGGATTCCTTAGGTTTGGTAGTTTCATATGATGAAAGTATCTTCACTTTAGCTTTAAAACTGAGCCCGCTACAACTTAAAAAGTAAGTTAAGTTAACGCATTAAGGAAATTAGTGGCGTGAAAACGAATTTGAGTCAACTTTGACAGCCCTACCATCAGTACTTCTCAAACTTCGTCCCCAGGACTCAAACATCAACAGTGTTGAATTTATCAATTCTGTACTCCATACTGCACTTTGTGGTGAACAAGGAAAGGTGTATATTAAAATAATTAGAGGAAGAACTGTTACAATCCACCAGATTTGCTAACAGTAAAGAAGTAAGCATGAAAATATGCTGACAGTCTTGTAATACAGACACTTAGGCTACAGCAGGTTTTCTCAGAGCATTATTATCAAATGCATCTTGGCAGGACTGAATAATTGCCATCCATGTCAACTGGAAAAAGTGAGTTAGAAATAAGGTTTGAACTAAGGCCATCAGTTAAATTATGTATGTACACTAAGAAAAATGAACAGTGACTATACAAATTGTAAAATGTTGCATTGCTCGAGGATTTGGAACATGATGCAATATGCAGGGAATGCATCATTAAGAAGTACACTGATGATACTGCCTATGCATTGGGCCACAGTAGGCAGTTTGGTCAGCTTTTATTGCAAGTATTTTCAAATGACTCAATTTCTTTTTTATTTTTCAGTTATTGCTCTGCACTCTGCAGCGTAAGCATCCACGGTAGCATTAACCTGTTTCCAAGCAATATTCTTTATTTGTTAAGCCTCTGCTGACGGCTCTGAAAGCACCTTATTTAAAGCTGTTCCAGCTCTGTGACCACAATTTCAATTCTAGTTTTATTGGATTCATTTCTGTTACCTCTCTATTTGTTAAATCTATATTGTTTTTATTTTTCAATTCAATATTTATGTTTCTTCTTCCCTGATTAATTCTTTAAGTTTTCCTGCTGCAATAGCTGAATTTAAACACAACTAATTGAATTTCGTATCTGATCTCAACCTGTAATTTATTTTTATGATGGTAAAATAAACAAAAAAAGGTTTTATTGCTAAAAAAAAAACCTTGGAAAATAATAATAGCTTAGAATTCGTAGTTATCTGGTATTATTTTGTGCAGTAAAGACCTTGTGAATCAATATAGGAGTGACAGCAGCTTTTTCTTTGAATGCTGGTGGTTGGGAGGCCCTTCGGTGTACGCTTCCATCACAAATTGCACATTTAAATTCATGGAAAATGAATGAATAATGAGATACCACTACTTTAACCAAGTGCAGGCCTATAATCGCACAGCAGGATGGGTGATTTTGTCATCTGAACTACACCGCATTGCACTGACCTTGATGGTGACGCTGCGCCCGGTGCTGTTGTCATGCATGAAGACCCGCAGCATGTGTGGGATAAGCTGAGGCAGGTAGAGCTTGAACTCTCCACCCAGCGCCACCACGATCTGCTCGATCAGAAGGATGATGGTATTCTGCATGGGGTTGTTTGGCGTCCAGTACTCCTACGAGACAGAACAGAAGATGTTGGCATGAATTGGAATACCATCATATGATATGGAGTATTTCTTCAAAAAACGATAAACTAAGGAATACTGTGCTTGCTTTGTTTAGCACACAAGCAAAACAGATTCTGCTACTATACAGCTCTAAAAGGGATGGCAATACTATCGCGCAAATGTCCACTACATTCACTCTCCCACTTACCTGATTACTTTCAGAGATGTTCTGATACCATTTTTTCCTTCCCGATTCCGATTCATGAACTTGTGGTATCGGCCGATACAGAGTACCGATTCCGATACCAGCGTGATAAATATAATATCTTCATCGTTTTGGGCTGTCTTTGAGGAATTTATCTCGTTGTTGTAATTCGGTTTCCAACGTATGGTTACTGCAGTTCGTCCTTTGTTTCCCTGGTTACTACAGTTCGTACTTTGTTTCCCCTTTGCCTTGGTGAAGTTGTCGTGCTCCTTCGCGTGATGCATCTTCAAATGTTTTAGAAGATTGCTAGTGATGAAATGGCAACGCTAGTGCCAACCCTTGAAACGGAAGCCTTACATACTGTACATATCGCCGTTTTACTTGTTGGATTTTCCACTGTGAAATATTGCCAAATGGCTGACATTTTCCTAACTCTGTCTACCGTTACACTCTCCACTAGCACCGCACTGTTGTTATTTGCTATCGTAACGTGACAAACTACCTGCAATCAATTCTTCTTCTCTGCTCTAAAACAGTAGTTGCCATTGGCAGCCATGATACATCCAAGGCGACAGCACAGTGAAGGCTTCTGTTTTGGAGCGGCGAAGAAGAACAGATTTCTGGTTAAACAAGTTGATTTTTTTCTGGTTTAATAAATTATGGTATCGGATCGGTGCATAGACTGGCGTACTCGCCGATACCCGAACCCGAATTTTGGGCCGTATCGGACGCATTTCCGACACTGGTATCGGTATCGGAACAACTCTAATTAGGTTATCACCTTACTGAACAACAATTAAATAATATTAGGAGGTCAGACTCTCCTCAAATGTACAGTGTGATCTAAACTAATAATACCGAAGCTAACAGACAAATGTGACTGTTGTAGTAAGTTATACGTTTGTCCTAAATAAGAGTGACCTCAATTCATGCAAGTCCAATGTCTGAATATCAATTTTTAATATTCAGAAGGTACATCCAAAGTACTTAGTACAAAGCACTACCTCATCCACCTTGCTCTCATTTAGTGTTTGTGTGAGTCTGAAGAATTGGGTCAAAATGTGTTTCCATCAACGAGCTGAGATGTTTGGACAGATTTCCCTCTGGACGGACAAAGCTTGTGTCGCGATACTAGATGGCGAGGAATGGAGACAATTTCCTGTCAACCGGGACTGACATCACGTCTGTGTGGCTCATGACACCGTTTTGGAAAATCCAGGCACGTCCACTGTGTACATTAGAGATAATAGCGATTGGAGTTAAGGTGGAAGACTTGAAGTCACGCAATACGTCAATCAGTCAATGGGCTTCAGCTGTGAGATCTGGCGGAGGTGTTTTGTCAGTGGCCTGAGGTCTCGGGCAGCCCCCGACTTCCTGCTCTCCCTGCCTGTGGCAGCTGACTAGAGAGCGAGTGAGTGTACATCCTGAATGGCTATTCCAGCCCCCTCATCTGGATGCAGGAGCTGAGCTGGAGCATAAATGAATAGATTCTTTGTTTCGCTCCACCATTTATTAACTCAGAGGGACTTGAGGCGCAGTGGTCCAGCTCTCTCAATTACTTTTCTTCAGAAGGAGTTACCGCCGTTGCAAAAGTGCCGGTAACAGTGTTACCAAGGTTCCGACACAAGGGCAGTCATATGATATTTTGTGCCTTGCTATATGATTATGTGGTAGACAAGTGTGTTTGTGCAAGTGCAAGGGCTATGGCTTTAGCAGTTGTTCCACATCATGTTTTCTCAGAATTGGATAACGTGAGCTGATCTGCTGTTAGAAAGTGTAAATAATGAGCCAACCTAAGAGGGAGAGTAATAAGAATATTATCCAAATAATAATAATAGTTTTCTACTCTCCCAGCCCCGCAACCTCTTTAATCTTGTTAGTAAGTACCACACCAACTATGATGTGTACTGCAGTGGGACATGGGGCCAGACTTCATCCAGGGGCCCTGAACACATTGCTCCTAATGAGGGAAGTGGAGAGCACAACTGAGTGCAATTAAGAGTTTGCAGCTGTTTGCCTGACTCACAGGAAAATAAGGGGCGGCTGAATGATCAGTGTTTAGGGATTGGGGGGGAGGATGTTGACACAGTTACTCACTCTGATGAGGGTGAAGATGTCGTCCATGTAAGGGCGGATGTGGATCTTCACAAAGCACACCACCATTCCCATCTGCTGGAAGAGGAACTGGAAAACAAAAAGAGCACAGAAAGGAAAAAGAGTGATGATGAGAATCACTGATATTATTAACCAGAGGTAAACAGATAACAAATCAGCATCTTTCCTCTTATTCAGTAGTGCTCCCTACCTCTCGGATACTGGCATCACAGACCCGGATGACGTTGAGGAAAGTGGGCATGACCTGCGGCAGGAACTGGACGCACTTGAGGCCCAGAGACTTGAAGATGAACGTGACGGCCTGGACCACCATGGTGTGGTGGTTGGAGAGTGAAGGGTCTCTCAGGATGCGCATCAGAGTGACGATTGCCACGGCGGGGTAAAACTCATCCAAGGGCAGGTTGCCCATGTTCACTAGCATCTCACTGGTGCTGTAATCGGCTGTAAGGAAGAGAAAATAAAGGGATACACTCATTTTTGCAACCTCTCACACTTAATTTTTATTGGTTTTGGTACACGGCATACATATATTATTGTTTCCAAGGTGCCGGATCACATGGCACTTTTTTATATTATGGAGGCAGACTCCAGAACATAAATCCAGTAAAATAATAATATTTGGGGCCTTTCTTTCCTTCCAGTGTCTTAAAATAACTCAACAGACTGTTACTATACCAGCAATAATAACAGAAAATGCACACTTGGGTAAGTTTGGTGTTTGGGACCGGTCCCCCATTAAACATAACTTTGGACTTAAAGGGATTTAACATCTCACACTCCTGAAGAAGAAATGGTTGTATGGTGCGCAATGAACCACAAGCCGTGGCTATATGTTGTCTGGAATCACTTTACCCTGAAAAAATCATTGTTAAGGGTCTCAAACTAAAACAAGTAGCACCCCTTATCTTGAAAACATGCCCATGTCTAACCACAGAGCCTATCCCAGCATGCTTTGGACGGGGGCAGCGTACACCCTAAACAGATATCAGTGTATCACAGTATCACACCATGCATAAGCTGTGTCCCAATTCAGGAGCTGCTCTCTTCAAAATCCCTAATTCACAACAAAATACATAGTAACAGCTCAAGAGCGCCTGTTCCAATGGTTTGCTCCAAATACAGCTGAGAATTGCAGCTTCTTTTGCTCAAATCTTAAGACACACCTGACGTATCATTTGATGCTCTCAGTATTTCACAAGCATCATCATGCTCTGCTAACTGGTCAAACTTTTAATAGATGCATTCAGGTAGTCCTTGTAAACTCGTAAAGATGTGAATATGACAAAACCAGGTGTTTGTGTTCAAATGTTAGATATATGAAGTAAACTGGGTCAATGATAAAGCCACTGCAAGATGTACACAATGGAAGCCATTGTTACTTTCAACAAAATATTTCCTACTTTGTCGATCATCTGAGGGAAGCTTTGTTGACAAGGATTGCTCATGTGCTCCATTATCCCATAAGCCTTCAGTCCTTTACAGTAAATGGATGAGGTAACAAAGCTCATCATGACAAGCCACTGCATTATCCACATGTAATACTGCATAGGAATATCTAATAAAATCTATCAATTGGTTCCTTGATAAGAAGCCCAATCTGGATTTATTTTTACCACCATATACATTTGAGAAACAGTAACATAAATAATGTATGAGCTATAGGTGAAATCTCTGCATTTTGTTTAATGGAAGCCTGCAGTGTTTCTAAACTGATCATAATGTAAACACAGGCCGGTTTTCCTGCTTTTTTACCATAGACTGTAAATAAGAAGTGAAAGCAGTCAACATGACGTCACCCATTGGTTTGTGGACTGCCGTTTTGAAGTCTCGAGTTCGGCATTTTGGCCATCGCCATCTTGGTCATTTGTCACCAGATGTGACTCTGGAGCTAAGCACAACCGAACACTGAATAAGACATCTTTCGGTGACCAAAAAAGTTATAATTAACTTTCATGAACTGAAAATACATTGTGAAAGGGTTAAAGTTCTAAGACGAAACCACGACAACTCCCAGACCGGACAACGCTGTGGTAGTGACCCGTCAATCACAAGGTAGCCACACACTAAAGCATACCCTGCTTTATGGTCTATTTTACGCTCAATGGGACCATAATCTACTAAATGAAGATTATGCTGTATTGAAGAAGACTTGAAACTAGCGATTGAGACCATAAACTCATGTTTACAATGTTTACTGAGGTAATAAATAAAATGAGAAGTAGGGTCATTTTCTCATAGACTTCTATACAATCTGACTTCTTTTTGCAACCAGAGGAGTCGCCCCCTGCTGGCTATTAGAAAGAATGCAAGTTTAAGGCACTTCAGCATTGGCCTCAATTTTCAGACCCTGGAGTTGCCCGTTGTTTTTTACAAATACTTCAGATGTAAACCATCCTTAAACAAACTTTGAACACGAACTTCAATGCAGCCCTGTATAAAATATCTAGTGGTTTGATTTTTGGTAGTGGGGGAAAAACTCTTATTTTGGATCACAGATTTTGTCTTTAACGTGAAGCCAAGACTGGTGTCAGTCAGAAGCATTGCAATTTTTCTTTAGTCAGACAGTAAAAGAATACTTCAAACTCGATTCTTAAGAATAAAAGCTGTCCCTATAAACTACTTCTGGCTTTTCCAAATGTGATCATACTGTCACGAGTGTTGGAGCTTAGTTTACGACTATAAATCCAATTCCAACTATAACTTCATGCGCCCAGTCCTTGTGACTAAGTAGGACAGAAGGCTATGTCGTCATGACACTCAGAGACTATTAGTCAGGCAATAATTCTTCAGTGTGCAAGTCTGAGTATATCAACGGTGATTTATGGCATCCCATACACCCCCCCTTACCATCCACATCAACTCCTCCTTCTCCACACTAAATACAGCTGAAAGTGCTTCTGGTGCTGGCTGTTAAGTTTGACAACAATAATAGGCTGATGGGAGAAGAGAGCTGATATTGTTGGCTTGTTGCTGCTGACCGCCTGTCAGTTCTGGCACCGACCTGTATCATAGCAGTGGACAACAAATCAAATGAGGATTTTTATTCTCTTTTTTAATACGATGAAGCTGGATTGCAGTAGTTGATGATTATGCCGTGGTGTGTTTAGTCTTGTCTAAACCACAAGACCACTTTGTTTTCCAACAAAAACATAGTACTGTTTCTTTTTGGGCTACTTTCATTCTGCTTTTGGCGTTATGAGGTAATGCACAATGATATGGGTTCACACGGTGATATAAGTTGTAAGCAGATACATGCCTGAGCACAAATTTAATTACACTAAGCACAGGATATGCATGAACATGACAAATAAAGTAAAGACAACTTCATAATCAAACATGTTCCCTCTATGCTACATAAAATGTACATTAAAGCAGCAGTACGCAAGATGGAGCAAATATGATTTAATAAAGTTATTTTTATAAAACGGACGCTATATCCTGAGAGTAGCATGAGACAGGTAATCTGAAAAAAATCATGTGCCTCTGTGTCCTCCGGTGCTCCTAATGTCATCTGCAAGATTTCACAGACCAGAGGAAAAAAACCAATGAGAGCCGAGCTGGAGCCTTGCCGTCTCTGAGCAGCTGTCAATCACTCGCAAACTCCAAATCAAACGGTCAAACTAGGCAGCGCTGTTCAAATATGCATCACTATTCTGTTACTGTAATGCCTATTTCTCGCATAAAATGTTGTCAGAAACATCTTGCAGTGTACTGTTTAGCTGTAAAATGAGAAAGTTTGTGACCCGGCCGCCATGTTGAGATCAGCTGAGAAAATACCAAGCACCGCCCACCAGCCGGAGCAAACTTTGTTATTTTACAGCTAAACAGTACACTACAAGATGTTTCTGAAAACATTTTATGTGAGGAATAGGCATTACAGTAACAGAATATTGATTCATATTTGATCAGTGCGGCCTAGTTTGACCGTTTAATCGGAGTTCGCGAGTGATTGAAAGCTGCCTTCGCTGAATGAACAGCCAATAGGAACGCTCTCTCTCTGAAATGACCTGTGATTGGCCAAAGTCTCCTGTTACAAGCTGGATTTTTAAAAGCCTGAAAACAGAGCCATGAGGAGGTGCAGAAGTCTAGTTTTCTCTCAGAACACTTGAATTACAATATGTGGAAAGGTTATTATGATTTTTTTGCCCAATGATGCCAAAAATATTCTGCCTACTGCTGCTTTAAATGAGAACCTTGCATCTGCACAGTGGGAAACCTGATGCAAGAGGGCTCCGACAAAAAAATGCAGGTAATCCAGCCAAAACGTCGAAGCTGGATCAACTTTTGGCACAACAACACAATGCAACGTCACTGCAAGCTCACATTTCTGATTGTGGGAACATACATCTGTTCGCCTTGCAATCGTCAAAACAGAAGATAAGATGACAGATGTAACAATCCTGTCCCATAGTATTTTAAACAGCTGTGGAGCATTTTGGTGTCGATAAACCTTCAAACTCTACTCGATATTATGTACAACTCAAACCGGCCTTCCTGGACCAATTGCTTAGGCTGCCACTTGCTTTTCTATCAAACTGTGCCATTTTTGGTCTGAACACCCAGTAATTCCACTTTTCTCACCCTAAAATTTAGCATTCATGTGATTGCTGCCATCTGTAATAAGGCACTTCAGAATCACCTTTAAGTACAGGAGAATCTAAAGAGCCACATGAGGGTTTCGGCAGTCGTGCCCAGAATTAGAGAGCACAGTTTTATGTATTTCTTAAAAGAAACCGAGCAACAGTGGTGGTCTTTTTAACATTTAGAATGCATATTTCTTTTTTAAATAAGTGGTTTTATTAATGTGTTTTGTGACAGGCAATGCAAATGGGGTCGCTCTGAGCATTTATCTATGCAGAGCTATTAAGTTTTACAAGGCATCTGAGAATACAGACGTCTGGTATTCAGCGTTTCACTGGCCTTCTGCGGGAGTACAGTTTCAACTGCTCCAGTTGTCTCCCTGAAGACTCTGGACTGTAGACAAAACACATTGGCACAGAGCTTGCAGGCTAAAGAGGGTAACTTTAGATCTTTTATTATTCCGGCCTTTACCGAGTCTAGATTAATGACGGCGATAGATGGCAACACATCTGTATCTTTACAGCCCACAAACAGGCATCAGTGCAGCTAAGTGAGGCAGCAGTACTGTAGTAATTCAGGCTTCAGCTGTGTAGATATAAAAACTGAACTGTTTCCTAGCCATAATAACAGATGTAAATACAGCAACTTACTATACGCATCATTTCATTCAGTTTTATGGCCCTGACGTTCAGCAGTGACGTGATTGGTCTGGTTTGAAGTCAGGTGAGGCGATGGGCCTAGCCAATGACCTCCCACGTAACAAAATACATGCTGTCAAATATTGCTGGTGCTCCAGACACTGACCCTGACGAATCTGCCAGCAGATATACAGCCTCCAATTCTGGTCACAGTCCATTTAGTTGGAGAACAAACTGGTAAAACTATTACCGTATTGTCCAAGATCACATTGTGAGACACATGACTAGATCAGACGAGTGGAGACCTGAACTGACCGTTTTGTTATTGTCATTGTTCTGAATTTTCATGATCTCCAGAGGATGAAGGTCTTTTGGTGGCAGCGAGACCGTTCATTTTCCATCATCAGGTAAAATTTTCCATCTATAATTAGGCAAGTCAAAACCTCCTGAATTACCGTGAGAGTTTCTGTGGTTAATCGCAGTCAAGAGTGGATGAATCATAATGTTTTTGGTGACAACATAGCCTTTGCATGAGCGCCATTCTCAGGATAAACTCCACAGTTTTTACCCCTCTGCTCGTAGGGCTCTAAAAAGCCTAAAGTCATCAGTATGTTATTTCTTTCATATTGTGGAAAGTTAAGAACAATGCAGCCTATTGGGCTATCCTGGCTTAAGATTGTTACCACTTCTTATGGATACCCTTGCTTACACTAAAGCCTCAGTTACACTCCAAAATGGACAAGCACACGGACAGCTGTGGACACCATGGACGCGCAGTAGTTCTGTTTATACTGTCCGCTTGGTGGAGGCGTTCCACACATGTGCAGTAGATCGCTACGCAACCATTTGTACCGGACTTGTACGCACTTGTCTGACTGGTCACAACAAATTGGCGGTATGAGGACATCCACACAGAGCCTACGTGCACACCCACTGTTGACGAAATTTACGTCACGCGGACCCTAGCAGACCCTCGCACATTCACGGATGCGAAAAGTACAATTTTGGCTTAAGAGCTAAAACAACCTGGGGTTGGGAGAGAATATGACCCAGATGTGTAACCTGGTTTACCAAAGTAATCGCATTATTTTGACATGAATTTATCTTTCCATAGAAATACTGATAAGGTAAGAAAATGGTATTCCCTTCTGTCTCACATAGCTCATGCTTTGTTCTCATGGTTTATGACAACAAACATATTGACATAACAGAGTTAGACAGCAACAGAAAAAAAAATGTTCCATTGATGTGTGATGACGAAGATGAATGATTTAGCCAATATAGTTAAACATTTTAGTATATATGGACTGCATCCGTATCAATTCTAACACAAAAGTGACGTAAATCATTCACAATTATTAGTCTATTCAACAGATGCTTGAGGAGATGTCCGTCTAAAGTGGGTCACTTTAAATAATATCTCCACTCTAAAAAATCCCACTCCAGTTGTCGTGGTTACATTTCCCTCTGAACAGGCAGACCCAGATTTTGGAGGAGGTTTAGTTGAGTGTAGATTGGACAGAAGCCAGAAATTAGATCCTAAAGGGGGGGCAAGACCTCTGAAAATTGTGTTTTGTCTAGAGTGTGTAAACTTATCACTTCACTGTGCTCTACTTCTAATGAGCTGTAGATAATCAAAAGTGTGACATTGGTTTTGTGAGCCAGATTCAGCAATTCAAGTAATTGAAGATGAAATCAGAGTGATCATATTCTGACCAAAGAAAAATTGTGCTGCAATATTGCAAAGGGATGTTTTACTCACAGCTCTTTCCGCAGCACTGACTTGTAACTATAGCGGAGGGGAATCTGTGTGTGCATTCAAGTTTAAACAAGCAAATGTGTCCAAAGATCACACGCACAAATGGTTTAATATCTCAATTAGATTTTCTACTATTAGATATTGTTCAATTCTGTGAAGCATAAAACATCTAATATCATTATAAACAGCTGCTTTATCAAAAGTATAGTCTGTGACCCTCTTTCGTTTTCACATCAGCTGTTTTGCATCACTTAATCATTCATGGGAATGGCAAAAAAGGAGGCAATTCAATCTTAGCTGGTATTTTATAAATCCAAACGCGGCATGCGACGAATCAAATTATGACAACTGCAAATGCCTTGTTTTACATCTCAGACGCCTTTTCTAAAATGTCATTTACGTGCATCTTCTAAAATGCTAACGGCCTGACCTTTAAAACTGGGGTAGTTTGTTCCAATAAGTCACCTCCCAGCTCATATTTAAGAAGTGTGTTACTGTCTTGGCTGCCTGCTGCCAGATTTGTGCACTTCCTGGTTGGATCTGATTGTTTATGTAGAGACGCCCTATAAATATTATGTTCTTAATGTGTCCAAACACATCTGACCACCTCAACGGGTGGTTTGGGAGAGGTTTAGAATTGAAAGAGTGTCAGAAGGGCTAGTACAGTATATCCTTCATGCCTTAGTGGAAACATATTTCCTTTTAAAAATTACTAAACACAAACACTACAGTATAATGACCTCTGCCTTGTGGTTTACTTGCCCTTCACAATCTGGCCGACGGAAGAATCAATCATCATAAATTCCATTATGATGAATGTAGGAAGTCCAAGGTCACAATGATACCAATTCCACTATATACAGACTCTTTACAATACTATCCATCAGGCTCACACAGACACACTGTAATCACAGCAACAACCTTAAGGTCCCCAATGGATAGACCCACACAGTCAGATTATAAAAAGGTTCATGTTGATTTAGAGATTTCCCAGCTGTTGCAGAATTGCAAGAGTTGAGAATTTAATACTGCTGTAACTTTGAGAAACACAAATACAAAGTTAAACTAATCTGTATTCTGACTCCAACCAAAGTTGTTCCCAAAACTGTGATTAGTAATAGTGGCCTACCTGAGTCCTGACTGGACTTGGACTCAGAGAGACTGACGGCGGAGGCGTCTCGCGATTGGTCAATCATGCCGATGTTCACCTTGTGCTTGTAGGGGTCCAGAGCTCCGAGGAGACCCAGTACACGGATAGCCTGTTGGACACACAGCACACAATTAACAATCTTCCACTGAATGATGTTTTCCTTCCACTGGAACACATGTCTTCATCAAGACTTTCAGACATGACTTTGAATTGACAACCAATGTTTAGAAATATATCCAAGATCATGGTCTAAGCATACAAAGAAAATAAGCATTTTTCAAAAAGGTGCTATTTCCTCCTTATAGCTCTGCAGCTCTGTTGAAGTAGCGTATTTTAGGGCTGTACCAAATGTCATTTTTTAACATTTAAAGATTCTATTGAGAATGAAGATTTGAATGTCTGTCGTCATATTTTATCACATCATCACATCATCAAAAAAACAAGAATAAAAAAGGTAGATTTTTTGTTATTGTGGTTATATAAATGTAATTTATGATGCAGGCTGAGAGTATTTGATACTCAAATGATAGATTTTTTGGTGGGGTTTTCCTTTAATAAAAAATGTCAACATACAAAAGTAAGCTAACACTCAACATAAATGCGTGCTGTAAAAGGTTTGTAGTTTGTTCCTTCAAGAAGCACAGAGGCTATGGCACCAAGTACAACCCAGACTAGCAACATCCGTTGGATAATTAGCCCAGCAGGTTTTCAGATTTATTAGTGGATCCAAGGGAAAGAGTTGCCAGAGTCAATGTCCACGTGCCACACACCATACACAGTGACAATGCACTCCCCGAGACGCTCGTAATGTAATAGGCGAGGGAAGAAACTTTGACAATTATCACTTACTTCACAGCTCAAGACTTAGGAAAAAGTTCCATACAACTATGGAAAATGTGCATAGCGTCATACAGTATGTATTCCTGTGATTATAATCCACCAGTCAAAGTCAATACAACTAAACAGACCTTCATTTGTTTAGTATATGTTGACAGGTAGGGCCTCATAATGAGTCACTGAACGACGGAGTTGGGTTGCTACTAAGAAAACCGTGGGGGGGAAGAAGGGTGCATACCTCTCTCCTGATGCCCTGGTTTTGCTCCGTCTTGAGGAAGTTGAGCAGCACCTCCAGGAGGGAGGGGTATTTGCGGTAGGGCTCCACCACATAACCCGTACTAGCCACCTGCTGGCCCAGAGTCCACAGCGCCACCTGGTGGAAAGTCAGAGGCAGATTCTCTTTGAACAATGCCACTGATAGGGAAGCATGAAGCATAATGTTTGGGATGCATTTTTCTTGCATTGTTACTTAACCATCATTGTAATAAAATGCACCTATTTAGCAAACAATGCATCAGTTACTTTATTTTGGTTTCTTATTGTCTTATTCTGTATTAAGAGGTGTAAATAAAAATGACAACCATTAATCCTGTTTGCCTGCTCCTGTCATCAATTCAAACGTTTCAGTCCCTTATTGATAAGTCATTGGTTAATACTTATGAATGATCCCTCCCTTTGTTAGCTCCTGGCACACAATCCTGTTTGAACAGGAGATACCAAATGCAAAATGCTCTCAAAAATGCTTTCTGGGTGACTATAAATGACATCCAGTTCTGTTTACTGAAGTATGTAGATGTGTATTTACTGTACCCAAGAAATAAATAGTTTTCAGAACTTGGGGAAGGAGAATTGAGAAAAAAGAAAGATTAGAACCAGATGAAGCAGAAACTAATATTCTTGGCGTACCTGTCGTTTAGCCAGTGAGGAGGAGTCCTGCAACATGTCCATGATGATTGGAAAAAGCTCGTCCATCCACTTCCTCATCTCCAGGCCACTCACCTAGCAGGGTAGGCGCAGGAGAACCAATCAAAACCAAGGAAATATCATACACTATCCAATTTTCTGTCACTAAGATCTTCTAAAATCTAAACGGGATTGAATAATTACTTCATACATTAAAATGACTAGTGATAAGTGTTTTTCAATCTGACCTAGGGCTGGGCAATATATCAATATTATTTTGTTATCATGATAAGAGACTAGATGTCATCTTAGATTTTGGATATCATAATATGGCATAAGTGCTGTCTGCTCCTGGTTTTAAAGGCTGCATCACAGTACAGTGATGTCACTTTCAAAATCTCATTGTCTAAATATTTTGTAAAAGCACCAATGGTCAGCCCTACAATATTGTCCCAATATCGATATCGAGGTATTTGGTAAAAAATAGTTCTTATGTGTAGAACGTTGATATTATAAAAAGCATTTGTTTAATTATTCTGATGGTAAGTTTTCGGGGTTTTTTTGTCTATGTGATGCTTTCACATAGACAGCACTAATTTGGGTCTTTTTTGATACTACCACTGACTACTAGTTACCAAAATCTGAAATTTTCTAATTCTACACATAGTGGCTTTAAGCTTGTATTTTTTTTTTTTTTTTTTACAAAGCATGCAAGTTGACATGACATTTAATGGCTTCTTGTCTGTATTCCCTACGTTTTCTTGCGTCTTCCTGTGCTGGTTCCTGAGCAGCTGGGCTTCTGCCTCTTCCTGCACTGAGTCAACCGTAAACACTTGGTCTACCTGAGCTTCCCCTGCACTCTGTCTGAACTGGAGAGTCTGCCTGCCTTTAACTGTGCTTTCCTGACTCCTCTGTGGGGGCCATCGAACCACCTGGACGGGGTGGAGCAAGGTGCAGATCCATGGGTGGGACTCTACCATGAACTTTACACCTCAGAGAAGGACGAGCTCAGATAACTTGCATTAAAACTGTTTAAGTCAGAGACTCAACAAATGCAATAATGTGCACAACAATTCTGCTCAAATGTTGATGTTGAGTTGAAACCCTCAGCCTTACCTGGGCCAACTCGCCGATGGTGGCAAGCACACTAATGACCACTCCAGGGTTAGGGTCTGGGTCTTTCAGCTTGAGGATGAGAGCCTGCAAAAGTAAAAGGTAAAGGGGTCAGTTAACCCATTGAACCCCAGTGCTCCCCATAGTTTTAATAATCAGAAAAAAAAAAATCTTTTAAGAGCCTCAGGAAATTAGATTGTAATGGACTTAAAAGAGTCCTCCTACACAGATTTTGCATTGGACTCCTATAACAAGGCCTTTTATTTCACATTCTTCTTCCTTGTCAAAACCTGGTGCCTACATGACCCACAATGCAACTCAGCCACCGACAGTTCGGTCGGAGATTTTGGGTGTGTTATACTTGTAGCAGCTAATATAGCCTCAAGCCGGTAGCCTCAAGCAGAGATGAGGGGCAGACTACAGAGATCTAGTAAGATCACTTCTTTCTAACTCCACACCCAAGGTGACGTCACTTGAGGCAATTTATCAGACTTCACACAGCTCCCTCTGAATGAACAAAAGGTTTCTCCAACTTTTTTTTTTACATATGTAGTAGAACTCCCCAAGACCTGTAAACAGACTTATGTGTGGGAGTTCTCCTTTTACTTATTCAGAGAAAGTCTACTGAGTACACATGCTCCACTCAGATAACAGCCTGGTGTTCATTCATACACTCATACACCTTCACAGTGGAGAACTAGCAGACCTGTACCTTGAGAATGGGCTCCATATACGGCCGTATGAGGCGGGGGGCGTTGGAGACTAGATGACCAAGCATACGGGCGCTCTGCTCTTTGTTCCTGCCGACACCACTGTGCTCCAACTCTGTTAAGATCTGCAACAAAATTTAAAAGAGAAGTAAGTATAACGCACCCACTCTTCTCTATCTGGAATAAATCTAAAAGGTTGATGCATAATGTTCCAAATGGTGTTATGGGAGTGGGGTCTTAAAAAAGAAACCTTCTCGGTCCTTTAGAGGAATACTTTGGCTGTTTAAGCTGTGCATAATACCACGGCCTTTGCTGCCACCTAAAGGTGTCCAATTGAAACAACGAGTGATCTTTTAAAGCAGAACAAACATGCATTTATGTACATATACTGTAGATGTGCATGGGGGTACAAATCTAAATATTGTATTTTTATTCAACACCCTTTTCTTGTATTAACACCCTCTTCATTTACAGGAATAACCACATTGGTAACCATGTTAATTTATGAATAAAAAAAAAAATGAATTTCATGAACATCTTGGACAGAATGTTTTCATGCTCTATCTATGGAGATTTCTTAAGTGAGTATAGCATATTTCAAATTATTCAAATAGCATAAGTTTGTAGGAAAGAAGGCTTTTTCCTCCATGCCCATGTTGGTACATTGCCATGCCCGGATAAAACCTGACTGGACAGACTGTAACCCCGACCTGAACTTTAATAATGAAAATTTGTAACTTGTTTTACAGCTGTTAAACATCTGGTGTTGATCTTGTCAGTGTACCAAATCACAACAAACTCCTGCCTAGTGAATGCCTGGTTCCCACTACACGACTTAAGCCGTGATTTTCCACTCGCAGACAGTTTCTGGAGATCCCAGACAAAAGCCCCAGATCAGAAGCAAATCCGTGTTGGCTCGGCGTTCGCACATCGTTGCTCGAGTGCCATTTGTGAACTGCTCAAAGACTCGAGCCGAGAGGCTTGCCAGTGCCTCGCAGACACATTCCAGATATCTAGCATGCTAAATATATGGACCTTTCGGGGAGCTACAGCCAATGAGAGCGCGAGACACGGGTTGAAGGGAAACCGAAACCTGGTGGAGGCGTCACCTGTAACAATAGGAACTTACTGTATGTGTTGCATTTGCAACACGGGCCAAAGTTGTTGTTGCACCTACCTAGGGTGTTGGATGTTTGCAAGAATAAACATAACAGATAACACGGTGACTGATCTACATAGGGGAAATAGTAAAGATGTGTGGAAACTAGGCTATTATGTGAACATGTGTTCCAACAACAACATCAACAAGCATGACTACGCCCGTCACTTCTCGCATGTGTTTTCGTGACAAAACGCAGTTTGGTGACCTCATCGGGGTTCCTCCCGGTGAAAGATCTTGTGGTGTGTGACCCCCTGTCGCCGATCAGTCATGTAGTGTGAATACCACGACGACTTCAAGACTCCCGATTACAAGACAGCAAGTTGTGTAGTGCGAACAGTACAGCGATCTGACGACTTTGAAAGTCGTGCAGTCAGTGCAAATCACACGTTCAATATAATAAACCATTAAACTACTCGTAGTGTGCCATCTGTTGTGCCTCGCCTACCTGGATGAGCATCTTGCGTAGGAAGGGCATGACAAAGGCCGGGTTCATGCTGCTGAGGCGTCCGATTGTGCAGATGGCCAGCTCTCTGATCTCAAACACCTCGTCGTTCAGTGCAACAAACAGCGCCTGCAAGTTCTCAGCCTGGGCGAGGTGAGCGTCGAAACGCTCATCTAGAGATGCCAGCACACAGTATCGAATGTCTGGATCTGCAGAAGAACAGGGACAAGAAAAAGTCAGACATTTTGACTCTCTTATCACTCCTATTACCTTTATGGTCATGGCTCATTACAGCTGTTACCAGGTGCAACAAAAGCAACATTTCTTATAATCTGCCGATTACTACAAATTTGAGTTCTCATCACTTTCAGAGAGATCATTACCCATTTCTAAATAACACAATGCTCAATCAATCCACATGGTACTACCACCCCTTTCCTCCCCTCGTGTTATTCTTTCATGTGTTACCTGGGTCGGTGATGCCAACAACTAACAGCTTGCTGAGCACATCTGCAACAACCTGTACAGCGGTCTGGCTAACGACGTGGCCGCTGATCAGGTGAATGGAGGGGGTAAGGAGGCGCGAGCAGGTCCGAGCTGCCTCCATCCGGACTTCCTTGTGTTCACTGTTCAGGAAGTGATCAGCACAGTGGCGCACAAACTGGGTGAGGGAGTGTCCTGGTGAAAGAAAAGAAAGAAGAGTTAGAATAACCTCTGAACTGGGAGATTTGGCATCATAACTACGTTTTGGATAGCTGTAGTTTACGACAAGTTAGGGCAGTAATACAGATAATCATAAAGCATGAATTTTTGCACTGTTTAATGCATGTATAAAGTTTCAATTTCAATTAGTTTGGGATTTCAAAACTAAACTCAGCAGTGTGACCACATTTTGTTTTTGCACTAAAAGACAAACCCACCCCACCGTCCACTACAGGATGACAACATAAGACTTTAAGAGGTAATTGTTTCACCCCGGGCTGCTGGATGATTCAGTGTCTCAAGCTTCATGGGTCCAGTCCAGAAAACAGCAAGTAATACCCATCAACACAACCACTGCAGCAATTTCTGCAGTTCACTTAATCATTTCTTACAGACTCTGTGCTCTCCCCCCCTTGTGGCTACAATCTCATACCTGATGGTTTATGCCTGCAATTTCAAACGACAATATTTTTTCCAAATTCACTGAATGTGCAGTGCATAGGAAGGAACCGAGGAATCAACTCCATCAGTTATTTCTTTTTAAGCTTTATGATTTTTTAACGGTTATAATGCCCACATTTAAAATCATATTTTTTCTCTACTGACAGAAACACATTTAAGATCAATGGGATTTGGTGCATTAGAACAGAACTGAGGGTCTGCACATGTTTTTCAATCTGTGGATTTTCCCTCCCGGTGTTTCTTAAGAAATAAAACTAGAGCTGTCAAAGTTAACACGATAATAACACGTTAATGCAAATTTGTTTTAATGCCACTAATTTCTTTAACGCGTTAACACACTTGCAATTTTTAGGTTGTAGCGGGTTTTAGGCTACAACCTACATGGTAGCCACATACTGTATGTAAATAAAAATGAGTTCTATGGGTACCCACGAGTCTCCCCTTTACAGACATGCCCACTTTATGATAATCACATGCAGTTTTTGGCAAGTCATAGTCAAGTCAGCACACTGACACACTGACAGCTGTTGTTGCCTGTTGGGCTGCAGTTTGCCATGTTATGATTTGAGCATATTTTTTATGCTAAATGCAGTACCTGTGAGGGTTTCTGGACAATATTCAATATGTCATTGTTTTGTGTTGTTAATTGATTTCCAATAATATATACATACATTTGCATAAAGCAAGCATATTTGTCCACTCCCATGTTGCTAAGAGTATTAAATACTTGACAAATCTCCCTTTAAGGTACATTCTGAACAGATAAAAATAAGGTGTGATTAATTTGCGATTAATCACGATTAACAAAGGACAATATTTGATCGACAGCCCTAAAATAAATATAAAAATGTAATATGATAGTCCTGTTTTAAAACTGAGTCTTTTGCAAGGTTCTTGCCTTCAAACTCAAAGCTTCCCAGTGTGCGAAGGGCCAGTGTGATGCTGCCTACGTCACTGGCCTCGGGGATGTTCGTGAGGCTCGGCGAGGCCAGCTGGTGAGCCAGGCCTTTGGGCATGCCGGGGTGACGCAGCGGCTTATGCATCAACACCAGGGAAAGCATCTTCAGCAGGCCGTCCTGGATGTCCTTCTTCAACTGGGGGATCTGACGGCTCAGGTCGTACAGCACTGCTGTCAGCGCAGGACTAGATGAACAGGACAAAATGGACAAACAACCCGATATCATCATCGTTGTCAACTTTAGATGAGGACAAAGAAGTGCGGTGTGGTGTGTTTATCGACACATAAAACTTTAAACATAGCAGGACAAGCCATACAAGTCAAACTCTGGATTTAAAGCCTGCTACTTGTATAAAACCAGCATAAAAATCCAATCAAACCTTGTTAGTTTAATTATTAAGCACAGCGGTGAAACCGTTCTGTCCTACCTGAGGCCCACAGCCAGCATCGGCTCCAGCAGCTCCTTGATGTCTGGCTGGATGCTCGGACCCATGGCTCTGGAAAGCATGCTGATACAGGTGAACACTGTGGCGTCCACCTGCATGGTCTTCTGCCTCCTGCACACATGAAAAAAACATGCATTCATGGGAAGTCTCTTTTCTTTTCATAGAAAGTATCTCCAAATTATTATTAAACAGGTTTACCAGAGAGGAAATTAAACTGGCATTTGGGAGATTGAGGAAGATCTCATCCAATATAGTACAACCAAAAACTTCTAAACTAGAATGATTCTTAAAGGAATAGTTTGAGTGTTTTGAAGTGGGGTTGTATGAGGTACTTATCAATCGTCAGTGTATTATCTACAGAGGATGACGGTCGGCACGCCCCCAGTTTGGAGAAACAGACAGGAGTACCGGCAAGGGAGCAAAGCAATGTACTGCTGTGGACGGGGCCGGCAGAAAAGCGTATTTTAGACACCTAAAAGAAAGGCCCACTTAAAAAGATCAATATCTGTGTAAGTATACGCTATATTTAGAATATTTTCTCCGGTTTATCTTGCCATGAGACAGCTATACTGTCTATGTTTCCGATGGGGAACTGAAGCCGTTATCTATGCTCACGTCAAAGCAACCAGACTCAGTAATTTTACCTCGCAGAACATGTGAGTTGCTGGTCTACCGCTGCCTCCATTGGTTAGCTTGTTTGTGTAATTGTGTGACTTCGGATTAATTAAAGTAACACAATAGCACAAACAAACTAACAATCGAGGTAGCAGTAGACCAGCAACTCCCGTGTTCTGCGAGATAAAATTGCAGGTATTTTTAATGGAGTCTGGTGGCTTTGGCGAGAGCATAGATGGATACAACGGCTTCGGTTCCACGTCGGAAAAGGCTGTCTCACGGCAAGGTAAAGCGGTGAAAATATTCTAAATATAGTGTACACTTAAACTGATATTGATCTTTTTTAGACGGGCCTTTCTTTTGGGTGGCTAAAGTACGTTTTGCTGCCGGCCCCGTCCACAGCAGTACATTGCTTTGGTTATGTGAGGTAACTCCTGTCTGCTTCTCCAAGCTGGGGGCACGTCGACCGTCATCTACTGTAGGTAACACACTGACTATAGATAAGCACCTCATACAACTCCACTTCAAAACACCCGAACTATCCCTTTAAAACATGTGAAGCAACAATGATATCAGAGCATAGTGAGAAACAAAAGTGATTAAAAATGTGTAGTAAGACAATAACTATTAAAATACAACAAAATAATAAAAGACAAATAAAACATATTGATATCTGAATATGAAGAAATATAATTTGCGGTATACAGAGACTATAATGGCAACAGCATGTATTTAATTACTGACTTGTGTGCAAAGTCCTTGGGCGGCAGGGCAGCCTTGATGATCTCAAGCACCTTCGTGAGGTACGGCTGGATTTCTGCTCTGACGGCCACTACCAGCAGCCCTAGAGCCTGGAAGGCTGACGTCCTCTCCTTCTCCTTCTTCAGAGAGGCCAGCAGGTAGCCCATAGTGTCTGACAGGTACTGATCTGCACAGTGGATGGAACAACCACAGTGCAAAGGGTTTAACACAGATGTAGGGCTTTGTTTAGGCTGCAACACAACTGTGACTGTGAGAAAATACAAGCAATATATTATAGCAAAGCCCATTGATATCAGGACAGGGAAGACCAAAAAGTATTGGTAATTTTTTTTCCGTAAACACCAAAAAGCCCAACTGGATCAAACATTAACTTGACCCACCTGTGAAGATATGTGCCTGGAAGGCAGCCAGGCGTGGAAGCAGGTTGAGGATGGTCATCTGGATCAGAGGGTTTTTACTGGTCTTGTATTTCAGCACCCACCGACACACCTGGACAAAGCACATAATAAACGCTTGTGTCAACTAGGATTTATCTGGCGCTCAAAGCAGCACTGGCCATGACCTTATACACATACTTGTTAAATCTCTTCATGAGCCTGCTGCAATGTTGTGGGAGCTAAATAGCATTATTTCTAACAAATGTCAACTTCTTGACTGTCAGAAATGATATTTCTATTCAAAATGTGACTTTTGATGGTTACATAACTTCCAGCGTACTAATCCTATGAACTAGTTTGTACTTGGTTATCTACATGAACTTACTGGGGAGATGAAACTCCTAGACAAATATAGAGCTGAAAAAACAAATTTCATTGTAAAATTAAATAGTATTTATAGCACCAAAACAGAGTGCTGGTCCCAAGTATAAGGGGAAGTTTTTACAGTCAGCTCAGCCACTGTCGAAACAATCATTCTAACAGTCACAGAGTAAGATAACTTCGATAAACAATCACATCATCCCCAAACTGATATTAGGAGTGGACAAAATAACAGGGAAACTTAAAGCTGGGGTCTGCGATCTTGGAAAACTAGCATAATTTGAAAGTAGCATCGCCTCAGGAGCTCCGTCTAAACCCCCCTCTCCTCGAAACTCCTTATAAGGCAACGCCCCCCACACACATGCACGAGCACCGCCGCATCGTAACTACTTCACATTCTTCGTAGCTATTTCATCACTAAATTCACTTCTGAAAAATGTTGAGGCGAGAAATCAACGGTGTAGATTTAGAATATTGACAGTTTTACGATGTTAGATGGCGAATCAAACATTGTCTCCACTGTTGTCGGAGTTTAGAAGCTCCACAAACTGCCGGCACAGCTAGCTAGCTCCTGCCGGGATCGCCACCTCTCCACCCGGGCATTCACTCACACAGACCCCGCTATGAGCTGGAGCTCTCTCAAGAGACCGGTCTCGTAGACGAGGGGCTTTATTTCCTTGTTGACGGAGGGGAAGGGGGGGGGGGGGTAGCAGCAGCTCGCTGGAGCCGGCCACAGAGCAGCAGAGAGGGGAGGGAAAGAGAGAGATACCTGCTGAGACAACACGACCCTTTTTAACATTACTCTAATATCTGGAGGGAGATCAGTCCACTCGTTTGTTTCTGTAACTGAAAAAGCAGTTTGAGTAACGTAAATTTTGTTCGGCAATGTTTTCTATCCGCCGTCTCCCCTCGTTGATAATCCTGTTTGTCTGACTTCACTTTGAGCTGTTAGAATAAATAGTTTAAATCTGCAGTATCTTATAAAGTAAACTAACAGAACATAAACAACTAAATCAAAGTTGTATTTTTCGATAATATGGTAATAGTGGTACGAGTTCGTTCTCGTTGTCCAGTGTTTTAAGAGCTGAGTTTTCTCTTCCACTCTCCAGTGAACGTGCGGCGGCGACGCGCTTTGAGTTCACGCTGGTGCACGCTGAGGCTAGAGTACGAGCAGGGAGGCAGGGAGGCTTCTGATTGGTTCCTTACAACCGGGACCATTTTTACTGACTGGTAGACGTTTTTACAGGATTACAGCAGCTACAGATGACGGATCTTTTCCGGTCTTTTTTCAGTGCTCATAAGAAACGGATTGCTGTCGGGGTGTAAAGACCATTTCAACCAATATAACAAAAAGTGTATACTGGATAAATCGCAGACCCCATCTTTAATAATATGATGCATTACAATAGAATAACACCATACATTATAGTCTACTCTAAAACACACCATAGTTCAATAAACACCTCTCTGGCAGTCTAAACAAAACCTGAACACAACTTCAAGAGCATCATTTACTGCAGGGCTGCCCTTCAGCCAAAACCAACTTATGCCAGCCCTCATTTTGAAGTGAAACTCAATTTTGACTGCAACCTGGTAAAATACAAGCTAATGACACAAGGTGGAGAAAGGCTTGGGCAGAATGGGAAACAGATTTCACTGACCCTGGGGTATGCTTTAAGCATTTTTCTTTTCATTGAGCTGGCACATACATACAATCGGTGTGCAAAGCCGTAAAACACTAAGCCAAGACGCAGGGAAAAGTGTAGAGCTGCAAGGTTTGATGTGCATTAAAGAAGCGTCACAATTATGCTTTTGATAAATAATACAAAAAGTGAACACATACTTAAACATTGTTCCATCAGAGCCAATAACCGTTTAATAATCTTCTCATTTTGTGTTGGGGGTTAGTAAAAGTATAATGGGCATCCTTTTGGCACATTTATGAAGACATCCCTAATAATTACACAAAAGATCACCTACTTCTATCACCTGGTGAAATCTAAATATGCAATGGCATGGTATACTTCTCTCCCAAAGAAATAAATGTACTAACAAAATAATTGTCAGATCAAGCAATTACCAAAATAACTTGCATTCTGGGAAAAGCCAGACCTGTGCTGTAAAATCTACCTGGTCGAATCGCTCCTCCATCAGCTCACGGCAGTATCGACTCTCCACAAGCGAGCTCTTGGCGGGTGCCGGCGTGGCTCCGAAGCTGAGGAAGCCCTGCGGCGTGCTGTAGCCCAGCAGGCCCAGGAGGGCGTTTGACTGCTGCGGCTGCACCGACTGGAAGCTGGTGAAGGGGGTGATGTGTCGGGGCTTGGTTCCAAATCCCATCAGCTCCTTGCAGTACTTATCATGGACCAGCTGCTGCTGCGTGATCTCCTCCATCTCCTCACGCATGCGCTGTCATAGAAGACAAGACCGTGAGAGGAATGTTTTGCTTGTGGATGCGAGAATGTTTCCACGGTGAATTTGAGCCCTCACCTCTCCCTCCATGCTGCTGATGCGAACCAGCTCATTCAGGATCAGAAGAGCGCCGTGGACTCTGTCGTCACGATTCATCCCTTTCTCTTTGGCCAAAGTCTCATCGAAGCCCTTCTCGGCCTCCTCGAAGGTTTGCTGTTACAGAAAAGACAAAAACTCATGTTGCTTATTACAAGGACATACCGTACATTTTACCCTGGCAAATACATGTAGGAAAGATATTCCTTTAGGAACAAAAAATGTGATTTGCCACGAAACAGTGGAATGTCTTACTTTGTACCACTGTGGTTTCTGCATTTCCTTGGTCTCCCTCTGTGTGGTGAGGATGAGACAGGCTCGCAGTGCAGACACAGCCCCTTCTCGGATGGCCTGCTTGGGGTCCCATACTGCGTAAAAGACGTTGTCGAAGAAAGGCTGCACTTGCTGAAAGAAGAAGGTGGGCGCACTCACAGCCAGCTCCCTCAATACCAACACCTGGAAAAGACAGAAAACCATTTTATGGCTGGTCATTAATTGCCTTTCTTGGGTTTACTTCTTTCCAGTGTAAATATATGTCAATATCGTCCTTTCAGACACCACTCAGCAATTAGTATATTATTCCAACGCTCTACTGTTCAACACTTAGAATTTAAAAAATTTGCAACTGGAAATAAATTGTGTGCACTGTTGCACTTTTCAAGTAATTGTCTTTTGTTTGACCTTCAACTTCAAAAACTACCAACTTCTTTAAGCAAGCTTGGCAACCATTATCCCTTCTCTCCATGCGAATCAAACATCATCTTCAATTTGTTAAGCAAAACAATGTTATATTAAGTTGCTAAAATTCTGTTTCTATTCACCAACAAACAATCAAGTCAATGAAAATGCAGTGAAAAGACTGTGAGAGATCGATGTGTTTGGATAAAATTGTGCCACTTAAATGAACAGTGTGTAGGATCTGGCAGTATGTAGCGGTGAGGTTGCAGATGACAATGAAAGTACTCCAGACTTCTTTCTGTGCTTATGACTACTCGTATAATGAGCATGAATGCACAACATAACATATATTAACATATTATGTATGTATGCTTTTTACATGGGCTCCACCTTTATCACATTTCTGTTTGAATCACACTGAGTTGTTGGTATACATAACGTAGCAAGAATGTCTTCTAATTAGAGCTGCACTAGTAACTTTTATCAACCTAAAACACACAATCTGGCTGCAAAACAGTACAGCATCTAAACTCAACTAACTGAGAAACCATCAGTTTGGCCTGTTTTATGGCAGGACATTGAACAATCAAACACGAACAGACAAATCAAAACTTTAAAGCTTAATAAAAGGTTAACAGCAGCATTCATGCCTCAAATGTTTTCATCCTTCCTATTGATGTCTGCACAGCATGAATAGCTGTCCATAAAACACATCAGCGATCATTTTCCTTTAGAGGGGGCCAGAGCCTGACACTCATTCTTGTATCATCTGAAAACTAATCCACATATTTGAAAACTGCCCAAGCTAGAAAATCCATCACAAAAAAGCCTAAATTTGATTTGATCAGTGTTTCTATTCCAGCATTACTTCCCCGTGCTTAGAGTTTTGCATAACAGACTCTTCATCAGAGAATAATTGCAGATAAGATAAACAAGGCCAGAGTGCAAGTGTGTCACAGAAACTTTTACTCAAGGTTGGAAATTCACTTTTTTGACCTGTGACTGGTGAATTTCAAAATATGCCAGCCACTCAACAGAATGTTTTGGCTGTAAGTGAAGCAAATCTATCAGCCACCAGCATTTTTTTCAAGCATTTGGCTGGTGGCTGGTGCTAATTTCCAACCTTGCACTAATGAATCACATCTATTGTTCAACAACTGACAAGTGCAAGCACATCCACATCTTCTTATTCAGCTTATTAGCTGAGACAGCAGTTCATTTTAGGCTAGGTTTAAAACTGTTACGTCTGTATTTTGACAAAGGCAAAAACTAAGTTGATAGATACTGAAGAAAAATCTTTCTGAAAAAATCATGTATTTAAAAAATATTTTTGGAAGGTAAATAAGGAGGTAATTTTCTCTTTTACTTGCAAAATTCAACACTGTCTCCTGAACAGCAATGAGTGAGTTCTCCATCCAGGGAAAGCTAGACCAGCCACGAATGTGCCTAGTGCTGCTTTACAAAGTAAAAACGAAGGAGGAAACAGTGCAATGGGACAATCTTAAGTCAAACTGTCCAACACCCTGATCTCCACCACACATAAACACCACCAAGAAGTGGTGGTATTTCAACAACAAACAACACAGTCCCTGCCGTCTGCTAGTCACTTACTGCAGCATGGCGTCTGCCTTCGTTTCTGTCTGCTCCCAGCCACTCCAGGGCCCTCTTCACCTCAAACTCCACATACTCTGCAGTAAAGGTGTCGCCTGCCATAGACAGGTGGCCCATGGCTTTGGAGGCCATCTCCATCACCACAGGGTCGCTGGAGGGGAGCAGGTTGCGCAGGTAATTGGCAAAGCGGCTGATCCTGGTGGCATTGCCTCCCTCGACTCCAATCAGACTCACTGGAACAAATAATTGAGTCACAGTATTATATTTATATTTCACACATGTACTGTGTATTAGGGATGCATCGTTACCAATACCAGATCGGATATCGGGCCGCTACTGACCCAAATAGCTGGATCAGGTATCAATGACAATGGGGCTGATCTATTAAATTCAATGTTTATATACTATATACATTATATACTGCAATTTTAATTCCTGTTTAAGTTTTGACCAATCTGTTGCTGCATTAAAAAGGTTTACACTTGAATTGTAATTCTTGTTTTACCAAGGGATGTTGCTGATGTACAATTATTCTAATAATAAATAACGATTCACTAAATGTATCTATGTATTTATTTGTTCCATTTTGTTTAACAAAGTTAGGAATAAAGCAATGTTTAAGTCAAGCCTGATGTTTCCTTACACATAACAGAATGATCCCAGTCACTTCCACACAGTGAAGCATACAGCTTATTAATGAAACACTGGTATTGGATCGGTACTCAGTATCGGCTGATACCCAAAGCCCAGGTATCGCTATCGGTACTGAAAAAGTCGGATCGGTGCATCCCTACTGTGTATACTGTTATACATATTTTCATGTGACATACATTCAGGGCAGTAACTTATCTCAAGCAAATTCCACCAGAACTTAGGTAAATCAAAGGTTGAACGTAAATTTGGCATGTCAATGTTTACGGCTTACCGATGGCGAGAATCCCTCCTTTCTTCTCATTCACATCAGAGCTGGATACCAGCTCAAATATATGGTGGTTTAACTCATCATAGAATGTAGTGGCTTCATCTTGGCTTAACTGTGGACAGCACAAAACCAGTATCACAAAAAATGTAAATAGAAAAAGCAAAATTGGTGACTGCAACTTGTACGACAAAGTAAGAAAAACTAGGTGTCTAAAAAGTCTTCATATCCACTCCTGAAACAGTGTAAACAGCTGATGACTCTACAGCTCTTGTGGACAACAACACTCATTCAGTATACAGTGTAGTGTAATGATATCCTCATGGCAGGTTTCTATTACATCCATGTTTACTTTCGCTGTTACCTCTCTGAGCTCTGTGGTCACATAGTGCTGCAGATCTTTGGCAGATTTCGCTCTGGTGTCTTCATTTCGACTCTTCAGCCCGCTGACAAACTGTTGCAGCACAGTGGCTGTGCCTGACATGATCACCATTTGGATGGCCTAATCTGCAAAGAGACAAATAAAATGGATATATGCCTTCACTGAAACGTTTGGGGTTGTCAAAAGAAATGCAACAAAGAAAAGGAATAGCAAGTAAAAAGACCATACTTGGAAAGACAATACATATATTCGTCCTGGGTTGTTTACACAGATCAATGTTGTTGTTGGCTGACGGTTAGCTAACGTGGTTAGCTTGTGAAACAAATTGTCAACCTTGCTAATAGGCAACATACTAAAAAGAGATATTACATTAAACTAAAAAAGATGATATCCTGTACACCACTAGTGCAAAACTGATACGTCAAAGTGATACAGGTCAGGTACAGGCTCATTCAGAGCCGTATGAGTGTATCATGCTGGTCTTGTTTAGCTAATGTTAGCTATTGCTAACGTTATGCTATCTACTGTAGCAACGCGTTAGCACGATAGTAAAGTCGCTTACTTACGTGTTTCTACTATTATGTCGGACACTTAATTGCTATTCGTCCCTTGCAGAATATCTCTCATTGTACGGCTATCTGGCTAGCACCGGGAAACGTTAGCTAGCTGTGGTTTGGGTATGTTGAGTTGGTTAAGTTGGACCGTCTCCGGTAAGGTACACACAGCAAACTTCACGAGCGTCGTGTTGCGTTGAGTAACCTGCGCAGAGCTCAACGCAGAGAGCAGAGCTCTGCGCAGAGCTCAGATGTCCTTGAGTACAGTAGTCTGCCAGTACTACTGACTCTTTACTTGAACAGTTGTATTTGTAATACTTTATACTTTATTCCTCTGCATTTCAGAGAGGGACAAGCGTATACTTCCAAAGAGAAATATATTGTGCGTTTTACTACCATAATTTGTATGAATAATACAATAATAATACCACTGAGTGACAACCCCCCTCATTTGCAATTTTGGCACAAATGCATAAAAAAATGTGTAAAGAAAAGAATAGAGAAATAAATAAGTTTGGGGAAATAAGTAAGGGGTGAAATGCAATGCAGAAATAAATAAATGCATACATACATAAATAAATGCATGCATTTAAAATAAATATAAAATAAATGAAAAAGAAGTACAAGCATAAATAAATAATTAAAAATAAATGCAAAAATGAATGAATTAATTACAAAATTAATATAAATATGTACATTAATAAATAAAAGGGAAAGTTAAACAGAAGAGTAAATAAATAAGGGAATTAATATAAAGATAGATAAATAAATAAACAAGCAAATTCAAACTTAAATATCAATGTTTGTCACATTTTATCAATTTAATTAATGGCTACATTTATTTGTAATATTATTTTTGCATTTTGTCATTTAATTATTTATTCATTTATTTTAGATTTTGGCAGGTTCCGCCCTCCATATTATTAATGTAAAAAATAACATTAAAGACAGCTGCCCTCAAAGTGGGTCTTGCAAGCCGCAGATGGATACTATTGACTCCATTCGGGTGTTCCACAATGACAATGATATGGCTTTCTGAGACACTTCAATGCAAAAGAGACATTATGTTATGTGTTGTTATGTACCTTTCAAGCTATGATATGTCAAAAATATCTGCTGATATCAATCAGATATCAACTTAATACCTCAACTAAATACCTTAAATATACAATAGTTTAAAGTTTCATAAATGTGGTTGGGACGTTAGGCCTATTTCTTAATTTTTCACGTGCTTCCTTATCTGTCTTATTGAAAAAAGGCTTGTTAACTACTTTTTTTTCAAATGTCAAAAGCTTTTTTTGCACACTGTGAAAATCAATTCACTATTTGCACCTCCTTCAAGACTATTTCCTCCTTAATTCAACATGCATCCTGGTTGCCACTATATTCAGGCCACCCTGACATAATTTCACACTGTATGTGATTAATAACTAGGCTACTGTTTTTCCATATTTAATTCCTTACAGATAAACTATCTGCACTCACTCAGCGGGCCATGGATGTATAAGAATGTACACGTGTTCCTATTTTTTTTTCTTCAGAGTGTAAATAATATTTAGCCTCAGGGGGGAGACATTGTCCATAGTAAACAACCAGCTTTTATTACTGAGATGAACGTATCTGATTGCATGTAGCTCTATGTCTGAACGGTGACATTTAACACAGTACCACACACCCTGTTATTTTTCAGTTGCAGGAAATTGGACCCTAAATGTCAAAAGCATTATCATCATCAAAATGAACCACAATTACCATCTTCTTTAACATTCTTGTCATCATTAGGTCGAGATCATGGTGTGATAGATGTTTCCTCTGGTAAGCAAACATTTCACTCATTTAGTGATCTAGGTATACCAGTGTTCCCAGTCTGGGGAACATGAGGGGTCCTTTAGGAAGCTCCATGCAAAAGGGGGACTAGTTTAATTTCAGGATAGATAAAATGTAACCTATAATGAAGAGTCGTTTGATAAAAAGGTTTTATTGACGTCACTGATTTGCTCTATTGTTGTGCCAATTATAAGCGTATGCTTTTCCTTTTGGAAGAGCTGAGTCTCAGCCATCTTTCAATCTACCTGGCCATCTACGGACAGTGTAAAGCACTGACACTAGAGTTTTTAATGGATGTTTAAATGGACTCATCTGCATCTACCGCACTCCCAGCAGTCTGACAAGCAGGACTTTCTGCAAGTGGGTCCTTTTTTTTTTTTAAATTCCTCTCCTTAGGTGACTTTCAGGCAAAAAAACAAAAACAAACATAGAACATCATAGAAAAAAAACCTTTCTTTAGTCAGTTTTGCACTGCATCATGAAAGCATCACTGAACAATTTTTGAATTGATACCATTTGTCACACAGATTTGGTGCTAAATTTAACTTTAAACAATTTATAAAAATGATCAATGATCCCTCCAAAATACCACATTATGACACAGAGACCTTGAGGAACACCACAGAAAAGGTCATGCTGTGATTTTGACATTTTGACATTTTGACATTTCTGCAAGAATTGCATTTTTCTTCGATTGCATGGCGAGCGCTTCTGTTCTGGAAACTGCTCAGAAATCCCATTATTATCAATCTACCTAGGAAATTCATCTATCCTCTGAATTCTCTAGGTCTCTAGTTTGTATTTGTAAAGTTTCATGAGGCTGTGATTATCCTAGAGGTCACCACAGGTCATTTTATACAGTGAGGTCAAGTTTCAATTTTCACTATATGAAATGACTACTATTGGGACTAACATCATCACACATGAGTACAATTGGGCTCATTGGATCTACAAGAGTCTCAGTTTTACAGTGATACACACCCTTTTAGAATAGGCGAAAATAACACATTTATACTGCATTCAAAAAACTGCATGTTTTTTGCCCCAAACTGCATGTGATTATCATAAAGTAGGCATGTCTGTAAATGGGAGACTCGTGGGTACCCATAGAACCCATTTTCATTCACATATCTTGAGGTCAGAGGTCAAGGGACCCCTTTGAAAATGGCCATGCCACTTTTTCCTCGCCAAAATGTAGCCTAAATTTGGAGTGCTATTTAGCCTCCTTCCCAACAAGCTAGTATGGCATGGTTAGTACCAGTGGATTCCTTAGGTTTTCTAGTTTCATATGATATTTCTAGCTACACCAGCTCTGGCTCTAAAACTGAACCTGCTGTAGCAGTAAAAGACAGTCAAATTACTCTGAAAGACCGTAAAATTGATCGGGATCGTGGGTCTTAGTGGGTTAAATGCTGATTTAAACTCTTATTTCTTCACGGTTAATAACCAGAGCAGCAGCTGCATTGAAGAGCACAAAAACTGCAGCTGAACTAAACTTGCTCTTTACAAGCTTCCATAGACCTCCACTTAATGTGAAGGATGTTGAAGTAGTCTTGAAATAACCTGCATTTGAACTCTATTTAATTTTGTGTAAGAGTGTTGGAAGCAGTTGCTGTTCTTAGTGAATGGATCACCTTGACACATACACAGTAAAACTGACAATGAATGTGTTTATTAAATGATAAAACTCTTTAGTTTTTATACTGATGCCCCCTTTTATTCTGGTAAATATAACATATTCATAGACTTTTATGACCTTATAATCAAAATCTTGCTGCTTGGATTTCCGATTAATGGGTCTTCTTTTGCTTTTGAATAAAATGTATGAATGAATTAAATGTAGCCCTTGGGGCAGTATACTTGAAGTTGATGCACTTTTTGGGGTTGTGTCTGCACTTATTGTAAGTGGATAAAAGCATCAGTTAAATAAATTTAATGTGCTGTAATGTAGTGTTATGAATAACTATTTTGTGCAGTCTTGTATATCCCTTACGATAAAGTAGTACACTTCAAGTTATTAATATGAAGTAAACTTAAGTCAAATATATTTTCCAAGTATACTTTATGTAGTAAGTATCAATGTACTAATTGTATACTTGTAAGTGTACTACTTCAATACTTCTTGGGACTAAATTGGTCCACTTTTTAGTTTATAAAAGTATACTTTTTATATCTAATATATCTTTTAGATCAGTGTACTTTAAGTGTAAGAATAGTAATCTTTGAGTGCACAACTAGTTTACATCTAAGTTTACTAGTTATATACGTGTGACCACGTTTTATTTTCGTAACGCCGGGAACGCCTGGGCACGTGGTGGCCGCGTGGCGGCTGCGTTACCTGTTGTTTTTTATTTCGCCCTCAGCGTTTTTTCTGTGGACAGAATTCCTTCATTTGTTAACACAAGGCTTTTATTCTGAAATATGTGCAGACAGTTCTGTGAATCATGCAGTGACTTGGAGAGCTCCATGAATGAATGTAGTACTGGTTTTAATTGTGGATTATTACTATTATTTACAAATTACCACACGTTTCTTAAAGCTGCAGTATGCGATATTGGCGCAAATATGATTTAAAAAAGTTATTTTTTGAAAACGGCCGCTATATCGTGACAGTAGTACATGAAACAGGTATGCCGAAAAAAATCATGTTCCTCTGTGTCCTACTGTGTCCTCCAGTGCTCCTAACGGCATCTGAAGGATTTCACTTACAAGAGGAAAACAAGGTCCGCTGTCCAGCTGCAGTCTATGAGAGCCGGCTGTCAATCACTCGCGAACTCCGACCAAACGGTCAAACTAGGCAGCGCTGATCAAATATGAATCAATATTCTGTTACTGTAATGACTATTTCTCACCTCAAATGTTTTCAGAATCATCTTGTAGTGTACTGTTTAGCTGTAAAATGAGAAAGTTTGTGACCCGGCCGCCATTGTAAAATCTGTTGAAGGAAGCCAAGTTCTGGTCACATGACCGGAGCACAGCCAATAGGAACGCTCTCTCTCTCTCTGAAATGACCTATGATTAGTCAAAATCTGCCGTCACGGGCTAGATTTTTCTAAAGCCTGAAAACAGAGCCATGAGGAGGAGCAGAAGTCTAGTTATCTCTCAGAACACTTGAATTACAATATGCTGAAAGGTTTTTATGGAATTTTTGCCAAATTATGCCAAAAAATTGTTGCATACTGCCACTTTAACCTTTCTCTGTCTAAGATAAATATAAATGACATTTATAATGAAATGAAATGGCTATTATGAAAGGCAAACTCTATGTAGAAAGAAAGGGCTGGCAGCAGCAGCAGCAGCAGCAGCAGACACGCAGCTGACACGCAGCTGAAACGCAGCTGGTGTGGATGACCGACGCGTCAATCACGCAGCCGCCACGCGGCCACCATGCGTCCAGTGCTTTCTCGGCGTTAGGGATTGTATGAAGCTGTTTTATTACTCTCCATTATGATCACAAAGAATTGGGAACATAATGGCAAATGTCACGAATCCACCTTTTTTCTTATTGCAGATATAATTGCTGAGTGATTTGGTAATTAACATGCAAAGTTACATCAAGTCAGTTAAACCCCAATCAGGCTGATAATGTAACAGCGGTGTGTGTTTGTGTGTGTGCATCACACATGTGCAAATGTGCATGTTAATGTGTGTGTGATGTGGTTTTGCAGAGGGAGGAGTAGCTGAAAGAGAGCTCAGCAGCCTTACAGCACTTTACATGGAGAAAATTAGAAGGTGAGGGAGTGAGAGGGTGGGAAATTAAATGTAACAACGCTGAGAGGGGGTGCAGATCCCTATGTTTGCACCCAAGGACCCCTCTCCCTCTGAGGCCTGGCCAAGCCAGACATATTTCACTGATGAGACATCCATTCACTCAATCGGCACCTTTCTTTTAGACATGCGCTTTCACTGGAGAGAGGAAAAGAAAGACGAAACACACATGCAGTCACTTGACTTCAACACACACATAAAACCACTCGAGTACCACAAATTCATACGCGCACTCACAGCCACAAAGGGCTCTTGTCCTAACAGGCAGCCGGCCTCCTCTGCTAAGTGACAGGCAGGATGTTGTGGGAGCACTTTCATCAGTCCGAGGCTTTGATTCCTCTGCCGTCGCTCCTGTTTATTTTCTGCTATGCCTCCTCACTCAGCCGTGCTTTTGAAATATTTCCCCTATGATGGAGCCTGTCATTCTAGCTAGGCTGAAGGAGGAGAGAGCGGAGAGTTTGAAGAGGTGAGCTTACTCCTCTTACTCCTCCACCCACCTTATTCATACCATCCATCCATCTGTAAATCCTTCCCACCTTCTTCATTCCCTCCCTCTGTCACGCACATCATGATTTACCCCCCACCACCCCATGTTCTTTCCCTTTTCTCCACTTCATCGCTCCACAGGTTCTCAGGGGTTTCTCTGAAGCAGAGGGAGGGATTTGGTATGAGTCACAGATTCCTGGGCAAGGATTCATAAGGTAACATCTGCTTCTAGATGCTGGGGGCGGCTCTCATCCCCTACCTGGCCACGGCCCAGCGCTGTATCCTGACCTTAATGTATCTACCCACCTGCACCGGCAACACGCCTGTGGATGTGTGCAGTATCCAATCCAAGTCCAATAGTCCTATAAGACTACTTTTGAAGCAAAAGTAGGTGATGGTAGCCCTACCAAGTTGGGTTGGCTACCATTTAGGTGTCCCACTATACCTGAAAGTCACATATCTTGTTCTGATTGTTTATTTTAGTTCAAAGGGAACACTGAATTTAGCTTGAAGGATCTTCACTGACTACGAAGAGCTAGTTGTTGTTCTACTTTGGAAAAAAAATAAAGATAGCATTGTCATATAGCTTAAAAGAGTATTGTTTTCAACTAGCGGTGATCATACTGTAGATAATTCATTAGCTTAGTGCAGCAAGTTTAAAATACAAGCTAGGTACACAACAAAAACTGCAACATATAGTCAAATAGAATATTTGCACTTTCATTTTTTCATGTTTTCGAGGATTTGACCAACAGAGCTAAGCCTCAATAAGCAAGGGCAAATGTTGGTGTTTTTTTTGTGTTTTTTTTACATCCATGCTAATTCTGCATTCATGTCATATAGTTCAGACCAGTGGTTCCCAACCTATTTTCCTTGAAGCCCCCCTCCCCCACTTATATCAAAGAAAAGCTGATAAAAATGATTAATAATCCCTCCAAAATATCACATTAAGACAACAAGACCTTGAGGAACACCATAGAAAAAGCCATGCTGTGATTTGGGATCAAAAACTTTTGACATTTAGAGATTTCTGCAGGAATTACATTTTTCGGCGATTGGATGGCGAGCACTTCTGTTCTGGAAACTGCTCAGAAACCCCCTTATTGTCAATCTACCTAGGTTAGCATGACATGGTTGTTACCACTGGATTCCTTAGGTTTTCTGGTTTCATGATATGTACCTTCACTCTAACTCTAAAGCTGAACCTGCCACAGCCTCTGAAATACAAGAAAGTCGGTCATAATCAACAATTTTTGATATCCTTTTGATGACTACAGGTATGTACATACTTAATGGTCAAGGTAGAATTAGATGATTAAATCGTCTGGCTGAAATGAATCAGCACAGCTGGTCAGATGAAAATGTGCAAAGTGGCACAGAGACAACGGAGTGTGCAATTAGCTAATGCAACTGGGCAGCCATTTTGGGTCGAAGCAAGTCTGCAGAAGAGGGAGCCAAGATGATGCTGCACTTTCTTGTCACAGTGCTTAGTTTGTCTTCTGGCACAGTGCTCAGCTCCCTGACTTAGGAAGGGCAACTACAGACACACACACACACACACACACACACACAGACTGACAGAGTCAGCCTATTGATCGTGTTTCTGTCTCCTGGTGAGACATATGGATCAAACGCTAATCAATGAATCACAGTGCAGGGAAACCTAAGGCCAGCTTATGGAAAAGAGGATTCTCTCTGACACTGGGCTCCTGACTGTACATCAGAAAGTCCCTAATCAGGAAGCCTAACAGTGAACACTAGTTTAAAATGGTGTTGGTGTTTCTAGGGCGACATTACTCATCATTTCTACTACAGGCCACTGTCTTCCTATAGGTAATCCTGTTGTTATGGTGAGATTCAATATGTTAAATGGCACATATGGCATGTTCATTTCTAGGTTCATACTTGTATTTTGGGTTACTACTAGAACATGTTTTCATGCTTTAATGTTAAAAAAAAACATTATTTTTCTCATACCTGAATATACCTGTCAGTGTTGTGTAAGTTCCCATTTCACTAGAGCTAGCTCAAGGTTCAGTACACACAGATTCAAATGAACTAGTTCCAGTCATAGTTCACAATTTAGAATTTTGAACTAAGTTTATAGCCACAAAAAAAAAAAAACAGTTCACATTAATTTCTACCATTTTTTCTTTTAACCTGGTTGGATGCTATGGTGTTTAATTAGTCTTTCAGACTTATTTCCAGCATCCACTTCCGCACCACCAGGCTCAGGGACAGCTTCATACCACAGGCCATAAGACTTTTGAACTTGTGAGCTCTTGACACTTTACCGTTATACTGTCACTTTACCTCTATATACTTTACTTACTTTTTTAAAATGTTTACATCTCTGCGGGCTATATAGCCCTATATTTGAACTTGCACTACTTTGTTCTAGATTCTCACTCCATGCTGTTACTTGTGTGAGCTTCCTTTTTTTTGTATTCTTTATATCTGTATTCATCCTATGTCTGGAACGCTCCGTTTTAGCGCCTGTCTCTTTAAGCCTCCCTCCCGAAAAAGCCCAGTCTGCTTTGATTGGCTAGTGAGAAAAATATGGTGCACTTTTGCAAAGGTAGTTCTCAAGCTGTGGGTGATATATTCTAATGAGCCTGCATGTGACATAGGAAGGGGAGCCAAATCTGAATGGCTTGTTGAATAACATGTTTTCTGATCTAGGTAGCCCACAAAAATATGACTGTGTTGTCTTATTTCACAGTTTGTGGGTTGGTAGGCACTCCAGATATCCAAATGTATGTGCACAAGCACTGAAAAAGTGAGTTTTTCATGATATGTCCCCTTGGCTATTGTTACCTCCAGAAAGCTCGCAGCATGTGTCGTGGTGGCGGTCTGTCTGTCATCTACCGCAGTGATTTGGATTTGCCCCCTCTGTCCCTGCCTGAGCTGTCTTCTTTTGAATGCCTGGCATTTAAATGTAAGCCTCCTTTCCCCATGACGACACTTCTCATCTACCGGCCACCCAAACCAAACCCGTCCTTCATTCCTGAGATGTATAACCTTCTCTCAACTTTTTGTACAACCTCTGCCAATATTATAGTACTTGGAGATATGAACATCCATGTCAACTCCCCCTCCTGCCGTTTTGCAGCTGAATTTCTCCAATTACTGGACGCTTTTAATCTCCGGCAACTCGTTGATGTCCCCACCCACACCAGGGGGCACACTCTTGATCTTGTCATCACTGACTCTGCTCCTCTCAGCAATCTTCTTGCGTACGATCTGGGTGTGTCCGACCACAAGGCCATCTCCATGGAGATGTCATATCTGTCCCCCCTCATCAAGCCCAAACGACAAATCTGCTTTAGAAAATTGAAAAACATCAACCCAGAAACCATGAGAGCCGACCTTCAGCATCTCCTTTCTGCAAACTTTTCATCGGCCAATGACTCAGTGGATTTTTACAATAACACCCTGAGCCGCATTCTGGATCATCACGCCCCTGTCAAAACTAGAACAGTCACCTTCTCCCGCTCAGCCCCCTGGTTCACCAGCGAGCTACAGAAAATGAAGGCAGCTGGGCGCACCCTCGAGCGGCGCTACAAAGCTTCAGGTCTCACTGCTCACAAGCTAGCCTTTCGGGAACACCAACAGGCCTACTCAAAGTCCCTTAGAGAGGCACGGTCACAGTTCTACTCAAACGTCATCAAAAACAGTCCTGGAAATTCTAAGCAGCTGTTTTCCACTATCAATCATCTGCTTAAACCACAAACTCCCTCACTCACAGAAACTACAGAAGAGCACTGTAATAATTTAATGGCCTTCTTCAAAATAAAAATTGACTCAATCCGTTCTGCCCTCTCTGGTTCCTCCACCCTACCTGTCCCGACTGCCCACTCACAGTTTGAGGTCTCCCAGCCTCTTAACTGTTTCCGAGTAATCTCTCAGCCAGAGGTTGAGGACATCATCAGGAAGATGAAACCCTCCACCTGTGCCCTCGACCCCTTTCCTACATCCCTGGTGAAAACATACATCTCTCCCATAAGTCCCCTGATCACCACTGTAATAAACCACTCCCTCCAGGCTGGCTATGTTCCATCTGCCCTTAAAACTGCCATAATCAGACCACTTCTTACAAAACCCACCCTTGACCCAGAAGTTTTTGCAAACTACAGGCCCATTTCCAATCTCCCATTCCTCTCCAAAGTACTGGAAAAAGTAGTTGCCGCCCTTCTCCAGGACCATCTCAAACACAACAACCTGTATGAAAAATTTCAGTCTGGTTTCCGCTCTGCCCACAGCACAGAAACGGCTCTGGTTAGAGTCGCAAATGACCTAAGGAAGGCAGCTGATGCTGGCTCACCTTCCCTCCTCATTCTCCTGGATTTGACTGCTGCCTTCGACACTGTTGACCATGGCATACTCCTCAACCGGCTACATCACACCACTGGACTCACTGACACTGCCCTTAACTGGTTTCAATCCTACCTCACCGACAGAACAGAATATACTTCCACTGGAAGTGCAAGGTCCCGGTCACACACTGTCACCTGCGGGGTCCCCCAGGGGTCAGTCCTTGGCCCCATCCTCTTCATCCTCTACATGCTCCCCCTTGGCCATGTCATCAGTCGCTATAACATCGCATTTCATTGCTACGCTGATGACACTCAACTATACATGAAAACTGGCACACATTCCTCCACAGCTTCACCACTGTCATCATCATCTTCTCCATCAACACTCACCACCCGTCTGGAGGAGATAAAGGCGTGGATGAAACACAACTTTCTCCAGCTGAACAGTTCCAAAACCGAAGCAATTTTTGTTGGCACTCCACACCAGATCCAGTCATCCTCCATAACCAGCATTACCTTCTCCGGTCACCACATTCCCCTGTCCACATCAGTCACCAACCTTGGTGTTAATTTGACCCCCAACTCACCTTTGAAGCCCACATCAAACACCTCTGCAAGATCTCCTTCCACCACCTCAGAAACATTGTCAAACTCCGCTCCACACTCACCTTAATGCCGAAAAGCTGGTCCACGCCTTTGTCTCCTCCAGACTGGACTACTGTAACGCACTTCTCATCGGGATCCCTAATAAGAGTCTTTAGAGACTACAGTATGTACAGAACAGCGCTGCAAGGATCCTGATGAGAGTGCGAAAATATGAACATATCACGCCCATCCTCCACACACTTCACTGGCTCCCCGTCTCCGCCAGGATTGAATACAAGGTCTCCCTCCTCACTCACCAGTGCATCTATGGCAATGCCCCCCCCCCTCCCCATCTGAAAGAACTCATCACCCCTCTAACCTCAACACGATCCCTCCGCTCTAAAAACTCAAACCGCCTCCTCCCCCACAGGACTAAGCTCAGCACCATGGGTGATCGGGCCTTCTGTTCCGCGGCCCCCCGTCTGTGGAGCTCCCTCCCTGACCATCTGAGGGCTCCTCAGACTACTGACAGTTTTAAAAAAAAGGACTTAAAACCTTCCTTTTTAGCAGAAGCTACGACTTTTAATTAACCTTGCTGGTTGCTGCTTTTACGCTCCTATTGTTATGATGTTAGCTTTTTATCTGTTTTTATATTGATGATTTTACCTGCTTTTACCTTGTAGCACTTTGAGATTTGTTTCAAATGTAAAGTGCGTTACAAATAAAATGTATTATTATTATTATATGTCCCCTTTAAACAGAGAGGAGATGGCACAGTGCTGTAATGGTGAATTGAAGTAGTCAATTTCACATCAAAATGTATCTCATTACACATCTAACAACACAAGTAGCCAACAGGTACAGAATACAAAGTCAGCTCAGCAGTGGCAACTAAATAAATGACTTGGAGTCAGACAGGTTTTGATCTCGCCATTCATCTGCAGTGGCGTGGTCGTGGGCGTTCGCAGCGGACTCATTTCCTAATGGACGCTAGCGAGTGCCTGCCAAAGAGCAAGCTGGGAATGAATGAATGGTATCCATTAGATAAAATGGCCGTCTGTAAATTGTGGCCACTCCACATAAACGAGCAGGAGCTGGGCGGGAGTGGGAGCAGATGGATGGAGAGGTCTCGTAACCGTCTAAAAGTAATGGAAGCTGGCTCGCCATCATTCTCTGCCGCTCCGCCATCAATATGGCCAGTAAACAGTTCACAGCTGGTTTTACACATAATGATTTACAGGAAACTCTGCTGACATATTGCATCTGACATTAACATTTTGTAACCCCAATTTTTAGAAATCTCTGTATGACCTTCATCTTACTATGTGCTTGTGTGGTAACATTAAATCCACTCTAGGAGGCAATACAGTCACCACGTGTGGCATGAGGAAGTGAGGGGACTTTATCTGGGTCCCTATCTATAATGAAGCAGACACAGTCTACATGGTGTTCCTCACCGACACTCCTTTATCTTGTCTCCACTCAACCTTATCTACGGCAATCCACTCAGATAAGACAGATACTGATGATGGTGGAAAACCTCAAGGACCACAAGGCCGGCATTTACGTATGTTGGAACACAGAAAGACATTGCATATTTGAGTATGAGAGACAGAGGCCCTGTTCAGACCTGGCATTAACATATGTCCTGAGTGATCGGATCACTAGTGGACAGCTCTAAGTACGTCTGTTCACACCTGGCATTAGAATGCGTCTCCACATGCCTCTCCAGTCACCACTTGTGATCAGATCTCACTTCCCCGCTCTATATGCAAATAAACCCGTAGTAAACACATGGCTAATATAGCAGACAGATTATTGTGAAGTAATATTACAGGAATGTCAGTAGTAATGTCCTACATATTCGTGAATTCGAGTACAATTTATCAAAATAAAAGGTTATTGTACTGGCGGTCCCCGGGGACCTCCGTGCCTCTGGCAGGGCGGGCCTTTGGGTGTCAGGGCGGGTGGGTGTCAGCTCCGTGCAAAGCACCTGAACAAAAACACTGACGCCTCTCCAACAGTGTGATAATAATGCACTTCCTGTGCCTAGTCTGATAGTCTGTAGAATAAAATACAGTTTTAACGACAGAATACAGTAGAGCACAGAGGTCGTTTCCATGCTGCGAGGCAGACGAGCGCTTGCGTCTGTCTGTCTATTCACATGAGGAGCGCAGTGACCCCGCGGATCCCAGCAGGACGTCAGTTGAGTCGACGGTCCTTAATGTGGCCCAGGACACATTTGCGTACACACTGTTAAAAGAATGTGGCCATTTGTGGCCCAGACCACCTCTGAATGCGGTCTGAAAGATCGGATCTCAATGCGTCCTCAATGCGTCTCGAGTGCGTTCACACCTGTACTTAGAGCTGTGCACTTGTGATCCGATCACTCAGGATGCATGTTAATACCAGGTCTGAACAGGGGCCTTAGAGAAAAAGGGGGGCTGCATGAGTCCACAACAATGCACCCAGACGTTTTTCACATTTCACACCAACAAGAAACATTTCAGCTCTGCTCAAACTGCAGACGTTCTGACTAAAAGAGAAAGCTTGAGAGAGAAAAAAAGAAGGCTCCACAGGGCATTGAACTATCTGACATTCCAGTTAAATGTACAGGGATAAAACCAGGTGTTAAAGCACCTCTCCTGTTTAGACTTGACGGCACAAAGCAGAGGGCCATCTGGCAAACTGTCAGACAGCTAAACACAGTCTGTTTACTGCAGCTCTTCTACCTGTACTGTTTGTCTCTAAAAAGTGGCACTGTAATTGGAGGAATATAATGTGGCGCTAGAAAACATCTAATTTCCCCCTAAACTTTCCATCTAGCTAGTTTATAATCATGCATAATGACTATTATCCTCATTTGGAAATAAAATGCTCCATATTTTCTGTACTTTAGACTTTTCTTTTCCACATGATAGACGTCTATAAAAGTAGCTCAGCACTAGTTGCATCAATGCCTAATATACATCCTAAACAGCATGTCTTTAACCCTCTGAGACCCACAATAGACCCGTTTTTGTCTTTTTAGGGGGGTACAGGGGGTCTTTAGGGGGAGATAGCAGGTCAGCAGTATACTGTATGTCACATAGAAGTGGTGTACATCATCTGAAAGCTGGGAGATGCAGCTCAGCACTGTGTGTCAAGTTGTTCTAGTCATGAATCAGAAATGAACATTAATTAATTAATCTATTAATGAATTAAAATAAACTGTAAAAATATATAAGGGCTTAAAACGTTATGATGGAAGTATATGATGATATGATGACCATTTTAGCGAAAATTACACATTAATACTGCATTCAAAAAACTGCATGGTTTTTGCCCAAAATTGCATGTTATTATCATAAAGTGGGCATGTCTGTAAAGGGGAGACTCGTGGGTACCCATAGAAACCATTTTCATTCACATATCTTGAGATCAGAGGTCAAGGGACCCCTTTGATAATGGCTATGCCAGTTTTTCCTCGCCAAAACTGTGCATAAATTTAGAGCGTTATTTAACCTCCTTCCCGACAAGCTAACATGAAATGGTTAGTACCAATGGATTCCTTTTTTTACTAGCTTCATCTGATATGTTTACCGTAACACTACCTCAAAAGCTGAACCTGTTACAGCCTCTAAAAGACAGTAAAGTTGATTGTGCAAGTCTGAGGAGTTTAATTAAATTAAACATATCTGCAATGAATAAGTCCAGCAACAATGTGCAATGCCTAAAACAATCTAATACTGTGAATGACGCGCCGTACCTTGTTTGCAAAACCAATCAACTGTTGACGGTTTAATAGCTCCAAAATAGAGCAGAAATTTGCAGAAACACAAAATTGAAAAAGTAATATTCTTATGTAAATGCAGTGAGCTGCTATAGGCATTTCGTACATGGCAGTTCAACAAGGACCTGATGAAATTCCTACAGTTTATCAGACACATAAGCAAATGCAAATGTCTGCCCTTATGGCAAAAATAATAAAGACAGAAGTTAGAACATCTGACAATGGTCTCTTGCCGCAAGATGATTAGTATAATAACCAACAGATACAGACTCTAAAGCTGTCAGATTGTACTCTCGCTGCTCTGTTTCATAAAACAGAGGAAGGCTTCAAACATGTCCTGTATGTTTACGTTTTCCTTGGCATGCATAGACCTCCCTGTTCCTCTTTGTGTACAACTTTCCCATACAAACTCTGTATGGTGCCTGACAGTGAACATGTGTTCAGCCAGTGTTTGACCATTCATGTCAGACTGGATGGTATTGAGAAAAGTTAGGGCTGTCAAAGTTAACGCGATGATAACACGTTAACGCAAATTTGTTTTAACGCCACTAATGTCTTTAACACATTAATGCAACTTGCGATTTTTAGGTTGTAGCGAGCTCAGTTTTAAGGCTAGACTTTAAAAAAAAAAAACTCTAGTTTTTAAAACTCTAGTTTTAAAATTAATCAAAAATGTATTTAATATTATTTTTAAATTAATATTTCATAGTGATTAATCGCATGATTGTACTGGTAGCTATGGACAATCATGCGATTAATCACGATTAAATATTTTAATCAATTGACAGCCCTAAGAAAAATCAATTGAGGTTAAAGGGCTTGGTCTGCAACTGTCGTCCATACACATTATGTTAAGCCAGTTATTGCATGTTCAAGCAGGACATTTCTCTGGCCCAACCTCTCAGTTATTATCCAGTGATTTCACTGGGATTTGTTTGCAGGTTTTCCTGTCATCCAATGGTCATCTTAGCTTCGGGATATTCATACCACACCATACCCGTTTCGTCTCTCTGCTGTCGTGTGCCGCTTCGCCGCTTAGTCCCCCCGCCACCGGTGTCCAGGCCTGTCTGGCTCCCTAAGGGGATCTTCGATTGGCAGCTATTAACAGGGTTCTACCTATAAGTAGATCTAAAGGGTCAATATCAAATCAATCTATTATTCTCCATTATTGTTCATTTGTGGTGTCTGTCCTGATTGAACTTCACAACATGTTCATGTTTAAGTATCTTTGCAAATGAGAAGAGTGGGTTCTATGACACACAGGAGGGGGCTAAACCCTGGGTATGGCGTAGTCATAGTAATTATAAGTTGGGTTTCCACCAAAAGTTCTTTGTACTTTTTAGTCCCTATAACAACTTTTAAGGAACTAAAGGTTCCTTCAACCCAGTGTTGTTTGTGTTTCCACTGCGGTCTAAAGACCTGCGAAGATTAGGCAAATTAGTCCGCTGATGAAAAAGCAACATGACATGGGACGAGGGCTGCTTGTACTCACAGCAGTAAACACGCTCTGCAGCCTGCAGTTCAGTTCGCCTGCCTGTTTCATCTAAAAAACACATTGGAAAAAAATATTTTGTCTCACTGTGACGATATTTACTGCTGCATATATTTACTGATGCACGTTAGATGTAATGAATGAAATGCAGCAGAGGAAAATGAACCTAAGAGGGTCTGTCTCAACAGTAAATCATCTGTTGAGTGTTTGAGGGTTATTTAATTGCGCTTTAGAACGTTAACATTGTGAAACAATCAGAAAATGCCTTTTTTCTCTCATTCACAGCACCACCGCAAAGTCTCCCTCCTCTAACGTTACCGCTCGCCCTCGCGATCTCGCTCTCTTTTTTTCGCTCTCTTTTTTTTGCTCTCTTTTTAATGACTTGGGAAGCCGACAACAGAGCCTAACTTTACTTTTAATGTTATTAAACAAAGAGAAATGTTCTCCCCTCGTCCTAAAATGGTCCTAAATCGATACTAGAGTACTTCCTTGTTTATGAGTGAAGTGGTACACGAGTTGAAGCAGTTGAAGCAGCGGTGCTGTGGGTGTTTCATCAATCGCAGATGGTCATCCCTGCAAATTCCGTCCCGAAAGTTCCGGTACTTTCAGAAAATACTAACCCCTAACCAGGGCCTTTTTGGGGGGTAAAAAGGCCCCGGAAAATGTCCCCAGATTTTAATTTAGACCCTGGTTCCTGTAGTCAACATGCAATGAGTTCCTAAAAAGGTTCTTAGTTCCAGGAAAAAGTTCCTGCAGTGGAAACGGGGCTATAGTCATTACAGTTCAGACCAAGGTGTGGAGCACTGGTTGTGAAACCAGGTCAGGTAACATATGTTGACCCATTCAAACCAGTAGCAAACATGTTTTCTCCTGGTCCTTGAAGAAAACTGATTGGACCAGGAAGAAAACCAGGTCCGGTGTTGGTTTCAGGTTATTTTATCAGCTCACTGGAGGGGTCCTTGAGCCTCCAGGGGTCCTTTAGAGGGCTAATGTGATCACAATGTATTTAATTTATTTATTATTACCAAATAATGCATACACAAATCAAGCAATGCTTGCTTCCCTTCAGTGAAGAAAAAGCAACTTACCTTTACAATTGTGTCTCTGTACTGTTTATGCTTATGACAATGTAAATGCATGTGGTTTAATAATAATGATAACTGGTTATAGTTTGTTAGTTAACTGACATGAATATAATAGATATGCAAAAGTATCTCTGCATGGAGTAGGGAGTATGTTAGGGTATGTTCAGATCGAAATCCAGACATGAAATTAGATGCTCCACCCTTAAAACGATTAAGCAAAAGACAAGGGGACAAGTGTTAAAGCACCTTAACATTTTTGGGACTTTGTTTGTCTTTGTAGTCTACGGCTGCAATGAGAAGTTCAGTGATGCGTTTAATCTCTTGCATCATTCTGATATTACTCACATAGAGATCTGAGTATGGATTCATACAAATAAAAAAACAACAAACAGCCATAATGACTTGCATTTCACAAGGTACGCACATCACCAGATTAGTTCCTCTGCAGCCAGGAGACAGCAAGGAGAGGGCAGGCTGACTGTCGGAAACTGGACACCTTGTCTGTGGTCTGAGGCAGATGGATGCCAGGCAGGCGAGGCTCGCTCCTCTGTTCTCATGCTGATACCTGATAAAGGGGACGAGGCCTGTCCTCTGAAAAAACAAAAGAGCTACAGCAGCCTCGCTTGATAGTGCTGGAATGTCTCAGTGTACTTTGTGTGTTGCATGTTGGGAAATGCTAAGCGGGAGTGTGCCTGCATATTATCTATAAGAGCAATGTCAAACACAACATACTAAATGAACAGACACTATCAGGATAAAGGATGTCGAAACAGAGCGCAGAATTGAATGCCAAGACGCTGAATAACTTTAGCAGGAGTGGTGCATTATTTATGTGGCATGCATTGTATGGTATCACTTACACGACTCAAACACAAGCCCAAGGTTGGATTGGTTTTCGATGCTGCGCTGCACAGTGATTGTCTGACTGACCATGATGCAGTGATACACAGGGGTGCAGCGATGCAGCTGCCTCTCGGTGAAATGCAGCCCCCGGGCTTTGCATACAATTTGGCTGCTAATGTCGCATCTCGGGTTACACGTCTTTCTTTCCAAAGACACACGTCTGAATACAGTCAACTCTTTCCAGCTGCGATGGGTTGCTCTGTGTGTAAGCCATCAACATAAGTATAACTTATCAAAATAGATTATAATAAAAGGCTCCATCTGGATCCATCGCTGTCATAACTGTGAAAAGTACAGATTGACTGCTGTGGGTTTTTTTGGGGGGCCAAGCTCAGCATGATGCTGCTGAGAGACAGTATTTCATGTTGATATTTGACATTTTCATATTTGAGCCTTCTCTTGCCAAATGTTATTTGAAATAGACCAAGTAGCTTTGCACAGACTGTAAAACGAGTTGTTACAACACAGTCATCAAGTGGCTCTTTACGAAGTAAGAGTGTAAAATTTATATATGTGACAAGCAGTGGTGGAATGTAACTAAGTGCATTTACTTAAAGCAGCAGAAGGCAGAATATTTTTGGCATCATTGGGCAAAAATTCCATTATAATTTTTCAGCATATTGTTATTCAAGTGCTCTGAGAGAAAATTAGACTTCTGCACCTCCTCATGGCTCTGTTTTCAGGCTTTAGAAAATCTAGCCTGTGACAGGAGACTTTGGCCAATCACAGGTCATTTCAGAGAAAGAGCGTTCCTATTGGCTGTTCATTCAACAGAGGCAGCTGTCAATCAGTAGCGAACTCCAATTAAACGGTCAAACTAATCAAATAATCAAATATGAATCAATATTCTGTCACTGTAATGAATATTTCTCTCATGTTTTCAGAAACATCTTGTAGTGTACTGATTAGCTGTAAAATTAGAAAGTTTGCTCCGGCTGGTGGTCGGTGCTTGGTATTTCTCAACAAGGCTGGTCACAAACTTTCTCATTTTACAGCTAAACAGTACACTAAAATATGTTTCTGAAAACATTTTACGCAAGAAATAGGCATTACAGTAACAGAATATTGATTCATATTTGATCAGTGCTGCCTAGTTTGGACGTTTGATTGGACTTTGCAAGTGATTGACAGCTGCTCAGAGACGGCAAGGCTCCAGCTCGGCTCTGAATGGTTGTTTTTCTGCGGTCTGTGAAATCTTGCAGATGCCATTAGGAGGACACAGAGGAACATGAATTTTTTTCAGATTACCTGTCTCATGCACTACTGTCAGGATATAGTGACCGTTTTTATAAAAATAACTTTCTTAAGTCATATTTGCTCCAATTCCCACTGCAGCTTTAAGTACAAATTCAAGGTACTTGTGCTTTACTTGAGTATTTCCTTTATACTTCTACTCAACCACATCTCAGAAGTAAATATTGTACTTTTTACTCCACTACATTTATCTGACAGCTTTAGTTACTTTAGTTACAGATTACAGTTTTTCATCCCCTTCCTGTCCAGTGAAAACTACGTATCTCCAGACGTGTTGATGTTGAATGTTTGTGATAAACTGAAGGATGAAGTGTTCCTTTATGTGTTTAGAAAATTCTCCTACTTCTTAAGCTAAATAAACTATTTTAAAAGCCTCTTGGATCAGCTGGAAAATGCATCGTCACAAAGCTAAAACAGGGCTGTTTTTCTGAGCTCATGAAAAGTTGACTTTTAGAGATATGTGGTTCTCATAGGACAGCAACGCTACAAACATATGATGATCTTATAGAATATGATGCATTGCTGTAGATTAAAAAAAAACAACCTTAGCAGTAAAATGCAACATACACATTAATGCAGCAGTAATATTAATCCAGAAAAATCATATATGATAGTAAAACACTGACAGGTGAACATTTTACTGCACTATCAATACTTTTACTTTAAGTACTTTAAGTACATTTTGCTGATAATACTTACATACTTTTACTTAAGTAAGGTTTGAACGCAGGACTTTTATTGTATGGAGTATTTCCATATGTATGTATGTAGTATTAGTATGTAGTATTAGTACTTTTACTGAAGTAAATGATCTGAATACTACTTCCAACTCTGGTGACAAGAGAAAAAACTCCAAGAAAAGTACTACACAATCTTTTTTAGTACACCTTCTTCGCAAAACTTCACAAAAAAAACTATGAAATGTCTTCTTTCAGCCAAATACTTGTTAAGTTTGTTTACTCTCTCGGGCTTTTGTGTTGAAACATTTGTGGGAGGAGGAGGGGTGTTAGGAGATAACTGAAAGTGGGTGTTTGTGATAGTTTGACATTATGAGAGATGCTACAATAATCGTGTTTTGTGTCCAAAGACAAAGACATCTGATAATCTGCAGCGGTGCTCCATGTTTGTCTCAAGGACGTTTTTGCCACCTGCCCTGAGAGTCTTTGCACACTTCATTTGACTTGTATTTTTTAAAGGTTCATATACACATTTACCAAAGGAATAAAACATGCTGAAGGAAAATACGCTTCATAAGCAATGTTTGCATCATTTGGGTACTGAATCAATTTTCTGTTGGATTCTAGCAAAGAGCAGTACAAATCTTTGTCACCGGTGCTCCTTTCAACACTCATCACTTTAACCTGTATTCTCTAGTCAGCTGGCCATCACTCCATACCAGGCGTCAGATCCACTGGTATCAGTTCATTGGCAAAACCCCTCCATAGCTCCGCTCACTACTCAATATCTCAAACAGTAACCGCAATTTTCCAGCAAATTCATTAGTATGGTCATCCCTAAAGTCCGCACCCCCTTTGGTCGTCACTCATTCCAATATATACATATATATACAGTATACCGTGTATATATATATATATATATATATATATATATATATACAAGGCAGAGCTTCAAATTCTTTTATGTCTCTGCGTTAATATGGCAATTATGTGACTGTTTTAGAAGGGCTGTCAATCGAGTTAAATATTTAATCACAATTAATCGCATTATTGTCCATAGTTAATCGCAATTAATGCAAATTAATCACACTTTTTTTACCTGTTCAAAATGTACCTTAAAAGGAGATTTGTCAAGTATTTAATACTCTTTCAACATGGGAGTGGGCAAATATGCTGCTTTATGCAAATATATGTATATATTTATTATTGGAAATCAATTAACAAGACCAAACAATGACAAATATTGTTCAGAAACCCTCACAGGTACTGCATTTAGCATAAAACATATGCTCAAATCATAACATGGCAAACTCAAGCCCAACAGGCAACAACAGCTGTCAGTGTGTCAGTGTGCTGACTTGACTATGACTTGCCCCAAACTGCATGTGATTATCATAAAGTGGGCATGTCTGTAAAGGGGAGACTTGTGGGTACCCATAGAACCCATTTTCCTTCACATATCTTGAGGTCAGAGGTCAAGTGACCCCTTGGAAAATGGCCATGATAGGGTTTTTTTTCTCACCAAAATTTAGCACAAGTTTGGAGAGTTATTTAGCCTCCTCCGCGTTGGTACCAATGGATTCCTCTGATTTTCTAGTTTTGTATAATGCCAGTTTCACCCTAGCTTTAAAACCGAGCCCGCTACAACCTAAAAATTACAATTTCCGTTAATGCGTTAAAGAAATTAGTGGCGCTAAAATTAATTTGCATTAACGCGTTATTATCGCATTAGCTTTGACAGCCCTAATATATATATATATATATATATATATATATATATATACTGTATATATTGTGATTTTTTTAAATTTTGTCTAATGTTGTTTTATTGCACTAGTTGTATTTATGTTCTATGTCTTGTATTGACTTGCCTTCTGTCGCCTCCTCTTGGCCAGGTCGTCATTGTAAATGAGAATTGGTTCTTAATTGACTTATCTGGTTAAATAAAGGTAAAATTAAAAAAAAAAAACATTGTTGGAAACTATCACAAGCCAAGTCCCTATAAAATATGCTTAACTTTGAGGTGAGATAAATAATAATAGTATATAATATAGTATTAATAATTATACTGTATATTGTTCAGCTTCTTCATCTCTCAACTACTGCGTTAACCAACTTGTTTTTTCTTTTTCGTCTTCTGGGGGGCGGTGTAACAAGCTATAAACTCTAGCTAAAGTTTTTACACTGTGGTATTAGCTAACAACTGCCTTACACATCCAGCAGTCATGTAACAACATTAGTATTCATTTGGAGTCGTGTTCCTGGTCACCTGATAAATGTAAGTCTCATATTCACTCTCCACTTTGTTTCCACTTGCTAACTATGTCCGTTTCGCTAGCTGCTAGCTGCTAGCTGCTAACTGCTAACGTTACCTGCTAACTAACCCCTAGCTTTGTCTGTCTGCTGTTTGGTGCAGGGCAGGTAGTGTACAGCATGGTGTACAGTGGTTTAAAAGAGTTTTTTTGGCTAAAAAGAGCTGCCTGCAGCATTGGGAAACAGGCTGATGAGAGAGATTGAAGCAAATTTCCGGGAAAGACAACCAAAATGATGAGCTGAAAGATGCTAAAATGCTACAGTAGGGTTACCTGTGGGTTTGTCACTGCAAACAACACATTTGACGTTAGCTTTAAAGCTAAAAATTAGGGAAACAATAGGTTTTAAGACCAAGACCATGCACTACTGCTCTAAGCAATTTATTACACCATACTTTAACTTTAGAAGGACGTTCATTTTAGCTTGTGTATTATACTGTACTTATAGTGTGTTGAGAAGGAAATACTACTGAATTTGTGTACACCATTTCATTTATATTCATGACTGTTTAATAAAACCACAAAGAAAGCTGGTTTTGTCCAAAAATGACAGCAGCAGTTCCTGTCTGACACCAACATACAGCTACATTGAGAATAATTTATATGCATAATAACATACAGTGGATGGGTGTACTCTTGTTCAAACTAGTCATTACTGCTATTAAATGAAGCTCATTTAGATGTGGAAGCCAATGAAAATGTTATTTAAAGCCAGAAAGTCGGTCTGCCGTTTCCTTTCAGTGGAGCAGCTCCAGGTCGTATCGGCCTACAGACAGATGATATTTCAGATTATGTCATTTGTTGATTTGAGAGATTATTTGTTTGAATAGTATTGATTTTCACTTTACCTGCCCAGAGGAATAGTGTGTGATGAGTGTGTTCTGTAATAAAAGCAACAGATTTGATTCTCACCGCATCTGTGTAAAGAACATGAAATACCCTGACAAACATCATTTTTCATTCACAGTCTGTTTGGGTTAACTCTGTCAGAGCTGAGACCTACTTGAACAAATTTCTGCAAATATCCTCTCTAGCAACTGTGCATAACCAAGCCTGTCATTTTCCCAGGAATAGAAGGGTAGTTAAAATTACAGCTTTTGAGGAGTGGAAATTTACGCACTGTCTGTTCTTAAATAGGAGCTCTAACAAAATAGCCATGTGGTAACATTTACAGATTCAAACATGGGAAGTTTTACGATATAAAGGGAATCTTTAATGATATATGACATAGCGTGAGTTTAGCATCCGCCTATACAGCTGTAGAGTTCAGTTTTACATGGATCACTGTCCGTCCAAGACCCCAAAGTTAATACTTAAGATGAGAGATCCACATTTGATAAAGGTTTGAAGAGATTAAGACTGTGGACCAGAGTATACCGAGTTGTTCTGTATCAGTGCTATCCTCCAATAAATCATACCGCGATGATATTAAAGAGACAGGTTATTAACAGCCTTACCTTCAAGAACACTTTCAAGGATCCAATTGAGTTTCTAGATCTAAGTTTGGGAGCTACAGCCCAATTTTTCAAATGGTAGGACATTGGATAATGTAAATTTAGGCACTTGAAAAACTTTAGATGACACTAAGGTCCAAGTTAAAGTGTTACAGTATGCAATACCTATTCGAAGCTGCATTCATTGATATTTTTCTTTGGCCAGCGAAACAAGCTGTAAACTTAATATTAACTAGGGCTGTCAATCGATTAAAATGTTTAATCGCAATTAATCGCATGATTGTCTATAGTAAATTGCAAATTAATTGCACATTTTTATCTTCTCAAATGTACCTTAAAGGGGGATTTGTCAAGTACTTAATACTCTTATCAACATGGGAGTGAGCCAATATGCTTGCTTTATGCAACTGTATGTATATATTTATTACTGTAAATCAATTAACAACACAAAACAATGACAAATATTGTCCAGAAACCCTCACAGGTACTGCATTTAGCATAAAAAATATGCTCAAATCATAACATGGCAAACTCAAGCCCAACAGGCAACAACAGCTGTCAGTGTGTCAGTGTGCTGACTTGACTATGACTTGCCCCAAACTGCATGTGATTATCATAAAGTCAACATGTCTGTAAAGGGGAGACTCGTGGGTACCCATAGAACCCATTTTCATTTCATTAATTTTTTTTCAAGGAATTTTAATTCCTGATTAAATTTTGACCATTTTTTTGCTGCATTAAAAACCCGAATTGCAATTCCTGTTCATTTTGAAGATTTTTTTTACCAAGTTGCTGGTGTATGATTTATTATTTTAATAATAAATAACAATTCAGTAATTATCTATGCATTTATTTGTTACATTTTGTTTTACAAAGCTAAGAAAGCGATATTTAAGTCTAGCCTGATCTTTCCTTACACATAAATGAATGATCTTAGGGACTTCCGCACAATGGGGCATACAGCTTATTAATTAAACACTGGTATCAGACCGGTACTTAGTATCGGCAGCCCAGGTATCGCTGTTGGTATCGGGACTGAAAGAGTTGGATCGGTGCATCCCTAATATTGGTCATCTTTTATTGGTGAAAGATACAGGACTTCCACATATTCTGAAACACTAAGCTTGGAAGAATGGTGGAGGGCATGCCTACTTTCTTAAAAGTAAATTTAACTTATGTCAGTGATAAAGTTGCTCCTACAGCCTTTTAAGATTCTGAGCTCTGCTTCCCCCATGCCTTGCAGGTCTGAGGCGAGTCAGTGCATCATACATCTAATATCACTTTGAACTAGAACTAGGAAAATGGGAGAAAGATCACTACCAATATATTACTATTAGTTGAATGTGACAAATGACATAACATAGTGAATTAACTATGAGCTCAAAGGCTTGTTGGTATTCCTTGTGATGTCATTCAAGTAAATCTCTAACATTGCTTTATGCTTTGTCTGTTATAGGCTTATAGATGATTTGGAGGCTAGAGGTACTGCATATGACTACATATCCTGCACACTGGTGACCCCTCCAATGGATGTCAGATCATCACAGGCTATCATATGGATTCCCTGCCTGCTTTGTGCATCTGCAAGATCTGGGGGTTGATGGGGACCGGAGGTAGAGACACCGTCTGTCCGACTGGGGGCGGCGTTGGACAGAGACACTTTCTGCCGGCATCCCAGCGCGCAGCCCTCCCGCTCCCCCCACCACCACCACCTCCACCCACCTCACCCTCACTTGTGGGATCAGCAATTCAGATCGCATGCAAATCCAGGAGCGTCACTGTGAGTGTGTATGTGTGTGTGTGTGTGAGAGAGAGGACAAGAGAGGGGGAGAGAGAAGTGCACTTGCATTCCTGGAGAGAGAGATCCCTGCCCCTTCCTCCTCCTTCCTCTCGTCCTTCCTGGTCTCCCAGCCGGCGGCGGCAGAGAGGGATTTTCAACCCGGGCTGCGGATGCGGGGAGCAGGACTGCAGAGTGAAAGAGACACCGGTAGTCCGTAGGGAAGTTGTGGAAAGGGGCAAACACTTAAACGCATTCGAAAAGAGTTTGGAGTTTGTTGTCGGGCGCTCCGGGCGGTAAAAATTTAATTGTAAGAAACTTTTTGGGGTTTTATCCGTGTGGTGGTCATGGGTTCCCCGCGGACACTCGGGGCCGGCCGGACAGCGCTGCTTGTGGCCGGGCTGCTCGTGGCTCTGTGGCACCGCTGCGACACAAGTTGCCCGGAGAGAAAGCTGGAGGACAGGGAAGAGGAGGCCAACGTAGTTCTGACCGGCACCGTGGACGAAATAATTAACATGGACCCGGTGCACAACACCTATTCTTGCAAGGTGAGTGGTTTTATGTGCTTTCTGTAACGATCAAGTGAAGTATCCGCAGGAGTGCACTGCTGCAAGGGAAAGACACCTGCTTCTTGCACAAAAACTACGCTACTAATCGTGTTCAAGTGGACTATTAGAAGTCACATTATCACTTAATACCTTTACTCTGGTGTAGCTGATGGAAGCCATTACCAGCTCTCAAGGCATCAACAGCTTGCCTGAAAAACATTTTACAAACTCATTCATCCAGAAGCATTTGGCAGCAGTTACATGACAGTGAATCCACTTTGCCTTCAGAAATAGATAGATGGTGTGTTTTATTTCCACTTACCAATTACATTGCTACAAGGGAGGCCTAACCGACCTTGTAATCATCCCAAACATGCTGCAGTAGAGACCGGCCCCTCTGGCTGAAGCTCATTCTAGCTCATTTCTAGTCATAAATGTTGAAAACATGCATTTGCCAGTGGCTGCAAAAGTGATATTCTGAATCATGTGGTGTTGATGACAAGTACCACAGATTTGTGGCTACACAAGTAATGTCCCTTGAGATAAAAAAAAAGTCCTTAACATGTAATAAGATAACGGTGAAGTACCACGGAAACACTTTAAGTCCAGTGATTTGTGATTTTAAGAGACAAAAACATGATTTTTTTTCCTCAGTAGAGAGCACTGACAAGTGCTGCAAGGTGTGCCCAAAGCAATACAAATGTATAGTCGTGCCTTACAGTGTCATTATGTGAAACCTGCCTGTGATAGACCTGAAACTGTACATTTTCCCATTCTCTTATTGTCACAGGAACATTAGTTCTCTGACTAATGAACCACATAATAGCGCATGGTGAAAAAAAAACATCCACTGTTCCACAAATAAGCCCATTTTCAGTCAGGATGCAGCCTTCCTCCGTCCTCATTTCACAGCCATTCATCAGGAAACTAACTTTTGCATCATCATCTTGCGGTAGACCACTCTATAATCTGTCAAAATAAACAAGTGGTGTTTGGTCAGCTCTCTCGCTGCTCCTTTTCCTCAGCACCCACATGCTTCCCGTCTCTCCCGGTGAATCAGCGGAGTAGATTAGAGGCGCACGGCTCTCCCTCTGGAAACGGAAACCGCCACCAAGCGCTGAAATGAGACAACATGTAGCGGAAGGGGCGAGCTTTCTCATGACTGTGCATAAAGCAGACTTAGCTGCACTTCCTGCAATGCATCTATGGGTGCATGGAGGTTTTTAGATAAGTTTTCAAGTTGCTGGACATAAGCTGTATGTGGATCTCTTGTATGAGATTTATTCCAGTAGAAATAGTCACTTCAGAATCAGTGTTGTTACAGAAAATGTCAAGGGATGTTTTCGTGTCACAGGTGTAATTAACATTCTCTGTAAAGTCAGAGAAACGCCAGCCTTTCATCACAAAAAGTCATGCATGTTCAGGGGAGGAATCTTGATTCAGATGGCCCAGAGCTGGACAGGGGCCCCAAATCTCTAACAACACATCTGTGCATACGTATAAAGGAAAATATGACGTATGATTTTGATTTTGATAAAACGCTAAAAAGTGTGCTGTCTTTCTGTTGTTGTTTCGGCCAAAGGTCAGGGTGTGGCGCTACTTGAAAGGGAAGTCCGACGTCAACCGCGAGATCCTCCTGGACGGCGGCAACAAGTTGATGATCGGCGGCTTTGGCAACCCCGGGATCTGCGACAACCAGGTGGCCACGGGCGACACGCGCATATTCTTTCTCAATCCTGCCCTGGAGGACATGGGACCGGAACACAAGAACGAACTTATGCTGAACTCAAGTCTGATGAGGATTACCCTGCGCAATCTGGAGGACGTGGAGCACTGCGTGGAAGGTAAGCAGCCAGTTTGTTGTGAATGGAATAAGACCTATGTCTTTTAAGACAATTTGCTGTGACTTGCATTGATATTTCGTGTTACCTGTGAGAAATTCACTGTAGGATCCATGGTGTAGTTTCTCACAGTAATTGTAAATCACTTAAAGCAGCAAGGATTTCATACACTGGTGGCTGCTGAAATTACATAGCCTCAGGCTCGCAGAATCAACGTTTCCCAGAACTCTCTGAAACAAGGACATCTGAGTCATTTTTAGGAGCTTTGTTGCCATGGTGAAGCCCCAACCTTTCCCAGTCAGTGTAGCCTTGAAGTGGGTGTGTCTGATTAACACCTTAAGGACACAGGTTGAGTGATTAAGGGATGGATTCTCAACCTTTGCACCCTCTAGCCGTGTCATTTTATCAAGTCAGAGGTGAGACTGAAATACTTGCATACACATGACACATGATGTGGGAGCTTTACGCGGCACAACTAATTCCTACCATTTAATTTCACTGTAAAAGAAACTTTATAAATAAATAAAATAAAATAAATAAAATGAATCTTAAACTACACAGAGACAAAGACTGCAACAGCAGAAGCAGGCGATGAATAGACGGATCAAACACATGAAAAACGCTTTAAAAATAGTTTCCAAGGAGCTTTTAATATTTGGGGTGAGTGATGTGTTTTATATAGGGCTGTCAATCGATTAAAATATTTAGTCGGGATTAATCGCGTGATTTTCCAAAGTTGATCGCGATTAATCACACATTTTTTATCTGTTCAAAATGTTCCTTAAAGGTAGATTTGTCAAGTATTTAATACTCTTATCAACATGGGAGTGGGCAAATATGCTTACTTTTATGCAAATGTATGTATATATTTATTACTGGAAATCAATTAACATGACAAATATTGTCCAGAAAACCTCACAGGTACTGCATTTAGCATAAAAAATATGCTCAAATCTTAACATGGCAAACTGCAGCCCAACAGGCAACAACAGCTGTCAGTGTGTCAGTGTGCTGACTTGACTATGACTTGCCTCAAACTGCATGTGACTATCATAAAGTGGGCATGTCTGTAAAGGGGAGACTCGTGGGTACCCATAGAACCCATTTTCATTCACATATCTTGAGGTCAGAGGTCCAGTGACTCCTTTGAAAATGGCCAATGCCAGTTTTTCCTCACCAAAATTTAGCGTCACTTTGGATCGTTATTTAGCCTCCTTTGCAACAAGCTGGTATGACATGGTTGGTACCAATGGATTCCTTAGTTTTTAAAAAAAAAAAATGAGCCCACTACAGCCTAAAAAGTTGCATTAAAGAAATTAGTGGCGTTAAAACAAATTTGCCTAAATGCGTTATTATTGTGTTAACTTTGACAGTCCTAGTTTTAAATGTCTTGATTTGCTACCAGAACTTTAGCATGAAAAGAGTTAATTAAATACTTTTATTCCTCTGAGTCCTTTTTTGGTTGGGAATTAATTCGTCAGGCTCTTATGAGACGAACCATACAGCCATGACTAATACATCTCAGCATCTACCGTGACTGTGAGACTGTAGCAGCCTCTGCCCCCATTGCCTGCTAGAAGTGAGCTCGCTGCTGTTTAACTTTTACTGGTGCTTGACAATGTTGGCAGCTGTTCAAAGTTTGAATCTAACACTTAGGCCGGCGGCCGGGAGCACCAGGGGGAAATGAATCAGAGCACCTTTGCTGAAGGCTTTCTCGGGCAATCACTGTTTCAGAGCTGGAGGGGTCTATATTCTGGGTACTTTCCCCTGAACATTTCTGGGTGGCAGGATGTTCCAATGGATGGAGCTTGTTTGCAGTGTTAAGTTGCATTTGGCACACACATAAAAACTTCTTCTGTTTGTCTGTCCAGGCACGAAACACTGCACTGCTAACCTTTTTATTCACCCCCCTTTTCTTCTTTTTGGACTCCCGTTGTGGAAAGGGGAGTTTCTTGGCTCTGACAAACTGTCTAGAATGTGCCCTTTTTGTTTCGGGGCTTTGTGCTTGAAGAGGGTTTACTTCGCATAACCTGATTTTCTCATATCACCTTACAGGCGAAGGAATAGCGGTAAGGAAATACTCGAAGAAGTCATCGGGCAAAAGTTAGACAGAAATCGTGTTTTAAGACACCTGAAAGAACTGCACATTTTTCCTGTTGAAGCTCTGGAGCTTCTTATGCACTGACTGTCCTACAAGTAATATTCTGGGACAATTGTAAGGTTCAGTCCCAGCATGAAATCTGTATTTGTTTATGGCCCCGATAATTAACTTGCATGCCTCCATCCGGTAGAGAATGAGCTCTGAGGCTTGTTCCAGGGCAGAGTTTTAATTAAGAGAGTCAAGTCAGATCCCCTCCGTTCTGTGCAGCCACTACCCCCGGAGACTGTGGGATGTCAGTGCAGCGGGACAAGACTCTACCTGCCGCAGCACTCATTGTACCCTCCTCTGCTTTCTCCTCATTCTTGACATTTTCGATAGCTAGGATAGACTCAGGAATGCCTGGCTGGCAGAGAGGCTAGGTGGGGAGGCGCATTGTCTGAGGTGGAAGAAAAACGGCTTTGTGTGCGCTCCTTGCCACCGAGAGTTTTGAGAAGGACACAGACACGAAGGAAAATAAGATGTAGAACGAAGGAAAAACAGAGGGTTTTTTTGTACATGTGAGGACGTGAGGGATGTTGTGTTTGCTGTGGCATATTTGTTAGAGTTTGGATCAGTGCCGCGTGCAGATAGATGCCTTCAGGCATTATGTTTCACACTCTTTCTACTCCTGTGCTCTTCGCACTGGACGGTGGCACTTCAGGGCCGCTCAGTCCATGTGTGCGGTCACTCGGCTACAGGCTTTCATCTAGCACAGAGCGGCCCTCCCCAGAGGAGATTTTACAAGATCTCAGTAAACACGCCGACCAGCTCTTAGAATGCTGTACGCCATATTTACTAGGGGTGTCACAATTTTGATTCTACATTGGATCATCGATTGAAATTGGCTTCCGATCTTGAACCATCGAAACTAAAAGCAGGATAGACAATTATTTGCTATCTCTCCGTCCCTGCCTACTCGCGTGCATTAGAAGGAAGAATACAGCTGTACTTAAAACTATAAACCAGCACAAAAATCCCAATTACCAACATAAGCCACCATGTTCTGAACAGACATATTACATTCGAAACACTAACAAAAGTAACATTTGCATTTTGGAACATAAAACAGGCACTAGGCAGGCATGATGGGAAATGTGGGCCGATCCTGTCGCTACAATGCTCGGGGCACTTCCTGCATATGCCTATGGCATTGTACACTGCATGAATTAGCCTCGCGGCTAGCAAACTGCTCTTACTTGTTTTAACATTAAGTCGCTGCATCTCCCGACACAACAACACCACGGTTCAGCCTACGTGCAAGTTTTTTTCAGCTCAGCATTGTTGAATCAGAGCAACAAGCTAGCTCTGTGCCGAGCAGCTCTGTGCCGAGTGCCGTCTCTCTGCACACAGACTGTGTCCAAAGCTCCGCCTCCGCCCTCGGTGACACCCATGGGTGACACACAGCGATCAGAGAGAGAGAGGAGAGAGGAAAAATAGAGAGGAGTGAAAGAAGTACGACAGTAAATGACAACGAAACCGTATTTTTGTAGATTACAGCACACTCTAATGCACTGCAGAAGGAGGTCACTGAGGTCGGTCACAGATACTGATATTGAAAAGATGCAGCTTTTTATATTGTAGACTGTTGTAGCCCAAATTTTGATACACTTTCTAAATAAAAAGGGAGTTCAGTTCTCTTTTTAGAGAAGAATTTGAAAGTGTAAATGACAGTGTTATAAAGGGGGCATAAAACCAATGATCTGTCGATCTTTATGAATCAAGAGTCTAACAATGTCTAACAATGGCATGTTGAAATCGAAAATTTTATCGAATCATGACCTTAAAATTGAAAGTCAAATCGAATCGTGGATTTGGAGAATCGTGACACCCCTAATATTTACCTTGCTAAAGAAGGCCCCATTTTTTGTTTCCCGATGCCTTATCTTTACTTACTGACGCCCTGACCGCCATTTCTGTGGTTGGTATAAGAAATAGCAAAAAAGTGTAACTCTTCATTCAAAGTGTACCACATCTACATTAATGGATTTGCACGTTGTCAGGGCCGATAAGCAGAAGGCCTTTGGCACAGAATCTCTTCCTTTGTTTGGTCCTCCAGCTACCATTCAGTGAAATGTTACCGAAGTCAGTTGTGCTGTGCACAGAGTTGACAGATAATGTGTAAGAATCCAACCCAGACATTTGTTGTGTCTCTGGAAACAGAAATGAAGTCATGGTTTTGTAAAAGAGGATGAAGGGGGAAAGTCAAGGCTCAACCAAACGCCTTGTCCTCCACATTTTGTAAAGAGATAAGAGGTTGAAAAGTGTGTGCTGTGTTTATTATCATTTCCTTCTTTCCCCCAATGCTGTTAATGGCAACAAAGAGAGAAGGCGGAGGTGTTTGGGGTTTGGAAGAGAGGAAGCCCTCTTGATGGAGAAGTGTTGAGCGTACAGGGAGATCTTATCTGCCTCGGTCTGTTTATCAGCTGCTTTTGTTTCAGCCCGTGATGACTCGATGCCAGAGTCTTTCCCTCAAGGCCCAAGGCGAAGAACAGCAACAAAGGGCTGTTTCTTCCTTCATCTCTTCCTCTCCTTCCCTTTTTTTATCAGTCTCTTTTTAAGAAGAGGAGAGATGAGCCAGTCAGAAGTTCGTGCATAGTCATGCAACAGCTGCATCAAAGATCTCTTCTTTGTGCCTTTGTGCTGCATCTATTTAAATACGTAATACTGAGTGCAGCTAGTGTGCTCCACCGGTTGGACAATCAAAAGTCCTTGTGGGATGTTAATGAGCAGCGTTTTACTGCTCAACATACCACTGACTCTTTATGATGTGCGTACAGCAGTCCAGAGGCTCGCTGGTAATGGGGTTAGCCAGGCTTGCTGAGAACATGATGGGGGTCCTGATTTGCCAGCAGGTGGTCTTGCTTAATGATGGGCGAGCAGACAGTTCTGTGGAATGCTACTCGGGGTGGGTGGGATGTGGGATGACTGTTTGAGCCCCCCCCCCCCCCCTCTTCTCCTCCAGCGCTCCTTCAGTGAATGAGCCTAGGCCTCACGGAAAACTTTTTTCCCACTGTTTGTGCAAGGAGGAGGCAGGAATTCCTAACCTGCACAAGCTCCTACCTGGCTGCCTCCTCCCTCCTCACCTTCTTGATATGTGAGGAGATAATGAGCGAATGATAAGGGGCAACATGGGGAGGAGTGAACGCTTCAGTTTTTAGCCATGCTTTTTCATAACGGGAACGCCAATCATCCACAGGGCAGTTGACTCCCGTGTTTCAAGAACAATTAAAGACTTACTGAAAAATGCAAGGGTCACTTCACAGCTGTAGTTAATCAGTGACTAAAAGCCCTGGAAGACACTCATGCGATGTCGAGAGAGTATGTTGATATGCCCAGGTTTACTCCCAGGATTTATTTCTTTTGTCAGCGATGCCCATCTGAGCTGAGATCCTAATGTGTCTCATGCTACTATATGATGATGTCTAAACAATAGCCAGTAGAGCTGGGACGATACACCTATCTCCCGATTCGATATGTATTGTATTGCGATTTGATATAACGATTATTTGCATTTTTGTGAACTTTTTTAACACTAGACCATGGGAAAAAGTTGAATCATACACTTCTAAGGACTTTTACTTTGGAAAATATCTAAATAAATACAGTAAAAATGTTTGATTTTCAGTATGTATGTAGTCAGAGATGTCCTGAAGTCAAATATATCAGTCATTGTCAGGAATTATTTATTACATTTTTTCCAGCAACCCAATAATCAGAGAATAAGGACATTTCCCTCACAAATTAGTGGTATTTTCTTTTTAATCCATAAGGGACATGTAATGTTTTATACTTTTTGTGAATATAATCCAATCAATCTTATTTCCATATGTATTTTGTATATACAGTTCCCTTTGTTAACACCTTATTTTGAGAACCAGACGTAGTCACATTTGTATACTTCCGCTAACTTCACCAAGTCCATCGCTAGCTCGCCCGTCAGCTCCGTTTTTTTTATACATCCATGGTCAGCTCCATCAGGAAGTTTGAATGCATTTAACATAAATGTCAGTATATGGGTGCTCTACAGTTGTAACTTCGGCTGATTTGACCACGGAGATGCGAGTGACGGCTGGCTTGACCGCACGTTACCGCGATACGATAACGTTTCCTGTCCATGACAGAGTTAGTATGCAGCTTTAGCCATGATATCTAGCTCTGCTTTTCCTGGCAATGTGTGAAACCCAAAGTGTTTCCATACTTCACTCTATGTGTAGTGTTTACCACTTTGGATTTAAAATGGGAGGATTCAGCTCATATCCACATGGACCCTCCGCTGTTTTCTGTTTTCTCGTTTCGGCTCGCTGCAGCCGGCTGCAGTTTGTTTTGGTTTAGCCGGATACGGAACGGATACGACGTCATGTTACTAAGACTACAACAATAAAGGCGGTAACTTCCTTCTACCACCGCATAGACTCAAATGAAGCAAATATATCGATTCTGGCATTAAAAAATCAATTTCAAAATCATTTAAAAAAAATTCGCAATACAAAGGTGAATCCTTTTTTTTCCCACCCCTAGTAGCCAGTCTCATTAAAAATATGGCTACATATGACTTATTCTATCTGATGTAGTGCCCCTGCTTGTTTTATTTCATAATCGTGTCATGATTTCCACTGAGTATAGTGGAGGCAGTCTCTATTTCAGGCGAGGTGGTCCGCCTCCGCTATAAAACACACTGGGAAATTTTGCAGCAAGATTGTTGCCCTATAATTTAAATATCAGTCTCCGCTACCACCTGTTCATGTTTTAATCTTACCAAGACATTCTAGAGACAGATTAGATCATCACTAGTGTACAGTAAAACATACTGTATATTTGACTTTCCCAGGTATAAAACCATATGGATTGTGGGTAATTCCAAAGTGAAGATGGAGTTTATTTTATTGTGGCCCTGGAAAGTGTGTGAGAACACAAGCAGACAGGTGACTGAACTAAAGCACCGGGGCCTTTATCCAGTCCATGTCTACACAAGCAGTCTTTTGTCTTCAGCAAGGAGAAGTCAAGAAGACTGACTTTGAGGATTGGATTTTTCTCAGGGTCCTTGAATGGATTAGGCTGAGAGTTCATTTGCTTGCCGTGGAGCTTTTCTACAAAGGTGTGCCCTCGGTAAATCTGTGTAGCCTGTGTGGCTTATGTCAAAGCATTTATGCAGTGAAGTGAACAGAATTGGACAAATAGAAAGGCTTGATGGAAGGCTTTGATGAAATAAGCAACAAAGGCTTGACGGGAGAAACAGGACCAATGGACCTGTTTGCCAGCGAGCCCAGAGTCTCCAGAGTTATTGCACGTTTCGGATTTTAATTAAAAATGCGGGAGCGGAGAACCTGCTTGGCATAGCGATAAAGGACTCCGAAATGAAAAAGCCATGAAAGATGGAGGAGAGCACAAGGAGGAACGGACCACTTAACCGCAGTCTGTTCACCTTGGCTCGTATCCCAGCCCGAACCAGGAGTGTATCACTCTCATGCTGATAAGAATCATAGATGGTATTGAGAGTAGGCAGAGATACACCTACATGTAGTGACATGCCTGTCACTTCACTGAGATGTTAACATGCCCACAGTGTAAATATAGACATACTGGATAACATCTAGCCTGTCCAAATATGCTGTCTATCTTGTGAAGAGGCAGAGTCTAAATTTATTGTTGTAATTTATTGGCTTATACTTGCTCAATGCAATAACTAGGGCTGAACAATTAATGGAATATTTATCGCAATCACGATTTTGGCATCCAACAGTTAAATGAACATGATCGACTGCGATATTGATGTTTAAAATGCTCCGCACGTAGAAAACTCTGCTGCATAAATCAAGCGCTTCTTAAACTAACAGCTAGAGATGAATCGTCAATCATTACCGATCTGATCCGGCCAGTTTTCAGCAGTCTCATATCTGCCACATGATGGTTTTACGTCGGCACACAGCGGTGTCGTCGGTGTGGAAGTCCTTCAGTGTGAGTGAAGAAGACATGAAGCTGCAATTTTTCATAAATGCAAGTCCAAAATAAGCAGTGGAGGAACAACCTCAAAAGAACCTTGGAACAACTAACTTAATCAGACACTCATTCTCAGGCTCAGAGTAATCACAGTGACCGGCTCGTCTGCCGACAGCACGGAACAGAGGTTCAATTGAGTTCTATTGGTGTGTTCAAGATCTACTCAGTACAAATGAGTATTGGACGACGGTAAATTATAACCCTATCATGATGCGTTCAAATGTAATCTTGTAAAATGTAGTTTTTGTCGAAAAACTCGAATAAATTCAGTTGTTTGAAGGAGATGTTTTCACAGCAATATAAAATAGATATTAGAGAAAGAAATATGACCTGTTTAACTCCCTAAAACTAGCTCTAAACAGCTTGTAATATATAATTAGAACTACTAATGCCAAGATTTTTTTGGATCAAAGCAAATATTTAGATAAAGATACAATAATTTATTTCCTCATCATTTGAATTGTGTGTTTATGCAAATAACCGCTATAGATGACAATAACAAAGTAAAAGGATAACATTAAGAATTTTTGATGGTTGGACTGTAGCACAACATGGAAGTGAAAGCAGTGCTCTGTTTATTTATATATGAAATTACAATAAAAATATTTTGTCCCTGAACTCAATTAATAATTCTGATAAATAATCGTGATTATCATTTTGGTCTTAATCGTGCAGCCCTAGCAATAAGACACGATTTCATTTATTCCCTTGATTTGTAGAATACCTGTATAATGTCCCTTGTATAGCTCTGAACTCTGCTGTTCTCCTTAATAGCCAAATGGCAAAAGACAATGAAAAGATCTTGATGCTTCTTTTGTGACCGATCAATCAAATTCATACAAAGTGCATCATGATGAAGTCCTTTTGTAATTAATTTGACAGTAAAACTAATAAGCAGTGTTGTTTTGAAGCTCCCGAAATTGAAAAGACGATGTAAAGTTTGCTGGTGTCAAAGTCCCAGTTAAGCTCTTCTTTAGTTCAGGAACAGGAAAGTGGAACCGACCCGGGAGGCTCCGGGCAGGGACTTGGATGTACAGTGACCCGGAAACCTCCTCTTCTATCCCAGACATAAAGAGCTCAGAGCAGCAGTCTGCATGAGATCTGGGCTCCCTCCGGGGAACTGGATCCGTGACAAAATTCTTGCTCCAAGACCGCATTTCTGAAACAGGGCAGCTGCCGTGGCAAGTGTGGCTACTTACTGTCAACACGCCAAAAACATCAGGTTTAGAGAAAAGGGTTTTGGTGGGACATCGGGGGGATAGCAGAAGCCCTAATGTGATTTGTATTTAGGTCAGCTTAGCTGTCACTCCAGAGCGGCTCAGATCAAGAGAAATCAAGGGAAGAAAATGAAAAATGTGTTTGTTTTTTTGTTGTAGGATACATAAGGGACATCTTTGATAAACTTTTCCTCTGGAAATAGTTTGACATCCTAAAATGTTCACCTAGTGTGCTTGGTGAACACCATTTAAACCTTCTGCTTTTAATAGAAATCAGATAATTGAACATACCCAACACATGCTAAATTTTCAGTCAGCTGTCTAGATGGGTGTATGTCAGCATATGCCAGCAGTATTTAAAGCCTGATTTCCACCACAGGAACTTTCCCCCCCCGGAACTAAGAACCTTTTGAGGAACTCATTGCATTTTGACTGCAGGGACCAGGGTCTAAATTAAGTTCCGGGGTCTTTTTACCCCCCAATAAAGGCCCTGGTCGGGGGTAGTACTTTCTGAAAGTACCAGAACTTTTGGGGTGGAGTTTGGAGGGATGACCATCACTGATTGGTGAAACACACACACAGCACCGCTGCTTCAACTATACCTCTTCATTCATAAACAAGGAAGTACTCTAGTATCGATTTAGGACGAGGGGAGAGCATTTCTCTTTGTTTGATAACATTAAAAGTAAAGTTAGGCTGTGCTGTCTGCTTCCCGACTCATTAAAAAAAAGACAGAGAGAAAAAGTGAGAGTGAGTTTTTTTTCCAGCATGTTTTTTAGATGAGACAGGCGGACACACTGAACTGCAGGCTGCAGGGTGTGTTACTGCTGTGACCACCAGCAACCCTCGTCCCATGTCACGTTTCTTTTTCATACATCAGCGGACTAATTTAAAAGTCCCGGGAACCTTTGGTGGCAGCTTAAGATGCTGTAATTTTCTCCTCAGAATAAACTTCTTTTAATTGTATTAATGTTTTTGGCCTTTAACAAATCAGCATTTGCCTGAGAGTCTCAAACAACAAATATTTCCCGATTTAGATATGAGACTAAGGAGATATTTTATGGAAATGACCCCACAGTTGGATAAAAACAGGAAGAACTTGGTTCAGAGGTTAATCACATTCTGTCACCCTCTGGATGTGAGCTGGAGATGCACTGACCCAGTGCTGGTAAATTACACCTATCATGCTCCCTGTTGTCCCGTGGTATGCACCTGTTATATACCACCATTCATATGCATGGTAATGAGGCTAATTATATAAAGCTGGTATCCTTGTTTCCAGGCTTCTCTAGCTATATTTGGACTGGTTTAAAATGTTTAACAATACTTTCAATAAGGACCAGTTCTGACAAGTTCTGTTTAACCAGCCATATTGCAACCATATTGCAACGTCTCTTGATTTTAATATGCCGCTAAAACAATCTCCGCTCTTCTGGTCAGACTTTCCTCAATATTTTGGAACCTGGCTGCAGGTACAATATAATATTATTTATTTATTATATAATAATATTTCAGGCACAATAGCATCAGAGCGGTCGGGCACTGTGATGTTGGGAGATAAAGGCCTGGCTCACAGTCGGTGTTCCAGTTCTTCCCAAGGCTGTTCGATGGGGATGAATTCAGGCTTCTGTGCAGGAATCCGGTTGAGGTTAGAGTCAACTTTAGGGTTAGGGTTGATGGTATCTAACTGTTGCAATGGAACTTTGAATTGTGCCAAATCACATACATAAAGCTGTTGCTCCCCTACTTTTGAGTCTAATCCCATGCTCTGCCTGATTTAACACAATCTACATTACAGTGCTGCACATACAGGAAGTAGGAGAGACTTGACACTTGGGGGTCCCACGTACACAAACAAATCATGGGATGTACAGGCTTTTCCCGTGCTATTTTGCCTCTTGCACAACAGCGCAGTCTCCGTTACTTCCTTTCCTCCCCCTCATCGTCTCCCTGTCGATGGGTTATCATGGTGAACTCAGGATGAACACCCCTCTCTCTCTCCCTTGTGACTTGTCCTCCACGTTTCCTTCTGTGTTTGCCATTACCTCTCCATTTTTCTTCCTACTTTCAGGTGTCATCTTCAATCATGTTGTCTGATGATGACCTGCACATGTGTCTGCCTGTCATCATGTGTGTGTGGACATGCTTACAACATGTTTTGCTTGGCTACCTCGGATGTTTCTTTAGAGCACTTTTGTGGCAGGCAGGGCTGATATATGACAGTTTGCTGACCCATCACACTTTGGGTTTTATGTGTCCGCTCTTACCTTTAACACACATTAAGTTCTTCCCGAGTCTTTTGTTGCCCCGCCCGTCTCCCTGCTCCCGGCTGCCCTCTCCTCTGTTCTAACAGTCGTCATCTTCCTCCTCCCAGTGTTCCCTTCTCGCAGCGGTTCCACCTGTAATTACACTGGAATCCCATGCCCTGTAAAGCTGTCATAGTCCTAACAACCAGGTGCAGTTTGTGCAGACCTGACACCGGCCTCTGATCTTATTCCATGTACCTCTCTCTGTGTCTCTCTCGGCTTCCTCAAGAACTAACACAAGTATTTAAAAGTCAGTTAGATGATGCTGATTTAGTAGAACTTAGCAGAACTTTTAAAGGGAAAATCTTGGGGAGTACTATATGTGAATAAAGTTGTATTAAGCCTTTTGTGGCTCCAGAGGGAGCTGTGAGAAGTCTGATAAATGGCCTCAAGTGATGTCACTTGAGTCAGTGAGGGTTGGGGCTGAAGACTACAAGTTTGAAAATGATAAAATCTGGAGGTGTGGAGTTAGAAATAAGTGAGCTAACCACCAGACCTCTGTAACCCGCTCCTCATCTCTGCTTGAGGCTAGCGGCTCGAGGCTGCATTAGCCGCTACTAGCATAACACACTTGAATCTCCGACCAAACTGTCGGCGGACAAGATGCATTGTGGGTAATGTAGGCGCCAGGTTTTATCAAGAAAGAAGATTGCATGGAATAAAAAGACGATATCTCTTGTTCTGCTGCATCTATCCATGATGATGTGTAATCTTTGAAATAAGATCCAAGTTGTAATGAACTGGAATTATCCTTTAAGATATTCAGAAGATTAGGGCTGTACAATTAATTGAAATTTTATCGAAATCGCAATATGGCCTACTGCAATTTTCAAATCGCAGGAGGCGCAATATTTGTTAACGTCGATATGTGTAAAAATACCATTTTAAAATAAATATTGTCATGCTGAGATGTCCTGGCCTACACATCATATTCTACAGACTTAAGAAAACATCTTTGTTTGGTACAGATCCCACAAAAATCACTCCAAAATCATTTTCATATGTTTTTCAATGAAAATGAGAATAATGATGTTGCAACTGCAATATCAGTCAAAAATAATCGCAATTAGTTATTTTTTTTAAATCGTTCAGCCCTACAGAAGATGTATTTATCTTGACTGACTAAAATTGAATGATAGGAAACGAGTGTATTGATTACGGACATTCTGACAGGACACTTTGCTATAGATATAAGCATCATGAGCTGCTTTGGGCATTAAACCAAGAAGAGAACATTGGAAATTTAATGCCATCTAAGATCTCCCCTTTGTTTTCTTGAGTTATGGAATTTGTGATTCGTCTTCTGACAAACCCTTAAGATGACAACTCTCCTGAGAGATGAAACCTCTCAGGAATTTTCCCCTCTCCCTCTCTGCGTGCCCTCCAGGCTGACAGATTTGTCTGGCTGGAGGGAGGCACTCAGCCTGCCCTGTTGTTTTAGCCAACAATGGCAAGGACGTGATGGCTTCCAGAGACAAACAAAGATATCTGGCAGAGGATGTCTCACTAGCTTGAGCATGCATCTGTAAACACACACACACACACACACAGACAGAGACGCACAGACGTTACTATCTCCCCATCAGAATGAGACATAAACATAATAAAGTATGTGTCACTGTATCTGACCCAGTCATTGCATTGGGATTGCTTTCAACAATGAACAATGAACAGTCTCCAGCTATCTGTTCTAATACACTTCAACAGCTCATTGTAAAACTGATATGATATGATGTGAATACAGTATAAGTAATCAATGGGTCTAATAATGTGAAATGATGTGACTGACCTTATCAGGAGCTCAAGAAACTTGAGATGAATCATCTTCTACTAGTTAGTCAAACGCTCAGAAGCAAATGAGTAATGTGAAACATGATTACACTGGCAAATGGTATCAGCACGCAGCATTGGGCCAGATGACACAGAGATGGAAATTCAAGGGTCTGTAATGGAAATACTATAGGCTCTGAGACACGTGGAGCACAGAGAGATCGGGGCTGTCCACAGCCAAAAATTCTTAGTCGACAATTTTGTTGACTAATTGATTAGTTAATTTAATCGACAGATCTGTAAAACTGAGTTTCTTCACAAAGAATCACACAAATGCACCACTTCAAATCTTGTGTTTACTAGAGACGGTCTCATAGGCTCCTTAGAAATAAGTCATTCAGGATGAACAAAGTAGGGCTGTCAATCGATTAAAATAGTTAATCGGAAATTAATTGGACATTTTCTATCTGTTCAAAATGTACCTTAAAGGGAGATGTGTCAAGTATGTAATACTCTTATCAACATGGGAGTGGGCAAATATGCTGCTTTATGCAAATGTATGTATATAATTATTATTGGAAATCAATTAACAACACAAAACAATGACAAATATTGTCCAGAAACCCTCACAGGTACTGCACTTAGCATAAAAAATATGCTCAAATCATAACATGGCAAACTGCAGCCCAACAGGCAACAACAGCTTTCAGTGTGCTGACTTGACTATGACTTGCCTCAAACTGCATGTGATTATCATAAAGTGGGCATGTCTGTAAAGGGGAGACTCTTGGGTACCCATAGAACCCATTTTCATTCACATATCTTGAGGTCAGAGGTCAAGGGACCCGTTTGAAAATGGCCATGCCAGATTTTCGTCGCCAAAATTTAGCGTACGTTTGTAGCATTATTTAGCTTCCTTCACAAGCTAGTATGACATGGTTGGTACCAATGGATTCCTTAGGTTTTCTAGTTTTATATGATACCAGTATCTTCACTCTAGCTTTAAAACTGAGCCCGCTACAACCTAAAAATCGCAAGTTGCGTTAACACGTTAAAGAAATCGATGGCGTTAAATCGAATTTGCGTTAACACGTTAACTTTGACAGCCCTAGAAAAAAGCATGAAAAAACAACTAATCGACTAAAGAAATAGTCAACTAATAGTTGACTTAGACCAAATGACCGATTAGTCGACTAATCGACTAAGAGAGGGCAGCCCTAATAGAGATACATGTATTTAATGTATTTTAGCACCACGTAGTTTTTTTGTGGGTTTGTCTTGTGGTGCTGTATATCCTGTAGGACCCATTTGGTTCACCGTTTGAGGGGTGGAGTGCAACTACAGTACAAGGAAGGAAAATAGGTCTGCAACAGAGAACGTGTGACCGGTAATACAGCAGGGAGAAAGGAAAGAAAGAGGTTAAGTCCAAGATTAAAGAGCATAAGTGATGGAGAGTCAGAAACAGCTGGAGAAGAGGGGAGGAAAGAAGGAACAGGATAAAAAGAGTAAATAGTAAGAGAAAGAAGAAAAGGAGAGAACAAACAGAAGATGGGCTAAAAGTTAGAGCTAGTGAAATGGGATGGAAGGGATATAGAATGTGGGAATGAGGTGAGGGGATATACTGTACATCCATTGTGTTGAGGTGACATATCTCAGAATCTCAGCACATAGAACTGAAACTATTGGCCAGACACCGTCAGGAGTAAGTGAGGAAAATACATTTTTCCCTAATTTGGGTGAACCGTCCCTTTAAATGGATCTCCTTTTATCACACTATCACCCCCCCCCCCACACACACACACACAAAAAGGAAGCAGCCTGGTAGCGAGTGCCATGAGGCAGCTTTCGGCATTTTCCGGGAGAAGCATGGCGCCTCAGAGAGGCTTGGCCTGAGGGAACAAGTTCTATCACAGACTGCGAGCTGTTGCCAGAGGTATGCCCAGATCAGCCTCTCCAAATTCCCCCTTATTGTCACTCTGAAGCCCCTTGTTCTGAATTACCTAGACACTGTGGCCTTATTACCATACAGTACAGCACTGTCAGCCATTTTGAAATGCCCCCAATCCTCTTGCGACCACGAGAGCAACAGCATGAACTACATAAAAAAGTTTCTACATCCATCTTTCAGAGAGATGATGCACTGTGAGCGGGTGGAGGCAGGCCCTGGAAGAGCACTTGAAGCAGACATGTTTGAGAGGGCTCTCAGTGAAATATATGAGCGCTGAGATGGATGGAGGCGTTGAATGTAGAGAGTTTGGGTTTGCACTGTTCTAGTTTTTCAACAGGCTATGTGGCCTGCTTGGACAGGTTGTCAGAAAAAGAGCATCGTAGATAAATCAGGCCTTCCTGTTTTGGCTGTGCTCCGCAGGACAAACTTCTACCTGTTTGTAAGTGCACTGCAGTGTTTCTGTGTAAATGACAAAACAACATTAATCTTTCAGCGCCAGGTATTAGTCTTGTCCAGCTCAAAGAGTTCTGCTGAAAGTCAAGCGCAAAAGCTAGTTGGAAAGGGTTGGAGGCATAGTGCAACCTTGTTAATCATGCTTTAGTTACTAGGGGTGGGAAAAAAATTGATTTACCTATGTATTGCAATTTTTTCTTTTCGATTTGGAATTGATTTTTTAATGCCAGAATCAATATATTTGCTTCATTTGAGTCTATGCGGAGGTAGAAGGAAGTTACCGCTTTTATTGTTGTAGTCAGAGTAATGCATAACCAGGAAAAGCAGAGCTATGACATCACGGCTAAAGCTGCATGCTAACTCTGTCATGGACAGGTAACGTTATCGTATTGCGGTGGTCAAGCCAGCCGTCATTCGCATCTCCGTGGTCAAATCAGCTGGCGCTACAACTGTAGAGCACCCATATACTGACATTTATTAGAAATGCATTCAAACGGCCCCGATGGAGCTGACCATGGATGTATAAAGAGAACGGAGCTGACGGGCGAGCTAGAGAAGGACTTGGCGAAGTCAGCGGAAGTATACACGTGTGACTACGTCCATTTTTCAAATTAAGGTGTTAACAAAGGGAACTGAATATACAAAATACATATATGGAAATAATATTGATTGGATTATATTCACCAGAAGTATAAAACATTAGATGTCCCTTCAGAAATAAATAAAAATACTACAACTTTTTGAGGGTAATGTCTTTATTATTTTATTTTTTGGTTGCTGGAAAGAAATATATAAATAATGCCTGACGATGACTGATATAAAGTATTTGACTTCAGGACATTTCTGACTACACACATGCTGAAAATCAAACAATTTTAATTTAGATATTTTCTAAAGTAAAAGTCGCTAGAAGTGTATGATTTAACTTTTTCCCATGGTCTAGTGTTAAAAAAGTTAACAAAAATCGCAATAAATCATAATATCGAATCGTTATACTTGTAAAATTACAATACTTAAAAATCGCAATGCATATCGAATCGGCACCGAAGTATCGTGATAGTATCGAATCAGGAGACAGGTGTATCGTCCCAGCCCTACTAGTTACCAGGAGTGGATATTGCAGGGAAAAGAAATGTGAGCAGAAATGTTGTTTCTAACAAATCCAAAGTTCAGCCACTTGAAAAGCTGCCTGAGGAATTCCAAACGTCTTCTCATTACACTTTAATTGATGAGATTTTCTCCAGACCTCTACGAGCTTGATAGAAATTGAGTTGTGGTCACAGGATTAGCAGTTAGCTGCTGGTTTAGTAAGTCAAAGGCTGCTTGGTCTTAAAGATGGTTGAGAATTTTCACAGACAAACTGAGTAGCTTTACAAATGTCTACAAAATGAAAATTGGATCCATCAATGGTGAGGATTTGTCTTAAGTCACAAGTCAAAGTATACATTGGCTTTTATAATTCCAGCAGTTGACTACCTTGAGGTCATCAGTGCAGCGTTACTCATCAAGCACAGGACAAGTTGCAGCATGTGTTTCAGTAAATGAGAAAATGTGAAATGTCGCGTGAGTTATTGGCTCCCTTCAAATATTTGCTTTTGGTTTGTCTCAGATGAAAAGAGTCTAAAGGAGCTCCAATGGTTAAATAAATCCATCTTTTCTGGATTTGATGTATTTTTTTCTGGAGGTACAGTAAAGTCCTCTGGATTTAATTTTCATTTTTTTTTTGTCTGAGTACGACTATGAGCAATCATTTTATATCTTTGAGAAATGTGCAGGTTTAGGGAACTCCGCCAGCACAGATAGCAGCGATATTATTTTCCCTCATCCAGAACAACTTGATCTTGATCAGGCCTCAGATACAAAATTCCCACTGGAATTCCCCTGGGTCCTTTTTCACCCGTTGACTTCCAGGGCCTCATTCTGTCCCCGGCAGGTCCCCTTCGAGTTAAACAAGGGAAGAGTGAAAGCAACAGGTCAGCCTCCAGTTAACCTTTACCTGAAGCTAAAGGGTGTGTGAATGGGTTAGGGATTGAGGGGTGAATTCGGGGTCAGACGTGTTCACACCACACAAAGAAACCCTTGACACATTCCCACCCCCAGATCAGGCAGAGATCCACAGTCTGTTCCAACAACTACACAGTTATGATGAAATTTTTCCGTATTATTTATGAAGCACAACATTGCAGCAGTGTTCGTCAGACAAACATCTTTTTCACGATACTTGTTGGCTTTTGTATATCTTTGTTTTTTAAACTCTCCTAAATTAAAATGAAGGCTGATCACTTGGCTGGCCCATGACTCTCTGAAGCCCCGTTTCCATCACAGGAACTTTTCCCCAGAACTAAGAACCTTTATAGAAACTCATTGCGTTTCGACTGCAGGGACCAGGGTTTAAATTAAGTTCTGGGGGCATTTTACTGGTCGGGGGTTCGTACTTTCTTTTAGTTCGGAACTTTTAGTTCCTTGAAAAGTAGTTTCAGGGACTAAAAGTAGTTCCAGGAACTAAAAATTGTAACTTTTGATGGAAACCCAGCTTGAGCTTCACAAGTTTGCCATATTGAAATTAGAATGTGTGTGTGCTCTTGCCCTAAAGTACATCCACCCCTTTCCTCCTCTTTTCATTGCTTTATTGGTTCTAAAGTGGGGCATTTTGTTCCTCCAACTCAAGCCAAATCTATTTCTTTGTCCCTGTGTGTGTTTCTGCATGTCTGTCTGTATGTGAGTCACTCTTAAACACACTGTTGTTTCTCTCCATCTATGTCTGTCTCTCTCTGGCTCTCTCAGTATGGCTCTCTCTGTGTTCAGTCTGTGCAGATTGAACTTGCTGGTTACGATGCTAGCGGAATCTTGATCAGCTCCAATTTACATCTAGACAATGGTAGGAGTAGAGAGGCGATTCCTCTCCTCTTTTTCCTCTCATTTACCCTCCTTGAACCCTCTATCCCTCTTTCTTGTCCTCCCTTCTGCTTCTGTGTCTCTGCCAACAGCCCCCACCCCTCCTCCTTTATTGTGTTTTTGGGAAGATGGCTGTCTTGAGAGACGGGAAATAAAGGATGGAGAGGGAGCCTCCTCGACAGTAGACTAAACTGAATGCTTCTGGACTTCATCTGTGCTCCAGAGGACACAGCCCTCCTGATAATGAACTCCACACACTTGTCAATATATACACACACACACTCTTATGTTAAAGCCATTTGATGGCACAGACAGCCTTCTGTCATGCCGTCTGCCCGTAATTTCTTGCACTGTGCACATATGACGTGACACAGTACCGTCAATTAACATAATCTTCATTTGGCATCAATTCTGGTGTCATATTCAGACATCGCAATTGAAATACTGATCCTCGTTGACAGAATGAGCCCTCACAAATAACAAGCTGCTCTGTACGCAAGCATAAAGCATCTCAGATTTGACTAAGTGCTGCAAACTAAAACCGACTCCGCATAATAGTTGCTGTTTAGACTAATTGTATGTAAGAAGACAGCTAGGTGGAGAGGCCTGTCAGGGTGCACTCACACTGTAAAATAAATCTCTATTCAAAGTCAGTTTAGTCAAGTCCTAAAATATGGTTTTATGAAAAAAGGGAATCAATTGAATATGGACTATGAAATGTAGTAACCCCTTTAGCGATCTGCTACTTCAATATTTCGGGGGGTTGCTGTCCAGGTGCTTTGCTTACCAGAGGCTGAAAAGAGGGTTGGTATCAGTTTTGTGTCTGTGTGTTCAGTGAAGAGAAATAGTCCTGCATGTTTGTTAGCTTAGTGTCAGAACTGAAGGTGATGGTGTAAGCCCATAGACTGTATATAAGAAGTGGACGTAGTCACCGTGACGTCACCCATTGGTTTGTGGACTGCAGTTTTGAAGCCTTGAGTTCGGCATTTTGGCCGTCGCCATCTTGGTCATTTGCAACCAGAAGTGACACAAGAAGGTGGAGCTAAGTACAACTGAATGCTGAATAAGATATTTTTGGGCAAACAAAAAGGTTATAATCAACTTTCATGAACTGAAAACACACAGTGAAAAAGTTGAAGTTCTAAGATGAAAACAAGGACAACTCACAGACCGTACAACGCCGTGGTAGCGACCTGTCAGTCACAAGGTAGCCACGCCCTAAAGCATACCCTGCTTTATGGTCTATTTGACTCTAAATGGGACCATAATTTACTAAATGAACATCATGCTGTATTGAAGAAGACTTGAAACTAGCGATTGAGACCATAAACTCATGTTTACAATGTTTACTGAGGTAATAAATCAAATGAGAAGTAGGGTCATTTTCTCATAGACTTCGATACAGTCAGACTTCTTTTTGCAACCAGAGGAGTCGCCCCCTGCTGGCTATTAGAAAGAATGCAAGTTTAAGGCACTTCCGCATTGGCTTCAGAACTGGAGGTTGCCCACTGGGCTAGCCCCTTGTCTTATTCAGGCTGTAGTTTCTTAGCTGGCTAGCTAGCTTCTGGTAAGTCTACATTGATGAGTCGGCTTCACCTTGAAGACCTCTGCTGAAGTGCTGCTTGCAGTCTACGGGGCTAAGCTAGCTGTTGATGGTCAGTAAATACTGACTGCTGGTTAAACCACAATGTTATGTTGCTGGGCTGAGTAACGGAAAGGAACTGTCAGGTAATCAGGAAAGCAATTACTTTTTCAATGAGTAATAATCAATGAGTGATTGATTACATTCTTCAAGTAACTTGCCAACCGCTGTGGATACCTACAGGTCTTTAGCACAGCTCATGGTGGCCTGTTGTAACTGATACAATGCTCAGGAGTAACGAAACTAATTAGAATCAAGGTCCAAATCAAACAAATGAAGGACAGACCAGTATTTCACCACCCAAACCACTAAAATAACAAATTTGGTTTGTTATTTGCTGTGTTTGGCTTGAGAATGAGACTTTCTAGCTGGTGTGTTTGTGCAGGCTGCAGAGTGACTTATGAAATTTCATAAAAAAATACCAGCAGCTGCTATAGAATTTGTTGCGTCATTCTTAATCATCAAGAACTCCATCAACACTTCATGCACATACTATGGTCTGGTTTTGCTTTGGGAGAGTGAGGATCTTGGTTATTGCACCTAAATGAAGAAATCCCAGAAAAAGTGAGATGATTCAGTGCAAGGGTAGCTGTTTTAAGAATAAATCCACAACATTTTAGCAAAATAATTGGATTTGAAAACAGGTGTTTTCCAACGCAAGTTGAGAATTTTGATACTGAACAGCTCATTTTGCAGTCTCAGTCCCTCATCCCATCCTCCGAGGCTTCAGTCTCTGTGACGCTTGATGCCTGATGAGTAACTAATGTTATCCCTCAATTGAAAAATCATAACAAATAGGAAGCGTGGCCACCAAGTCACTCTCTGTGGGCCGAGAGGGGTTCTGCCTCAAGGTTTACAGTTGGTGGATTACCTGCAGTCAGTCACGGCCGCTGTGTTTTGGATTCGCTCGCTTTAGTCCCGCCGCCACCACTCCTTTGAAGAAGCCGAAATGAGATCCACCATGTAAATCACCTGGTTGGTTTGAGATGAAGCGCGACGCTCCATCACCCCCCTCCCCGGATAACCAAAAGAGTCTGAAGTTTACTAAAAAGCCCCTTTCCCAAGAGTGCCCTTTTTCCATTTTAGCGTTAATAATGGAGATGTGCAGGGCCGGATCACGCTGCTCATGTGTAGTCCTGATTCTTATGTGTCTCAGTATGTGTTTCTGTATATTATGCGCACGTCCGTATTGTGTGTGCTTGCGAACACACATGAATGAAGGGGGAGCGGCAGCCTTTTTCTCTCAGGCACCAGGGCAGAGTATGAAACCTCCTGAGAGCGAGCAGACGGCTTTTTAATTTGGCTCCACTTCGCCGCCGGTCGGCTGAATTAACAGGAATTGAAATTTGCCGAGAAGAAAGACTTTTTTTCATCAACGGCAAACTTTGAGACCAAACCTTTATCAGACTCACTCATTTATCTAACACTGAAAGGGAGATTGAGTTCAGCTTGTGGTGGTGGTGGTGGTGGTGGTTGGGGGGGTGGGGGTCCTATTGTATGTGCCAGTGCGGTGTTTAGCGAGGATTGTGGAATACGAGCTCAGCATTGGAGCAGATTGTAAATTATAACCCTCGGGCCACCGCCAGAGCTTCTCTTTATAGATAAGTGTTGACAAAAGCTCGGAGGACGGCTTCTGGTGGGGTGTGGGGGCTTTGTTGTCGGCTTCTTGTCTTTTTGAACCTTCCCCTCCCAACCACCTGTCTTCCATCATGGCCGACTATCAAAGCTCTGCAGTTGAGCACAATTACCCGCTCCGGACTCTGAATATAATATCTGCTGTTCTCCCCTTTCTCTTCTTGTGAGATGAGCGATAACAAAACATGTTTTTGGAGGAAGGGTTAATAAAGAGAATGACTCTCCTTGGAGCAGCAGCCTCAAGTTCATGGAAGGAGGAATTGTTGGGAGGAGAATGGATTAAGAAGAGGGACCATGGCGGCTCTGAAGAATCAGGGTATTGTTGCGACCTGCTCATCAAAGCATAAAGAGAGTTCTGAAAGAGCAAAGGGGAAGGGGGGTATTATAGGTACTGTTGTCCTATCACACACACACCAAAGACACAGTCACACAAACAGTCTTTAAGTTTGAGTTAAAATGTTGTGTTGCTCTGAACTCTGCAATACCAGACTTTCGTTCTACATTCTCCTCCCATAGAGTGCTGCAGGAATGAGTCCTAAAACCCGGAAATGATTTAGCATTTTAGCACTTCCGGTTCCCTCGTCAGGAAGTCAATGGGTTTTTTGAATGGGTTTTTAGTTAGATGCCCGATATAAGGTCTGTGGTTATCACAAGTTTGAGAGATTTTAACGTTTATTTCTACGACATAAAATCCGTCAGTAAATATCCCACTCGTGAATTTTGAAGCTTTTCTGTGTCTTAAAAAGGTTGGTTCCTAACAAGCGGCTAAATGAGACTACTAAACGTCATCACGCCGACTCGTCCGCCTTTACAGCCTCGTTGTGTATACTCGTGCTCATGCGACCGTGGTGCATAGACTGTATATAAAGATAGACGACGCGTCTCCACTTCCTCCCACTGTACAGGAGTGAAGCCAAAATATCCCGGATACGGGAGCTGCCATCTTGAGATTTTGACGTCATTTGGAGCCACAGTCTGAGCAGTAGTGATCGGCGGTGGAGCCGCGGTATCAAGGTCACCCGCTTGAATCAATCGCGAGTCGAGACTGTCAATCACACTTTCCAGAGATCACTTTTGGTCAGCACTGTTTTGCACCTTCGATTTTCAAGTTTTCAAGCAAACTTTGCAGTTGTAATTTTGAATGTTTTCTTCATCTATTTAGCCATCATGGTTGTGCTACCGTAACCATCCAGACCCTAAAAAAAGGTCCTGGTAGGTTTGCGGTGGGAGAGTCAGAGAAAGACCAACACACATGCACTCACCCCCGAGCACACTTCATCCTGCCCATTCCGGGTCAGGGAGACAGGTTCTCATGTCGGCAGATTATTCACGGGGATTTCGTCCTAAATGAGGTGAAGTTATTGCTCTCAGTGAAGCGGGTCTTTCAGAAGCCGCTGCCAGGGCTCGAGCTGCTCCTTTTTGTTCTGCTTCCCTTTGTCGGCCTGCATGGCAGAGTAACCTGACCCCGGATGTGACAGGCGCTCAACTCAAAGAAAAGGCCATTTTCAGCAGTGACTTTAGGTTTCAAGGAACCTTTATTATGGTGAAGGTGTGTGTGCAGCAGCCACTCTTCTATTTCTTTCTTGTCCAAATACTTGGCTCTCACATGGATGTTCCGTATCACTTTTGTAATTACTAGGGCTGTCAATCGATAAAAATATTTAATCGCGATTAATCACGTGATTGTCCATAGTTATTCGCCATTAATCGCAAATTAATCACACATTTTTTATCAGTCCAAAATGTATCTTAAAGGGAGATTCGTCAAGTATTTAATACTCTTATCAATATGGGAGTGGACAAATATGCTTGCTTTATGCAAATGGATGTATATATGTATTACTGGAAATCAATTAACAACAGAAAACAATGACCAATATTGTCCAGAAACCCTCACAGGTACTGCATTTAGCATAAAAAATATGCTCAAACCATAACATGGCAACAGCTGTCAGTGTGTCAGTGTGCTGACTTGACTATAACTTGCCCCAAAACTGCATGTGATTATCATAAAGTGGGCATGTCTGTAAAGGGGAGTCTCGTGGGTACCCATAGAACCCATTTTCCTTCACATATCTTGAGGTCAGAGGTCAAGGGACCCCTTTGAAAATGGCCATGCCAGTTTTTCCTCAACAAAATTTAGCGCAAGTTCGGAGCGTTATTTCGCCTCCTTCACGACAAGCTAGTGTGACATGGTTGGTGCCAATGGATTCCTCGGGTTTTTCTAGTTTCATATGATACCAGTATCTTCACTCTAGCTTTAAAACGTAGCCCGCTACAACCAAAATTGTAAGTTGCGTTAATGCGTTAAAGAAATCAGTGGCGTTAAAACAAATTTGCGTTAACATATTATTATCGCGATAGCCCTAGTAAATGCTGGTCTAGTTCTACATATGATAAGTTCTTGAAGTATTTAGTGATACAATTTGTGTTGACATCTTTGAATCTCAAGTCAGTTGTCAAGCAAAAATGCATACCTGAGGGGGCTCCTGCTTCTCAAATGTGAGGGTTTGCTGCTTTTCTTTGTGGCTTTGTAATGACTTATTAATTTGACAATGAAATGCAATTCATTACTTTCTATCAGTTTGTTTTAAGCGGGAGGTAGGCTGGTGTTTGTCTAAACTTGGAAAGCGGAAACCGCGAGGTATGACATTTCCCAGTTAGCACAACTTCGCACTCACTTCCCACATTCTTCACCGAGTCCTCAGACGAAGGGATTGCATGTTGCTGTTGCGCAGCTCTGGCTATTTGCTCTTTCCAGACCTGGCTGTCTGCCTTGCTGTGGGCCAGTGTGAGTGTGTGGAAGTACTTGTGTGGTCACTCAGTGCTGTAAATGCCTGCATGCACAAACACTATGCCACTTTGATGTCTGGGCCGCAAGTTTATTCAACATTTGAAGACAGTCAATTGAGACAGGACTCTGTGTGTGTGTTCTATGTGCATGTAGAGCATGTCATCGGGAAATGCACACAAACTCCTCCTCTCCTCCTCCTCCTCCTCAGTCGTCCTTCAAAGTCCCCTCCTGGCCTCCAAGTCATCTGCAAACATTATTAACATACTCAACGCGATGACTGGTGGAGGATGTTTGCGCGGGACTGTTATCAGTTTTCAATACACGTTCAGTCATTCAGATTACTTCAGCTGAACAGCGGCCAAATGCAAACATCCGAGTTCATTTTTCCATTCCAGATTTATCCACTTGCTTCATTCCTTTCCAACTTGGGAGCGTCCTCTTCTGCTCTATCGCTCACCGAGGCCTGAAGCGTGAGGGGAATCATGGGGGGGGGGGATGAGTGTTAGTGGGGCAGAGCCGGGCTACATTTGGAGCTGACTGGGGGGATGGGGGTGTGCTAGCTGTATTTGGGGCTGTTCTCCTGCTGTTTGGCCTGCCCTTTTGTCTCCCTAATGACCTGGCCGCGTAAAGTTAGCCGCTCTATTCAGGAGGCATTAAGGGTCATTTTACCTGACGATGGCAATTTCCCCCACGACTAGCCTGGGGGGAAGGGAGATGTTTCTCTCCACTGGGAAGCCTTTTGGAGGGCAGTATTAACCATATTCCCAAACATATATTACTTCATTACAGCGTATTAAGAATTGGATGGGGAAAGAAACGCATCTCTGCTGTCCGGTCTGTTAATGTGATAATGTGGCACTTTATTGCTCCTTTTGGGGACTTTTCTTTTCTCTAGACACCCTCCCTTCTGTGAGGTCAGAGGTCAGGGTTTAGTTGCAGCACAGCAATCATGAAGCTGGTAGGGATTCACCGTCTTGCTTTAAGGCTACATCCACACTAATATGTCTTTGTTTTAAAACGCATAACTTTTGCTCTGTTTCTGCCCAGCGTCCACACTACTGCGGCGTTTTTAAGCCCCTAAAACGGAGACAGGTGAAAGCGCTGCTGACCTTGTTTTAGTTTTAAAAGTCCGGGATTGGGTTTTAGTCTGGATGGACAGAAACGATGACGCAGACACCCACGTTCGCATCTTGATTGGTTCTTATCAGTCATGACGTGTCCTTCCCTGATTCGTCACGCCCCATCACGTGAACCTTTTCCGGAAGAAAACGAATGACATCAGCCTCGACCACTAGTGGTTAATGTCAACACGGATAGCGTGGTAGAATGGACGGAGATTAATGATGCCCTAAACAGCCCTAAAACGCTCGCCTGGACGGAGATAGGTATTAGTGTGGATGTAGCCTAAGACAGGGGTTCTCAAACTTTTTGGGGCCATGCAGGGACCCCTTAAAGGGGAGAACATTATCCAAGGTCCCCCTCTTAATCGTAACACCGATTAAGCATAATGCTAACTACCATTTGTGCTCTTAGATGCCATTGGAACTATTTGTATTCTAAAACTTTTCAGCCTAAATACTTCGGACCTGTTTGATAGTGATAAACAGAAACACATTTTGATTCATGTTAACACCACTTTGTTTTGCCCTGATATTCTGGGAGCTTGGTAATCAGATGTCGCTTTAGCTCGGCCGGCTTCATGGCTTCGTTCGCTGTCACCTGAAGACACATTTTCGTCTCCCGTCGCTGTTGCTTTATATAACTGTCGTCATATTTTCTCAAGTTAGCTAGTTTGGGCTTAGCGTCACTTGACGATGTGGACTGACTCAAAGATTTCTCCATGCTCGCCAGCTAGCTAGCAGGCTAATAAGCCAAGTTAAGTTAAGGAACGGTTCGTTGCGCCTGAGTGAAGTGACTGATTCATGAGTTTCTATTGGCCCAAAGCTAACGTGGGTGGTAGTAATGGACACAATATGCTTGTTTTATTGGCACATCTGTAGATACATACTTTTTAATGATACAGCACAATTTTATAACTTATAGCTAATTATTTGGCGGACCCCCTGACAGAGTGCCACGGACCCCTGGGGTCCCTGGATCAAGAAACTGCAGCAAGGTAGATGCTTGCTGACACAAATGCTGGAAACTGGATCCTCCAATTGAGGACAGACTCCGTATCAACTACTTATATAAATCCTACAGGCATTGCTTCCAACTGCAGGAATGTAGATTTTAAAATATGTTTCTCGTTCTTACCGGTCACACAGATGCACTTAAAGCATCTGTTGTGCCAGGGACTCTGAAAGTGTCCTTATCAATCATGTTTAATCAACTTACAGGGACATTTACGGGACAAATGGACAGACAGAGAAACATTGAGCTTTTAAAGTACTGGCAGCAGCCCAGAAAGACATTGAATCTATTTAAGCGGGCTACTCAGACATATTGATCCCGCCTCTATGAAATTCCCCAGATTCTTTTTGAAGTTACTCAGTTTTCTCAGTGTACATTGAACTAACAAGCAGATGTCCAGGATGCAGAAAGCATTAACAGTTATAATTAGACCATGATCAAACTTTGAACCTTCCTGTAAACACTAGGTTATATAAATCTAAATTGGAGTAAACCAAATCTGATTAACAGAGCGGGATTACTTGTGTCTTTTTTAAATTACTGTGGCGTGTTTAGAGCTTAGTCTGGCTTCTTTAAGTTGATTTGATTTTGTGCGTGCACCAAAAATGACACATTTTTAACTAGACAGAGAGATCTATATGAAAACATCCACTAGAACTGGTAGGAAAAATTAAGTGTGACATCTTTCAGTTTTTGTTTCTCGTATCAGACCTCAAACACATAATGTAAACTCAAGTGAGTGCTGGGAAACTGATTTAGTAGAAAACCACATAAAAGCATTAATCAAACCACCACCCTGACCCAGTTACTCATAGCGATCAGTTTCTAATGTCACGTAAGTGTACTGAGTGAGAGTTAAAGCACTAGCATGAGCCGTCTCATTAGCATTCAGTTGCCATGTAGCTATGCGCTCTAGTACCTGCTCGGTTGCTAAGGAATTGGCACTTAGGTAATGAAATGCCCATCGCTGACGGGGGCACTTGATTGTGCTGAGGCTGAGAGAGTGGGGCCAAGTGAGAGGGGAATGGGAACTAGAGCGAATGGAGAGAGAGCTGGGGATGGGCCCAAGTGAACATTGAGCACATAGCAGAGAGCTGGAGGAGAATAAGTGGCTGCTGCTGCTGCTGCTGCTGCTGCTGCTGCTGCTGCTGCTGCTGTGCTGCTGCTGCTGCTGCTGCTGCTGCTGCTGCCACAGATCCATCACCTGAGGAAGGGTCTGACTAGTCCACTTACAAAGTGTTCTCTCCACAAGTCTTAACTCTCAACAATATGAACAGGAGCAGGTTGAAGGCTTTGCTAAAAGGCTGAAATCCCACCTTCGATATTTGATATAAGAATTTAGTTGTGCCTATTAGTTATCAGAAAGATTGGCTTTTTGTTTGCTTTAGCTCCCTGTCCTCCTCTTCCTCTCATTTCTTTTCTTTTTCGTCCTGTAACCATCAGTTGTTTTTGGTTGGACCGCAGAGGGCCTGAGTGAGTGACTGAGTGATGAAGTTACATGATCGGTCAGCCGAGTGTTGGAGTTTCCTCATTTCAAAATGAAAAAACGGGAACAGTCTTATGATTACGTTTTCAGGGGGGGCGTGTCAGTGGTTCCATTCACCTGCGTGAGTTATCGCCTCAGCATTAGACGCTTGATGGGTTGCCACTAGACACAAAGCACTAGGTACCTGATTGGACGAACGCTTTCCCTCGTGGCAAAGAGTATCAATATACATTCTTTGCTCGTGGGCTGCTGCCCCTCATCTTTCAGACTGGATCAGCATGGCGGCTCATTTGGAAACTTTCTTCTCTTATATCACAAAAATAGTTCACCAAAATGTGTTTCTGAAATCATTTTATGCGAGAAATAAGCCATGCAGTTTCTATATCTGTCTTTATTTTGGATCGATAAGAGACGGTTTAAAAGTTTCTAGGGAGTTTCTAGAGGCGGCGAATTGGTTTGCAATCGGATTTGCATAAAGTAGCCTAGACCTCAACTTAATGTAAATGAGGAGCGGCCAACGTGACGCCCCGTCTCTCGAATCGCGCCGCCACGCTACCAGAATGCATTTCACGGCTGTTTACATAGACAATGAATGGGAAGCATGAAAAGGATGGAGGCTGTGGACATGTACCATTCCTGGATTTAACATTATAGACATAACCACTGAATATTTGTGGAACAATTTAGCCACGAATTCACAGACTGACCATACGTGGTCCAGCCATATACTCGGTTTTGACCGAGTCTTCTCTACAGAGGTCCCCACCCTTTTCCTCAACCTCCGTACTATACACAGTCACCTGAGTATGAAAAACAGCTCATGCTCATTATCTTCAGTGCTTCCGCACCACTTTGGCTCCATTACCTTCAGGCCTCCCACAATCTTTGACCTTTGCTCTTACTTCTTGACCCCTGTCCTCAGATTCTTCTCAGCATTGTCCTGACCTCACGGTGTTGCATCGACTACATTCATGCTTCAAAAACTAACCAGAGATAACAAGACTACTCTCCATGTCACCCGCCCGCTCATTTATTATTAACCACTTCTGTGGACGCTGACAGGCAGGTTGCGATCTTTGATTATGTTCCTGCAATAAGTAACGGCTCAAGTTAACAATGAAACCTGAGGACACTATTTAGTCGAGTATTTGCACCTTTGTTGACTTTTGGACATTTCTCAAATTCCTTCCTCCATTCATTTTTTGTGCGTATGTCGTCACGTGTCAGCGCACCACTGGCCTTGTTCTGGTGTAACGTCCAACAATACAGCGTGTCCTGCTATCACCTGTCATTTCCTGTGTGGCATTGGGAAGTTCTCTGAATTCAGTTTGAATGCTGACACATAGGGCTGCAATTAATGTCAGTCTGTCCGTTGGGAGATTGACTGCCCATAATAATGAGAGCCCAAATTATTCAATGTACAATGATATAAGAAAACGGAAAAGCAGCAAATTCTCACTTTGCGAAGTTGGAACCCGACAATGTTTGGCATTTTTGCATGCTGAAAATTGTTGTTTATTCATTTTCTTTGGTTATTTAACTAATTGTTTCACACTACTGATATATGAGTAATCTAATAATCTTTACAGCTGTTTAGGAAACAAAAATAGAAGTTAACGTTGCATGTTAGAAACTAATTAAAACTTACATTTTGTTGTTTTAATTTCTTCCCTAATTGCTTGCCTCCCTTTAAAGCTAAGGTTGGTAATCTTGAGATACTAGCACTAGAATATCCAAAATTTTAAAAACGATTCAACCGGCCCAGTGTTGCCAACTCTTTTCCAATGAAAGTAGCTAGCTGCACTAGCTCCAAAAGTCCCTAAATCTAGCGAGAAAGTCGCCAAGTCGGCAATACTGACAGCCTTTCCTTTCAGGCCTCCCTTCAAAGCCACGCCCCCAAAATTATCATTATGAACCTAAACAACGAAGATGGCTATTGTTGGTACTCACAGCTGTCAAGCTAGCAGCTTGTGTGACGCGCAATGAGTGCACAGGCAGAGTGTGCGCAGGCAGGTAGGTAACCCCTCCAATCATTTCCTTCGGGCCAAATGAAATGATTGGACGGGCTTATTACAGTCCTGCGACAGCCAGAGATACTGATTTTTTTTTTTTTTTTTGTTAGAGCATTTGATTTATTGATTGCTGTCGGGATGTAATGAGAATTTCAACAAATATAACAAAAAAAGTTTTTGAAGAACATTACCAAACCTAGCTTTAAGTCCTAGACCTGTTATCAATCTACAGCTACTGCGCTCTTGACTTTGATTGATGATTTTCCTCTTTCATTCTCTGGAACTGCATTCTCTGCCTGCCGGGCCCATATGACCAGCGCACACTTGTATTCTCCCAACTTCAAACGGCAGGGAGAAATTGATTGAAGTTGCACGCTCACTAAATTGCTACCTGTAACATGGAGGTCTTAACAAAAACCTGTGTTGTGGACACAGATGTTTTATTAGCAGCAGAGAGGGAGAAGAATGGGGATGAGGGCGTGAGTTAGAGAAAAGGAACAGTATTGAGCCTTGAGATCTCTGAGATGGAGGTACCGTTTTCAGTGTAGAATATCCATTCGAAAGAGACAAATTCTCAATCTTTTTCCTCACCTGTTCCATGTGAGGCCACATACAAAAGTCCTACTTCAGTCTGAATAGGCCGAGGGAGTGTATTGTGCAGGTAAACCGATAAGGGTGAGCAGTCTTGTGCCAACAATAGACGATGAAGCAGCATGATAAGGACATTGTATGGAAGTGCAAACTAGGTCATGATTCTCATGTCTAAGATCTCTGAAGCGCCACATAGTGCCGTTCAATACAGGCTTTTTCATTTTTTATATTTATATAAAGTCTGAGGAATTTTATTGCACACTTCATGGCCAAAGATTCCAATATAAAATCGTTGAACATCTCTGTCCAACACCGTTGGCTCTCCACAGGCTCCCATCCACAAGATCCTGGAACCTTGTTAGAGGGATTTGCTTCCATTCGGCCTCGAGAGCTTTAGTGAGGTCGGCCACTGTTGTTGGGTGACAAGACCTGTCTCGCAGTCGGCAATCTTATCCGAGCCAAAGGTGTTGGATGGGGTTGAGGTCAGGACTGGTTTAGTTCTTCCACACCAAACTGGGTGAACCATTTATTTATGGACCTGGCTTTATAAGCTGGGGCATGGTTTTGTTGAAACAGGAAATGGCCTTCCCAAACTGTTGCCACAAAGCACATAATAGAGTGCTCCAGGGATGACGTATTTTTGTAGGCCAACCAGAAAGTTGGCATCGCCCTGGGTTCCCTCGACAAAAAGCCAATTGGATTTTTCCATTGGGTTTTCGATTATTGCAGAAAATAAGCTCTGTGGTAAACAAACATTTATGACACTTACACGTTTTGTTCTGTAAGATAATCTCCACAAATGAACACCACTTTTATGAAGTGAGAATGCAATCGCCAGAAGTAAAAAAGCGTTAGGCTATAAACGAACGAATCGCATGAGCGCGAGTGTACACGAGGAGGCTGTAACGGCGGGACGAGTCGGCGTGATGACATTTAGTTGACCCATTTAGCCACTTGTTAGCAACCGCCTTTTTTAAGACACCTTAAGGCTTCGAAATTCACGAGTGGGGTATTTATTGATGTATTTTATGTCGTATAACAAAACGTTAAAATATATCACAAAAACCTTGTGTTAACCACAGACCTTATTTCAGGGATCTAACTAAAAAACCATTGACTTCAAGACGAGGAAATTGGAAGTGCTAAAATGCTAACTCATTTCTGGGCTTTAGGACTCATGCCTGTAGCACTCTATAGTCTAAAATATCATTTTATGTTGTAGCATTAAGATTCCGCTTATTTGGATAAGGGTCCCAGACCAAAAACATGCTAAGTATCGAGACAGGGGAGTCCATATACTTTTATAGCTCTTCCCTCTTGAGTGAGAAGAATAACAGCTGTAGGAAGGGGGGGTGGTCTTCAGGTGTGGGGATATCTGTTGTAATTGAAGTGTGGGTGTGAACAAATTGGACTTCAGGAGGCACACATTTTTCTCTTGCAGGCTTTTCTTTACACATGACATTTGGTTATTTACTGTGGATTAAATCGTGCTACTTTGTTTTGGGGAACATCTATCAAAAAGGTTAATTCTGCACTTAAATACCAAATGGAGTATTACTGTGTAAAGGCTGTATCATTCAGAGTTACTACCTGAGTCAGTTGTTCTTGAATGGCCAAGCAGGCCTCCTCACTGTAAACTGTGCAGCCAGCCTTTGGCAGGAGCTCTCAGTTCACTGCTCTCCTCTCACTTGCTCACTCTGCAGTGGGAGGCACTGTTCAGAGTGAGGCTATTGTGATAAGTTGCTGTGATTGAAGGTCGGAAACACAGGTGCTATGACTCAGTGTTTGCTCATTTGGATTTGTCAATTGGCGGAGATAAGAAGCAGGGAGGGCTGGAGGGAGAGAGAGAGAGAGAGAGAGAGAGAGAGAGGTGAACAACCTGTTCATTAAAGCAGCTTGCTAATGATTTACAGGAGTTCGAGAAATGCACTCAGCAGAGTTAGTGAGCCGAAACGAAGAACAGAGGGCGAATCACAACAGTCCTGTTTGTCTCAGATTTCTGGATGTCCGTGTACCAAATAGCATAATTAAACACTCAGAAGTTCAAGCAGTCATTAGTGCTATAAAGCAACATGGATTTCTAGGTCAGTTCTGTTGTTGTTGGTGTATTTTGTGTATCTTTCCAAACACAGCCACCATGACATCATGCTGAAATATTATCAAGGCAGCTTCATCTTGAGTTTTTAATAGCAGGAAGTTTTAGCTATCTTTCAAAATGTTTTTTATGCCTGAGCTTCTTAAGGGGGCTCAGACTAAACACTTTCAATCTGAATCCATCTATAGAGCGGCCATTTTTGCATCAGTGTTCAACAACCACAAAGGGGGAAGAACTGTATTGTAAAGTAGCCAGAGATGCCATAGAGATATCATCATAGATATTGATAACATAAATAGACCAGAATGCAGTGCATCCACAGCACATGTTGAGGACAGGGAGCAGCTTGATCAGACACACCCCAGCATTCATGAACTGGTTGACTAATATACATTCTCATATTCCCAACCAATTGCAAAATGGCATTCTGAGAATTGTAGCAGCAGTGGGTACACCAAATAGTGTGACAATTCATTACAAAATACCTCCTGAAAGCTTAAACATACGAACAAAGAGAGAAACGTAAGAAAATGAACATTCCTGGTGTTCTAATAACTAAGGCTGTCAATGGATTAAAGTATTTAATCACAATTAATTGCATGATTGTCCATAGTTAATCGTGATTAATTGCAAATTAATCAGACATTTTTTATTTGTTCAAAATGTACCTTAAAGGGAAAGTTGTCAAGTATTCAATACTCTTATAAACATGGGAGTGGGCAAAGATGCTTGGTTTATGCAAATGTATTACTGGAAATCAATTACCAACAGAAAACAATGACCAATATTGTCCAGAAACCCTCTCAGGTACTGCATTTAGCATAAAAAATATGCTCAAATCATAACATGGCAAACTGCAGCCCAACAGGCAACAACAGCTGTCAGTGTGTCAGTGTGCTGACTTGACTATGACTTGCCCCAAAACTGCATGTGATTATAATAAAGTGGGCATGTCTGTAAAGGGGAGACTCGTGGGTACCCATAGAACCCATTTTCACATATCTTGAGGTCAGAGGTCAAGGGACCCGTTTGAAAATGGCCATGCCAGTTTTTCCTCGCCAAAATTTTGCGTAAGTTTGTAGCGTTATTTAGCCTCCTTCCCGACAAGCTAGTATGACATGGTTGGTACCAATGGATTTCTTAGGTTTTCTAGTTGTATATGATGACAGTATCTTCACTCTACCTTTAAAGCACGCTACGACCTAAAAATCGCAAGTTGCGTTAATGCATTAAAGAAATTAGTGGTGTTAAAACAATCTGTGTCAACGTGTTATTATCGCGTTAACTTTGACAGCCCTGCTTATAACCCATTAAGAACTATTGCTCAACCTCATAGATAACGATGGTCTAATGAAAAACGGGTGTGTAATGAAAAATCATTTTTGGAATGACTGCCTTGGAACAGACGACAACTCCTAACCCCCGCAGGTCAACTGAGTCTGATCCCTCTTGGAAGGATATTTGTCCTCCATAACCTCCTTTGCTTTGAGCCCACTGGACTTTGGGGCAGAAACATAAGCCTTTGACATCTGGTTATCATTTCTCAACATTTTAAATTGGATATTGGGATTAGCCTGGGCTAGCCGTGTGTCCCTGGGCTCGTCGTTGATGTAACTGGATTGCTTAGCTTGTAGTGGGCAGAGAATCCCTCCTGACTTTCCCAGGGCTCATAAAGCAATCCCAGCACTTCCACTGCACAGTAATGAGCAGCTGCAGAGCTCAGGTTCAACCACAGGGGGTTAAAGCCCAAAGCTAAAGCATCCACCACCACTACCGCCACCACCACCGCCAGCCTGGACCGTTGCCCAGACAGTAGAGCGGACTGCTGTCCAGTAAGCCCCTGGGCTACAAACACAGACCGTTCAGTAGAACAAAAGGCAAAACCAGCCAAACTAAACCTCAAAAACCTCTTCAATTTCCCTCGGGTTTAGTCTTGGTTTTTGTGAAAGCGAGGCATCTCATCTGCTGTCAGATTAGCTATCTGAGTTATAGATCATTCCACATCAGTTCTTTATTGGACCAGACGAAGCTCTGCAACAGTATTATATATCTGGACCGTCATTTCATTGTGGTCTTCATCTTTTCACTCAAAAATTATCTCTTCTGGCACATTTACTATCTCAATTCTTTTTGTGTAGACAGGAAATGTAAGAATACAAACAGTTTTCAGATAATCTTTGTGCTTGGGGGAGTCTTGAGATAGACGATGCAAAGAGATAGTGAGACAGAGAGTTTGCTTTTATTCTTTTTCCAAAGGCTAAAATGCTGCAAAGCTTCTTGAAGGCCTACAGGAAATATAGTGTTAGATCTCAGTTTATGATGTTTCAGAAGTAAGTTTGTGATGAAGTGTTCTAATATACTTGTGTTCCCTTTTGTTTACTCCAGTTGGTGATTTACCTCATTTGCCAAAATGACTTTCAACAACCTCCAGAGAATGTACAAGTATTTGCTGCATTCAGCTGTGGAAAGATTAATTGTGGTTACAATAGCAGGAGCAAGAGCTTTTCAACATTGAATGAGGATACATTGTCATGATGATGATAAGGAACGACAGACATGCCGTTTTAGGTCTGATTGTCTGTCATCAATGTTGATGGAGAACATTTACTTCTACTGAACTCCCTTGTCACTATGCTGCATGTGACATTATGACATTATGTTGTTCAGTTGTTCTGCGAAAAGAGACATCTTCATACAAAATGATCTAAAATGTTGTTGTTGAGTTAATTTTTGGCTGGACCGCAGAGGGCCAGCCCTACAAACGCAAAAGTCTGTCACTGAGTGATGAAGTTACACGATTGGTCAGCTGAGTGTTGGAGTTTGAAAAGGCGGGAACAGTCCTTTATGCAAATGAGCCCGTCCAGTGTGACGCATCCGGCTCACGAAATCTTGGACCAAGCTGTCATACTAGTGATCTAGTTCTAAAATGAAACCAGATTCAGCAGTGGCATAGCCTATTTCTTGCTTAAAATGTTTTCAGATGTAGATTGCGGTGGATTGTTTAGACGGAATAACAGAAAGTTTACGAGCAGGCCGACATGTTGTTTCCTGTTTGAAAACCAGGGACCAATCAGGTGCGTTCTACGATAGGATACGTCACGGCTTGAACGGCCAGTTGAATGAAGCATTGCGTCCCCTAGTGTCCTCGCCAGACCTGGTGGACATGTACCGCTGGATTTAACATTAGAGACATGACCACTGACTATTTGTATAACAGTTTAGCCACAAATTTACAGACTGACCATGCACAGTCCAGCCATGTACTCGATTTTGACCGAGTCTTGTTTTCTCCAAACTTGTCATTAACAAAGTAAAAAATACTTCCACAAAGTCACAGCCGTTCTCTTGTAAAATATCACAGCCACTTTGTTCTTCTATAAGTAGCTCATTATGCAGCTCTTGCTCCTTCAACTACAGTTATCCATCACTGTGGCGCCTCATAAAATGAAACTTCATTTTGCTTTTTGTAAATGAAATACATCCCACATGGCTCACCAGCAACAGGTCTCAGATCATAAAGTCTTCTTAAGGAGAATTAATTGCGCGTAAAGTTTATGACATTGCTGAGTCCATCAAATTTCCCTCCGTCAATGATCTCCCATGGTTCAGCTCTCTCCCCCAGATCGACTCCACCTCCCCTACAGCCGTCTCTTGGCAAAGGCCTTGGGTAACCATGGCGATTACCATGGGAACACCCCTGCCAAGCCTTATTAACCCCCGGCCTCTCAGGATCTAGTTCTTGACAGCTGGCATATAGTGGCTCCTTCCCACCACATCCTCTCCATTGACCCAGGAAGTGCTCCCTCTTCCCTCTGGAGGTCGCCTGCAGGTTTGGAAATCTTGGCGCCCCTCCAGTGGGCATCCCAGCCAATTTCCCCCTAACTCCTCACCTGCTTGGTCGAACGTGAAAGGAAACCCAGAAGAAGAGGTTTGGGAGGGGTGTAGCCAAGCTGCGGTGGATGAGAGTAGTGCTGTACCTCAGCTGGTGTCAACCTAAATAGCCGTAGGCCCCTGCTACCCCTCTGCACTCCAGTGATCGAGTGGCTGGAAGCACTACAAACCAGAGCCAAGTATAGGCTGGCAGCCATTATACCTAATAAGAAGCAGATTCTTAAAACATATGGTCCCACTCGATAAAACCCCCAGAGCTCAGAGAGGAAATGTTGTATTTCCAGCTTATGAAAGCAGTCTAGAAGCACCTGTCACTTTGTTAGTTTTTCATTTGAACAGCCTTTATTACATTAGGTTGAACTGCTGTGGACAGACAGCTGTTTAGATTGTGTTTTCCATCTATTTGCCTTCCCTCTAACTTGTCATAAGGCCATATGTTTCTAATCATGGGTGAGGGTAACGTACATGTACGGAATCATTTAACAGCCACACGCTCTCAATCGAAGCGCTGCTAGTGAGCATGAGCCAATGAGATGTTGTTCAGCCACTGTTGAAATACTGATTAAATTCACTGCAAAAAGGGCAATTCAAGAAAGTTAGAATCTGTTATTTTAGGATGATTAAGTCTTATTTTTACTAGGCCTGTCAATCGATTCAAATATTTAAGCGTTATTAATCGCATGATTGTCCATAGTTGATCGTGATTAATCGCAAATTAATCGCACACACACACACACACAAAACTATTACAAATATTATCCAGAAACCCTCACAGGTACTGCATTTAGTATAAAAAATATGCTCATATTATAACATGGCAAACTCAAGCCCAACAGGCAACAACAGCTGTCAGTTCGCTGACTTGACTATGACTTGCCCCAAACTGCATGTGATTATCATGAAGTGTGCATGTCTGTAAAGGGGAGACTCGTGGGTACCCATAGAAACCATTTTCATTCACATATCTTGAGGTCAGAGGTCAGGGGACCCCTTTGAAAATGGCCATGACAGTTTTTCCTTGCCGAAATTTAGCATAAGTTTGCAGCGTTATTTAACCTCCTTCGCAGTATGATATGGTTGGTACTAATGGATTCCTTAGGTTTGCTAGTTTCACGATACCAGTATCTTCACTCTAGCTTTAAAACTGAGCCCGCTACAACCTTAAAAATCACAAGTTGCGGTAATGTGTTAAAGAAATTAGTGGTGTTAAAATGAATTTGCATTAACACGTTGTCATCGCGTTAACTTTGACAACCCTAACTTTTACTGATCAAAAATAATCTTGTCAAGCACCATTTGCATTAGATTATTAAAGTGGTTTCAAGGTAACTGGATATATCTATTAATGGCAAACTCGATGGCTATCTTATTTCAAGAATCAGCTTAGGGGCTGGTCACAACAACATTTATATACATTGGACTGAAATGAATTAATTTCAATGGAATCAATGCATTTACTCACAAAGACAAAGCAAGCCTATGCGTAGAGTTCACATTTGGTTAACTTTGACACCCAAATTTGTCTTGAAAGTGCTCGCTTTTGAGGAATTGGAGACCAAAATGGGAGAGTCAAAAAATTCCCTTCTAGAAACATGTAAAATATTGTGTAATCATAATTGTGAAATTTCTTAATAAAATGTTTGCTTCCCCCAGTGACAGATATTTGCTTTGATACTAGCAGATTTCTCTAGATATGTTGCTTGCTTGTTGGGGATTTTTTTCAGTGCACTTCAGTGAATCTGTGATGTTGAAATTCAGTGTAACTTTACAGGGAATGGCTTTTATTGTTAAGATGTGAGTCAGTTCTGGTATCTGTTATCTCCCACTGGCGTCTTCTGCTTGCTGTGGCTGGAATCGGCGAACCCTCAGACAGCTCCGGGGTCAAAAAGGCAGATAAGAGACGACAGTGTCCACGGTGCCGCTGAAGCAGATATCTGTGTGGTTTATCCTCTCGGGTCACAAATTTCCTCTGTCTATTATGGACTCTTTGTTATTGTGTACATTCATTCCTAATTGTCAGCCCTGCTTGCTTTTATCATAGCAACACTCTCAGCTCTTTATCAGAGGGTTTCTGAGAAGGTTTCTGAAACGTGTTGGCCTTGGTTGATTGCCAAGATCCACACCAGTGCAGTTCTCCCCGTTTGCATTATTCATTCCCCTTATTGCAGTTTTCATATGCTAATCTAATTGGACTCATCTGGAACAGTTTGTTAATTAAACATACAGCAAAGAACAAAATGCAGAGCCCGTTCTGCTCGGTGGAAACCATTTCGAGCCTGAAAACACATTTCCTCACTGGAAACAAATCCATGACAGGCATAATGCTGGTGATCGTGGCGAAGTCGTGATTCCCAGCGTGTTGCTGTTTAATCATTTGAGTGCCGCATTTCCCTCGGCGGCTCATTTAGAAAACCTCATTGTCATGTTAAACCCCTATTAACATGACACTGGCAGACATGATGCTAATGATATTAGAAATTAGCAGTAATCCGGGCATCTGGGAGATATTTCAGACTGTAAATGAGTGAGATCAACCTGAAACCTGCTTTACACGGGCTCATCTTGTAGCTGTGTTGGCTTCTTGTTTCTCTTTCCCATTCTCTGCAGTAACGTTTCAGTTTAATCAGCAGAGGATACGCAGAAACAGGAATTGTGTTTATTGGTCGGGCTGTACCACAAAACACACTTTGTGTCTTCATTTGAAGGCCCAAACATGGTCAAAATGTAGCTGGGAGGAAAGCACTTCTCTACAAGGGAATGTCCTTGACTTCTCTGACTTGGAGAGCTGCTTGGAGTGCTACACTCTCAACAAATTGTAATCAAAATGGAGTGCGACCACAGTGTCCAAGATATCACTGCCAGATGCCAACAGACAGGACTTGCCCTCTACAGTGTCCCTGCAAGATATATTCAGACGGGCAATTGTCGGCTAGGCGGAACCACTTGAATCATCACTCAAGCACAGCTAATCAATATTTCATTTAACTTTATGCGGGCCACAAACCTAATTTTTGACAGCCTCATCCAGCCATTTAATTTGTTAAAATGATCTTCAGAGAAGTGTCTCTTCTTCACGCCGCAGAGTCATAAAACAAGCTGACAGATTCATCACGAGTTTGACTGTTGAGACAAAAAGTGGTGCGTGGTGTCTGACAAAAGGATTAGAAGCATTTTACATGCTTGACTTGATTCAAACACTTTTGAATATAATCCCCTTCATTTGAATACCTAATGAGAATTATTCTGTCTGGATTCTCACGCATGATGTCTGGTAGAGGCCGTGATAATCGCTGCTGTGAAATGGAATTGTACCTGAAACTTTGTTAGCTCCAAAGAGCAATCAGGAACAAATAATCTGTGTTGACAGTGCATCTCAGGGGGTGTTTGAGTGCATGTGCGAGACTTTTCTCGAGAACGCTCTTCCGAAATTTGCCTTTACCTACAAACAACCCTGTGTTCCCTATAAACATCCAGCCAATGCAAAGCTATTATCAGCAGCGATGGCAGGCCGAACAGAGACCATTCATTAGCTTTAAACAACTGTGGCCATCTTCTGTCATCCCTACCACTGTTTCAAAGGCACCTTAGCAACCATGTGAACAATACCAGCGCTGGTCATGGCCACAGCGTGTGTGTGGTCCTGTCCCAGTTGTAAAAGAGGCAAGACAAAGCACTTTGCGAGCGCGGACTTTGGCTTGAGCGGGTCGAGCCGTTTCCTAAGGTGAACGCACTTGTTTGTTGAGGGACAAGCCAGAGGAATGCAGCCACAGTGGCTCTGAAGTGTTTTGTGTGACATGGACTTGGCCAGGGTTTGTATATAGTAAGCCTCGTTACTGTCTCATTGACATGTGAGGCATGTTTGACCTTTGGCACTTGCCGAGCCAGAGGCCATCCCTCTCCGGTCTAGTTCTGGAAGACGTCGATAGGCAATCTTGTGAAAATTCAATAATGTTGGTTTTCCTGGGAAAGGTTCAATTGATGGGTGAGATTTGATGGGAGTTCTTTCAATAAGGGTTCTTTGTTTTCCTTTAACTATGTGAGGGTGACTTTCTCCTCTAGAGGAGAAGAGACTTTTCTCAAGTGCTGATGGAGATCAATGCAGGATCATCGTTTAGGCTGCTCAGTCGATGGTCCCCGGGCTTCTCTGTAACTAATGCGCTCCTGCATTAGTTTCAGCTCCTCGGTGATGAGGAGCTGACTTGATGTGAGCATCGGCCTTCTTTTCTATTCAGAAGAAGAATGGTCCCGTCAGCTATGCTGGAGGAGACGACTTCATCTCTCCACTGGTAATTAGATCACAGCCACCGCTTGCTGAGGAGCCAGAGAAAAGCACATTGGCCCCACAATAAATGAATCAATGCCACTGTATCTCCATTCGCCTGGTATTTGGGGGGACAACGGGAGGAATGGAATGCTTTAATGGAAATGCTGTGGCGACCTGGGCAGTGGAGGCAGGGAGCTGTTCCTTTGGGAGTCCTGCTGTCAACGTGCCTTTTCAGAAGTGCCTATGCGCCTTTGGCTGTCGTAAAATACTCAATGAAAATGTTAACTTGGTTTGATTTCTTTGCGACATGGAAATGCAGGAAGCAGGCTGTGTGTGGCTCAAGACCCCATGGGGAGAATGGGAACATTTACCCCCAGTCCTCCCTCCACTCAGTGTAATCTTTTACATTTTACCTCCACTATATTTTGCCCCAAAACAACCAAGAATAACACAGACCTGTAGTGTTTAAAGCAATATGTGTCTCATAGGGCTGTGTATTGCCAAGAATTTGGCGATACGATACGTATCACGACACAGGGGTTACGATTCACTATATTGTGATATACTGAGATACAGTAAGCAAGGCATATATTTAGATTTTTTTTAAATACATTTTAGGAAAGCGTCATGGAGTAAAGAACACACCATGTGCATAAAATCTGAGTAAACAAAGTTTACTTTTTTATGCAATCAAAACAGTGGGATCAGCATTTGCATTAATCACAGTCCCTGTAACATCCAACATCATAGCACTACTTTGAGAGGGCACATACACTGAGAGGGTGCATATCTTTCCCAATGAAATAAAGTATTAACTGAGTTCATCTCTGCATGTAAACTATTAATTAAAAATCGATACAGCGTTTTTGAATCCTGCTGGCTGCATCTCAATGCCTCCCTGATCTCTTTACGAAGTTTGTAATCTCAACACAGTGAATTGTGCAAATGGGGACAACAACGCACACATTCAAACAGTCTCTGATTAAAGGCATTAACGAAGTTGCACTTGGTTTTATAAATACAAAGTGACGGAAGTAGTTATCTGATGAATTAAAAAAGAGCGCTTGAGGGAGGAGTTCAAACTTGGGCTACTTTTACACCTCCATAAATCATTGGCTTTTAAGGCCCAGACACACCAAACAGCCAAAAAACTTCAGATACGGGCCGATTAGAGACAACAGTGCGGGACACACCGCAAAAACTAAGCCACCAGACGCTCACCGACGGCCCAAAACTGGCCGAAGGCCGACCGTCAGCTTGGTATGTCAGGGCCTTTAAATCTTTATACATATACAGTATGTACCAATCTATAGAAACATGCAACCGCCAAGATGTCTTTCATTTGAGGACCATACCAAGGTCAGAATCCAAGCAGGTGTCTGAAGCCCCACCTGCCCCCCCCCCCCCCCCCCTGTCATTTTTTGTGCCAGTATGCATGCTTTCTCTGTACAATGCTGGCCTTATTTAGCAAAATACCTGTGTCAGGGTGCCTCTGCACTCTGAGTTCCTTTGCAACAATGGGATCCTTTCTCATTCCCCTCCGCCCTCCTTCCTTCGGTTTCCCGCTGAGAGCCCCGCAGGCAGGCTTTTTTTTGCCGACACATTCAATAAGAACTCTCAGCTTTGCCGTGATTCATTACTGTATGCGAAGGTCAGTGCCATTCGCTGCAGTGAAAATGCAGAACCGATGCAACCATTAGCTCAATAGATGTCATATTAAGAAATGCGACCATGCACTTGCAATGCAGGCGTCGTGAATTAAGACTTTTTTTTGGGCTCTCTGATGGATTTGTGGCATGTTACCGGGAACTCATTTATCGGAGCTTACTGGCACTGCTACACACACACACACACACACACACACACACACACACACACACACACACACACACACACACACACACACAAATATGCACGTAATCAACACTGACACATACAGGACACTTGGAATCATCCCGATTCATCAGTGAGATATTTCAGCAGGTCGACAGGGAGACTTACGCTGCCACACTGCAAGTTCACTCACGTTTCCTCTGTTTGGCCTTTTGTTGTTTCTGTATAAACTCAGTGTGTTTTCACAGTCTGAAGTTCTTTCCCGCAGGCTAAAAGCTCTACAGTAGACACTAATGCAGCCTTGTTCTTCACAGGGCTCAACTGTAATCACAAACATGTTCTCTCATGAGTGCAAAAGTTGTCGAACAGAGTTGTAGATTCATTCTTGATAACTTTGAATTGAGATTTCACCGCCCGTGTGGGAAAAGTAGAATAGTCCTTACTGAAATAGCTGAAAAATATCAGTGTTTGCTAGTTTATTTATAGTGTGTTTACATGGACATGAGACATGAGGCTTATCGCGGTTTTGATCATATTTGGGATATGATGTTTTCATGGAACACAGAGGAATCTGGTCATTCATATCCCTCATGATGATAAATACTAGTATCCTAGTTTAGCGGCTTACGGCTTACCGGTCTACCAAAACAAACCGGCAATGGGAGACGAGAGCGACAAGAAATATTAAACACGTCCTCCATTTTGACCGGTGTCAGCCTGCCACTGCCACCGCGTAGGACAAGGGATCAGTGAATGAAGATACGCAGCCGTGACTGGTGGGATAAGGTCGTCATGATGGAGTTTGGTGACTGCGTTTCTTCATCGTTCCAGAAGTGAGACAGTTGCTGCTGCCATTGTTTGTGTTTCTGTTCTCTCACTTGGCCGAAGTTGCACCTGCGCAGGTAGTCGGCGGCGCTCAGAAACCTGAATAAGATGTATACATGCGTCAGTATCACGGTTTCTTTCGGAGTGCTCCATCTAGCATTTTTGGGTTATCGGGATATGGTGTTTACTAGGGCTGTCCTAAATACCACGTTTTGGGCTTCGAAGCTTTGGTGAGAAATATTCAAAGATATTCAAAGCTTTGCGGCGCTACGTGGCACCGTGCGGCACGGTGCAACAGGCTGACATTCTTCTGTCACGCACCTCTATACACAACAAACAGTGATATCCGTCTGAGAATAACTAATAATAATTAATGTTGAATATGAATAATGAATAATGTTGTGGGATTATTCCTTATTTCATGGGATATTTTGGGATTTATACTTTATTATTACATACTTATAAAAAACAAATAAACAAAAACAAAGCATTCGAATACTGATTTAGAGGTTGATTACCATGGCAATGCTCAAGCGCAAAAACGGCATACTTCAAAAACCCGATCATAGCCAGGATACTCATGTCCATGTAAACACACCGGGTCTGAAAAGTGAAGCCAGTGCGGACGTGCCTTAAACTTGCATTCTTTCTAATAGCCAGCAGGGGGCGACTCCTCTGGTTGCAAAAATAAGTCTGATTGTATAGAAGTCTATGAGAAAATGACCCTAATTCTCACTTGATTTATTACCTCAGTAAACATTGTAAACATTAGTTTATGGTCTCAATCACTAGTTTCAAGTCTTCTTCAATACAGCATGATGTTCATTTAGTAAATTATGGTCGTTAGAGTAAAATAGGCCATAAAGCAGGGCATGTTTTAAGGCGTGGTTACCTTCTGATTGACAGGTCGCTACCACGGCATTGCCCGGTCTAGGAGTTGCTAATTGTAACATCTCGGTCAACTAAAAATGTCTTATTCACTGTTTGGTTTCTACGTAGCTCCACCCCCTCGTGTCACTTCTGGTTGCAAAAAAACAAGATGGCGACGGCCAAAATGCCAAACTCGAGGCTTCAAAACAGCAGTCCACAGAGCAATGGGTGACGTCACGGTGACTACGTCCACTTCTTACATACAGTGAGAAGAACCTGGCACTATTGTTACTATGGTAAAGGGTTAAATTCCTACTAGTACTAAATAATGTTGTTAAAGGATGTTAAAGAAGTATAGTGGCTGTTCACGACATCCCAAATGCTTTGTATGGAAGCAAAGTTTTGCTGATCTCAGTAAGTAACAAGAACTGTTAGTAACTGGGGCGGTAAAGTTTGAGTTTTTTCAGTCATCCAAGAAGGTGAGAACAGAAATATTTGGAGGGGGGGGAGCCTCCGGCAAATGCCACACAAGCTTCCCAATCTGACCCCAATTTCAATTACGCCTCTGTCTGACTGGGAAAGTCTTTGTTTGATGAACCCTCTTATCTCATTGAGTTTCCAAGAGGCTCAGTGCTGCTCGGATGAGACACTCTGCGCTGTGTGTATAGGGGAGGGAGATGCATTCTGAATAATGCATAGTGGTGTGTGTGTGTGTGTGAATCCATGATGGAGGTATACTCTACCATCCCAACTTGACCCAATTTGGGTTGGTCATGTGACTTCAGATTCAACAGAACACAGTCATACATACTGTATACTACAGTGACTGGTGACCAAATGAATGTTCTACAAAGACGATAAATAAAAAAACAAAAAAAACTGTTGGTCTTAGTTTTTTAGATGTTTTCCCAGAGTTTGTCTGTTCTCAACAAACCGTTACCAGCAGGCCAGATATAAATCGGTCCCAGCAATTAGACCCTTTATCTGAGAATTTGGGAAAGTTTGTCCCCTCACATACATACATATTCTAGAGGAGGGGGAGGGGGGGGATAGAAAGTGAAAACAAGGGAAAAATACATTTGTAAAAGAGAGGAAGGGAGGAAAAGAGAGAGAGAAGCAAGAAGAAGCAAGATCACAGAGCCATGCAAGTTCTCACTGCCAGAGGTCAAAGGTGACAGCCTTGAAGTGGTGGGGAGGGTGAGGAGGCTTGGGGCCTCAGGTCAGGTAGTCTCTGAGACTGGCAGTCTGTGGGAACCACAGGTCGGACACACATGCATAAACGCACACACACACACACACACACACACGCGCTAATAAGTGGTTAGTCAGAATAGAACTACAGCTACGGAAAGAGGCACCACTGGTTGGAAAGAAAAATGTTCCCAACAGTTTGCTCACAAATGTGAAAACATTTAGTATTTCTTATTAATTAAGAAAAAAAACTTAATTAAAATTAGCTTTTTCTTTTTTTCATACGCCGTTTGTGAATTTGTATTTAAGAACACTTTCACTTGGCATTTTTAATTAAAGATACAATTAATAACATGATGATGCAACAAAGTTTTTCAGTGTTTTTGGTGTATTTGACAGTAGATTTAATAACACACAGATTCAGAGACTAGTGTGTATATTAATAAATAATTAATGAATAAAATGTCCAAATAGGAAAATGACATTCTTCACTGACATTTTCCCCCTATTTTTTCCTCATGCGTCATGTGTTTAATGTGTCAATGAAGCAAAATCCCTTATTTTCTTTTTACTGTCATGCATCTCCAACTGCCATCAGAGCATGAGGCTGATTTATTTCTCTACAGGCAGTTTGATCTTTAAGAAACTTTGCAAGTTTACCTGTGTAAAGCAGCGACACGCTGAGTCATAGCTGTCACACTTAGCCAGTGAAATGGCCGTGAAATGAAAAGGTGAATCCAGCTGTAATGTCACCTATGAGATCTTGACATTTCCCCACTTTTAGAATTAATAATGTCAACCTAGCTAACGCTCATAAATCTGTCGGATTGCAGGGTTGGAGAAAGCTCAATGTCAATGTCGGGCCATTTTTGTCAGCTCTTTCTGTCAGCTCTATTTTATGGACCACACCAGAATGGATGAATTAGATACTGCGCATAAAATGCATCATAGAGGCAGACAACATGCTGCTGGAGTTTCCCTTCCCATTTGTTTTATACCCCATCATCTAGCGTCAGAGAGAGAGAGAGAGAGGGGAGAAACATTTGTCAATGCATGTCTGTATAATGCAGGACAGTGAAAACACAAGATTGCTTTTCAAGATGCACTCTTTTCTGTCTTGCATGTTAGTAAGAACACATTTCTCTCAACTCTTTGGATCATATCTGCAGTTGGAATGAAACCTTTCCAGTACTATATGTGCACATAACCATGTCATACTAGCTTGTCAGGAAGGACGCTAAATAACGCTCCAAACTTACGCTAAATTTTTGCGAGGAAAAACTGGCATTGACCTCTAACCTCAAGATATGTGAATGAAAATGGGTTCTCTGGGTACCCACGAGTCTCCCCTTTGCAGACATGCCCATGGAATCATAGTCAGCACACTGACAGCTGTTCTGCATTTATGCTCAATACAGTACCTGTGAGGTTTTCTGGACAATATTTCTCATTGTTTTGTATTGATAATTGATTTCCAATAGTAAATATATACATACATATTTGCCCACTCCCATGTTGACAAGAGTATTAAATACTTGACAAATCTCTCTTCAAGGTACATTTTGAGCAGATAAAAAATGTACGATTATTTTGTGATTAATCACAATTGTTTATGGACAATCATGTGATTAATTGCGATTAATTATTTGAAGCGATTGACAGCCCTAGTAAGTACGTATTTTTCTCAACTCTTTGCATCGTATCTGCAGTTGGAATGAAACCTATCCAGTGCTATATGCCCACAGAAGTACACTACATGCTAAATGTTATACTTATTCAATTTCAATGACTTCAAGCAAGTTTTTAATCGGATTGGACTTTGCCAACAGCAGCCAAATAGCTTAATGAAACTATAAGTCTTTGTTAATCAATGCACCCATTTTGGCTTAATGCACTGATCATGTTTTTAGCCCGGTGTTTGTGTTGAACACTTACGTCTCATATATCAAGGAAACTGAGCTGCTCTCTGAAAGCAAATAGCCAAATTGGATTGAATCCTGATAAAGTGTGCTGCCGTGTTTTCTCCACTCTCCTCAGGCTAAATGAGATGAAGTACATTGTTCTAGCCACACCGTTACTGCGAGCTTGTCTTGTCTGCAATGTAGGCTAAGCTGTGCTTTAGTTTATTGTTTGGAGTTGAATAGCATGCACTGTTTAAGGAGATGGTATCCTGTTTCTCTCATGCGTCTTAGCATCTGTCTGTATTTTTATTCATCAGTCCTACATTATGATGAATTCCTCTGTTGTCAAAGGTAGCTCCAGTTCAGGGTTCAGTTCCTCACAGCAAAGCGCTTCATATCCTCGCACTTAGACGTTCTAAGCATTTCTTGATGTAGTCATAATCCGGTTATCAGCCCAATCAGCAGCGCAAACAATCTCTCAGAACAACAACCACAGCCTGTCTTCTATTTCTTTCTTTTTTTGAGTTCAAACACTCATAAGTAAACACTGATTTTGCGAAGTCACCTTCTCCGTGTCATTAATGAGTGCATCGTTTGTGATGATGATTAAATATTTGATCTTGGAATGACGTTTTACTCCAGTGCCTCTGAAAAAGCTTTAACTTTTAGATCCTAAACCATGGCTGGCAGCAATCCATCCTTTTCTGCAACACAAACATAGCTGCGATTTGTAAAAGATAACATATCAGAGCACTGACCCCAAAACATCAAAAGGCTTCACACCTGCTGCGTGATAAGCCTGGCCTACTGTGACATGATCTGGAACTGATTGTATTCATTCATAACTCCAAGGTAACTCAAACAAAACAGTTAATGCAATAACCAGGGAGAGCAGAGAACAGCGTGTGTGCTCGGTGTCTAAATGAATTGAGCCCATCCGTCTCAGTAATACCACCAATCCACCATCTGCCCATCTATTTCACTCAGCACATACGTCTTGAGCGAGTGTCAAGTACAGGTCAATATGCTCCTGGCAGCCCAATCAAGGCTGATGAATACGAGAACAGCTAGGTGCAGAGCCTCTGCGGTGAAACCACAGGAGTAAATGAAGGATGACCCAAGATGAGGGCTGGAATGAATATTACATGACCTTCCTTTGCATTAACCGCCATGGAATTCCAACATGTTAAAAGACATTACTGTATATCCAACCAAAGTTCGATTGTCTCCCTGCCTTCTGACTTTCAGAATTGGTTCTGTTGTTTTATTATATGGTCTGTTTGAATATGCAGGAAAAATGTAAAACAATGTAAAGGGAGGCCTAGAGTGACCGTTATGGGCCGTAAGGAAGGATGAACCAGGTTATTCTCTGCTCATACATTAGTGAGGTTCTAACTAGGGCTGTCAATCTATTCTAATAATTAATCGCGATTAATCATGATTGTCCATAGTTAATTGTGATTAACCGCATTAACCCTCACAGGTACTGCATTTAGCATAAAATATATGCTCAAATCATAACATGTCAAACTGCAGCCCAACAGGCAACAACAGCTGTCAGTGTGTCAGTGTGCTGACTTGACTATGACTTGCCCCAAACTGCATGTGATAATCATAAAGTGGACATGTCTGTAAAGGGGAGACTCGTGGGTACCCATAGAACCCATTTTCATTCACATATCTTGAGGTCCGAGGTCAAGGGACCCCTTTGAAAATGGCCATGCCAGTTTGTCTTCGCCTAAATTTTACGTAAGTTTGGAGCGTCATTTAGCCTCTTTCCCGACAAGCTAGTAAGACATTGTTTGGTACCAATGGATTCCTTAGGTTTTATAGTTTCATATGATGCCAGTATCTTCACTCTAGCTTTAAAACTCAGCCCGCTACAACCTAAAAATCTTAAGTTGTGTTAATGTGTTAAAGAAATTAGTGGCGTTAAAACTAATTTGCATTAATGCGTTAATTTCACGTTATCTTTGAAAGCCCTAGTTCGAACTAATATTTTTTTTTGGACAGATGCATTCAAATTTTCTTTCTGTTTGTGTTGCGTTCTCACTGCACAAAACACTGTACCACCATGTGACTGGAACCAATTTCAGACAGCCTCATTTAGGTGGACTCTGGTCCTGTTTCTTTCATCCGTACCATAGATTGTATGAAATATGGACGTAGTCTCCGTGAAGTGTTTCTTTAAACACTGCTTCTTTTATGAGGTCCAGAAAAATCTGCACCATCATCCACAAGTGAACCTAGAGGACTACCTGAAGAATGTCTTTTGCCGCTCAATCTGGCAAAGCCCTCTGGGAGTTTCTGTTGTCAGCGTAATTTAATTACAGGGCAGCTGGAAAAGAAACCACAACAATTGTTTGGATTTTTGACTTCCTGAATTTGAAAGTTCCCCTCATGTAGTCAGGATCTTAAACCCCCTTGAATAATGACTCCATAAAAACGTAATGCTCCCTTGCCACAGGCTTTTTGGAAATGCTCTTAATTCTTACAAACCCCACATGACTCAACCGCAGAATTATAGACCTTGAAACATGAAATCACTCACAATGAGGCCTCCATAAATTCTTTCAAAAAGAGTCAAAACTTGATTTACTGTACTTGATCTCTCTGTCAGGCTAATTCTCTTCATTTGCTCAAGAATCCACTGTTTCAACAGCAGCATCACGCTCCTCCTCAGTCTTTGCACAGGTGTCAGGGGGTGAAAGGAAGTCAACACGCCTCTGGAGAGCAGCACACAGTATTTATTGCCCTGACCTAATAAGTAAAGGGTCAGCGAGGGGGCTAGCGGGATGGGTGGATGGGGGTGGTGGATGGAGATGGGAGGGTTGGAAGAAGAGATGACAGAAGTGTCAGTTGGGGGTCGTCTGGCTAGTGGTTCGTGTTGGGGGGGGTAGAGGAGGAAGACCAAACAGCTGGAACAAATGGCTGACCGTCAGCAGCCCAGAGACCTCCTCTCTTCCAGATCTGTTTATTTATCTCCCTTTCTCTCAGTTTGCAGAGGGCAGAGAGCAAGCTGGCCTTGAATGAGAATAGAGATGATTTAAATGAGAAAAAGAACTCAAATGCAACTCAAGCTGCCACGCCGGCCGCTTTGTATGATCGGACCGAGAATGGGCGTCTATTTTACATTTTTTCAGCCAACACTGGATGTTTCAACAAAGCACTTAAACCCGTCAGGCTCCATGGTCTCCTCTTTCATCATGTGGTTCTTGTCACCAAGGACAAACCGATGCATCTGTTTTCAATGGATGGAGGATGATGACATTTCGTTTACATTCTCTTTCAGTCTGTTTCAGATTGATTATTGAAAACGCAAACCTAAGTCTGCTTTAAGAATGGTATTGATCACTTTTGAGAGTTATTTTGGCAGCCAAGAATAGGGCTGTCGCAGTGAAAGAATTTCCCTTGCAGTGACAATGATTGGCTCAACAGCGCGATATGCGATATAATAGCCCTTTTTTTTTTGCAAATTGCTCAATTTATCCTGATTTTAGTGCTATATAAATAAGCTTTATTCTTAGAGTATTATTCGGTATGTTGTTGCTTTTTAAATGACAAAGATGACAGCAGTAAAATTATCGGTACTTGATTTGTATGAAGAAAAGACTGAAGCACGTAGGCGGAGAGGACGGACCCGTCGGTTTATGTGTATTCATTTCCCCTGACATTGTTGGTGTTGTTTAGCACTTATACATGCAGGATGTGACGGTTGGTCTTTGTGGTATGTTGTTGGACGGCTGGGTAAAAAGTGACAGTGACGAACGCAGCGTTTTACTTAAAGATTAACATTTTTCAACTCTCAGCGACCCAAAAAGAACACCAAACGTACAGCGCTCAGCGCAGAAGAGACAATCAGCCACCTCGTCACGCTGCTGCCGTTTGTAGTAAAGTGTTAAGAAATGGCACACCCATTGCAAAGAATTTAAAAAAGAAAAAAAAACGTGAACATAGCTGTTATGGCGGTTTCTTGCCAACCCCTGCAGTTGGCTTGTCAATAGCTCGGTACTGCAATATTGCGGTTATTGCGACAGCTCTAGCCAAGAATTAGATGCAGATAAATCTACAATGCAGAAAGTGAACTGAAAACGAAGAATAGTTCCTTCCTGCCTGGAAGGACTCTTGCTCTGTTGTATTTTGTCAGATTTAAAAATCTACAGTTTATAGTTGGCATTGCTCTACTTTGATTAAACCAAAGCCATGCAGTTCTCTTTGGCAGAGACCAAATTTAGTGGATATTAATTGGATTAGGTAATTTGTTGTATCTGCAAAGGTGATGTGCAAGCTAAGAACATCTCAAAGGTTTAGCATTGCACTTTTATTAAGTTAGGGGACTTTTTTCAAGAGGCATTAAAAAAATGAATCCTTGCAGTAGATGCAGAGATATCCTGACTTTTAGTCCCTATGCAACTCAGTAGGGCCTTTTGCTAGACAGTCCCTGCCTGGTAAATGACTACATCTTTCAAACTCCTCTCAAGCCCAATCCTAGATAACCCTGATGAGATCCTCAGGATTATTCCTGACTTTTTCATAGCTCCCTTCAAAGCCACATATATTAGTGTTTTCACGGTTTGAGTAGGGAACTGATCTTCGTGTGTAAAATTGGTGGCGTACCCCTTTAAGGCAGTTTCAGTGTGTGTGTGCTGTGTGAAAGCTTGTCCTATCGTCCTTACTTAAAGATGCAAAAGGTGCCTGGTACCCTGGTCCTCATCCCCTGCCAAGCATTCACAGCATGGCTGTAAAGGCAAATCTAATGAAATTGTTGCGTTGGAACCTGCATGCTTATTGCATTAAGTGCAATCAATAAATCCTTTTTGTACGCTAGCAACCTCCCTCTCCCTGAATCTCAATAAAGCTGAGTGCTCTCTGTGTAATGAAGATTGCTCGGGAACTTGATTACTGTTAGACTTGAGGGTCTGTTCTTGGCAATCTCCCCCACACTGTACGGGCCATTACTTGACTTTTTTAATATATGGATATGCTGTTAAAACGGGGGATGCTATATAATTTCAGCCTGGGTGCGCTGAGTCAAACTGCGTCACGGTAACAGGACAGGCAGCGAGGGGTTTATTGCATCCCAACAGATACTTTATCTTTTTCATGTGAAGCCAACTCACTGAAAGTGTCACCGTGACTCATGCGAGCAATTCAGAGTGCCACTATTTGAGTTCGACATCACTGCGCTGCTACTTTTACAGCTAAGAGCCATGATGCGCTGCTAGAGAGACTGCTCAACCTTCTAAGGAGCTGTTTCCATTTGAATTGTCCTTACTGTCTGGGAAGTGTGTTTTTCAGTATACTGCACTCTCCAGTTTGAAAGGTGTCCAACCTTTGGCGTAGGTGTCTACATCTGCACTTTTAAAACAGCCTATGGAGGGGAAATTCAGTTAGAGAATCCCTTTTTAAAAAGAATTTCAGGCCTATTTCATAGACAGGATTTCCACCTCTACGTTCTAGTGCTGTTTGTGGCTTTACTTCTGAAAGCCCCAAGAGAGAATTGACTCAGCCTAAAGCTGGTCATTCTCTGTACGATTTTAGCCCGTTTCTGGCCCAAATTTTGAGCTTCGTCGGGCGTCGTTTGCCGTGCAGTATACAGGGGAGACTGAGGACCAATTAACTCCTCCCGACCGGCCGTCGAACAGTCGGATGAATTTCTGACATGTCAGAAATTTGGGTTGGCTGTCCACCGGCTCTCGCACAGTTGAAGCAGAGCCACGAGCCAATTCCCCAACGTCAGTGCCCTTTTTCTATTTTTTTTTTTTCAGTAATCAGAGCGTAGCTATCAAGGTAACAATGTACAAACATAGTAAAACGTAGCTAGCTTACCTTCGATTCTCTATGCAAAATGGACAAGCCATACTGTCCACGTTTCAGCTGACAGGGTGGCACAGATGATCAAGGCAGCACGTTTCTGCCTTGTTAGCATTGTGACCTGTACTGTACTGTACTTTACTTTACCTGCCTTCAAATGAAATCTTTATCGACAACTGTCAACAGCCAGTGTTTTTTTTTTCTATTTAACACGTACAGTGTGAGCAGTCAGGTCGTGGCTGACGATCGGACCGTACAGTGTGAGCACATAAATCGTGAGCTTTGGCTTTACATCGCAAATGATCTACTCGTACAGTGGGAGTAGGAATTACAGAACAACATTTCTAAAATCGTGCAGTGTATGCCCAGATTAGTAGTGTGATTATGGCCCCTGTCCCTTTCATCTTCCGCCAGCGCCAAGCAAGACTAAAGTAGACTTGTCCCAGTTACCTCACAACCCACTTTGCCCCTTCCTCTCTTCTGGGTGAGAGGAGGCTTTAGGGACCTGCTGGGTTCACCCGCTGCTCTAGATGGATAGGGATGGATATCACTCCTGGCTGGAGGAGAGAGCAGCAACACAGAAAGGAGAGCAGTCTTGTTTTGTCTAGAGCTCTTTTCCCACTGCAGGATATCTCTTCATCAGGGCACCAAGCCGGGTGATAAACTTAAGAGCTTCTCTTAGGACGTCCATTCTCCTCTTTCTTCTCCCCGTCCCTTTCTTCCGTCATCGTCTGTTAAGTATTTTCACGAGGGAGAAGTGAATCTCAGGGAAACATTTCCACTAAAATGACTATCTGGATCCCAGCTTTACTGCAAAGTGTGTGATTTGAGTTCACTCTCACCATTAGTCAGCACTGATAAATCATGCATCATTACCTCTAGGTCCCAGGTTAAGCTCAAAGATTACATACGTGACATGCTGCACTTTGATACTGTATCACCAAATAAGGCAAAGGCAAGGGCGATACGTGGATTTGGATCAAACATTAATAAGACAATGATTTGTCCAAACATGGCTCTTGTTTCAAAGCTGCATTCTTTCCCCACCTCCTGCTTTGAAGTCCTATCAGATAAGTTTCCTGTGTTTGATTTTCTGTTCTCATTCATATTCTGGGTCAGCAAGCTTGCCTCTGCAGTGCCCCCAATGCCTTTTTGAAATATGGATGACAAAAGGAGGATGGCCACTGTGGCTCCTGTGCGTAACGCCAAGATGAACCTGTTGGTGAACTAATCCCCAGGCTGTAAATATTTCAGTGCTTGTCACAGAGCTGAAGGAGGAGGAATGGATGGAGATGGATGGGTTCTCTGTACTGTAGTTAATACTTTTCCTGTCCAGAGGGAGATATGGAGGAGTACATATTTTCTGTAACATGGTCACAAACTCACTGACTGTGAACTATAAGAACTTATTATCTTAATATCTAAATATTTCCTGTGGACTTGATTCTGGTTACTGATTAATCCCAATAATTTATACAAAGTAATTGAGCTGAATTCAAGACTAATATGATTATAACAATTATAACAATTAAATTATAACACTAACAATACCTAAAATAGAGTGGATAGAGGTATTATCAGAATATACATCAGAAGCATGTTAAAATCTGAACCTAGCTTGTTAATTATGACAAATAATGCATGATAGTTAGGCTTGGGTATTATTTAGAAAATTACGATGCCAGTACCAATACCAGTACCCTTAAAGTGATACAGATACCAATGGGCCCTTTTCACAGCAGCCATTTTGACATTTTGTCATTGCAGGGTAAACACAGGTTTAGTCATAGACTGCATGTAAAGATGGACGACATGAAAGCTCCCCAAAAGTGAAGCCAAAACATCTCGATCTCCCCCTGGTGGCTGGCTGCAGTATGGGTCATAAATCCTGCCCTCTCCATGTTAGTGGATGCGACATGGGCCAAAGCAAAATACACGTCAAATATTTTTTTCCCCAAAGATGGTTTCTGTCATTTTAGGTATCGGTAGTTCTTATCATGCTGATGTATGTTCAAGTGTTCATTTTTTTTGATGAGTTTGGTTTAAATTAGTTATTTGACGCTATAAAAAAGGGGTGAGACGTCATGATTGACAGCTGTGAGTCTCTGTCGCTAATAAGCTGCGGCCGTGCTCGGCTCGTGATTGCTTCGGGCGGGTGATTTTGATACCGCGGCTCCATCCCCCCCGATCAATACTGCGCAGACTCTGGCTCCAAATGACGTCAAAATCTCAAGATAGCAGCTCCTGTATCCGGGATATTTTGGCTTCACTTCTGTACAGTGGGAGGAAGTGGAGACGTGTCGTCCATCTTCATATACAGTCTATGGGTGTAATTAATAACACTAATTGTGGCCCTGTTCCATTTAGTTGGGCAAGGGCCCTGGTATTGTGCATGCTGGCTGACTACAATGGCTGTGACACACTAAATGGAATGGGACCATGATTAATTCTATTAACTACACCTATGTTTACCCTGCTATAACATGTCAAAATGTCTGCTGTGTAAAGGGCCTATAGAGTACTTCATTCGATACCCATCATGTGAATGAACGCACTGTAACAGCAGTTCCCCCCCCCCCCCCCTCAGTTTAACACTGTTAGCTCTGTCAGCACTGTTGTCGTTGTTAGCGCTGTTCACGCTGTTAGCTTCGTTAGCTGCTAGCTGCCGGCTGCCAGCTCAGACATGTCTCAGTCTCCATGTTGAGAGCTGTGTGGAGACAATCCCGGCTGTATGGGTTGTAGCTGCTGCTGTAGTGGGCCAATCACACGTCACATTAAGTCGGAGAACGCTTGCGATGATTGGCTGAGAGCAAAACCATACAAATAGTAATTTTCTAGATCTTGGCACAAAAAGAATGAAATGCAGGTATCGTTTGACTGGAGAAGTTTTGATCCTACTTGGTACTGGGTTCTGACGGAGTAGACTGACCCTTAAAAGCTGCTGTGTGGACATTTAAAAAAAGCCTATTGTGTCGTGTGTGTTCTGTCTGCTGCTTCTTTTCTATCCTATTATGACATCGCCGTAAAAAAACATGTAAACCTTCGGAGACATTGAACAAATCCAACAACATCAGCTAAAACCAGCTATCTAGTGGGAAAAAGAAGAATCAATACTTATTTTGTTACAACACCCAAGTCAGAGGGCCTGATGTAATTTTGTTGTGATCCAGAAAGGCACATGCTTGCAGCATCAGCCTGAATGCAAGTATAGATTTTAACCTTGAAACATGAAGATGATGGATGATTTCTACCGTTATGTGTCTTGACTCAAAGTGCTTCCCAGTGGTAGTGTGATGGAACACCATCTCTTTGCAGACAAAGTGTCCATTATAGCAATAGTTTGGTTTGGAGCCCCCATAAAAGCCATATACCTCTGTCTAGACAGCACTTTATCAGTGCAGTGATTGTACACTACAAATGTGCTGATATGTGGCTTAAAGCTCTGCAAACAGTGTCTAATGTTTTCTTGTCTTTCTCTTTCATGTGCTGTCTCCTCTTTTGTCCTGCCAACGCCCTACCAGGTAAGACCACTCCCTTTACTTTAATATCTCTGTCATAATGGCCACGGCCTTTCTCCCAAACCACATCTGCTAACCCCCCCCCCCCCATCATACCTCAAAGGAGCACTGGATCTGTAGACATAGGAGGTGGCTTGGATTTTCTGTAAACATATAGTCATGTTTGAATATTTGAGTTGATGTACTTGCGTTTTAGTTGTATTTAGTTGTGTTTATATCTGGTTTCCATCTTTATGCTATATAACGCAAGCACAATTTACAATTAGTACATAATGTTTTGGTGTGTACCTGGCCAAGAGCTTTTTGACATCCATCAGTGGTTTCTCAACCTTTTACGTGATAAGGACCCCTAAATTGATAAATATTAGGTCACGGACCCCCATTTGATAAGATTTCGCTTCAAGGACCTCCATCTGAAAACATTTTGGTTGGAAATAGGGATTCACTGATCCTAGTTTTTCAGTCCCGAATAGTGATACCTGGGCTTTAGATATCGGCCTAGTGAATTGTTACATATTATTAAAATAATAAATTGTACAACAACAACTTGGCAAAAACATCTTCAAAATGAACAGGAATTACAATTCACGTGTAAACCTTTTAAATGCTGCAACAAATTGGTCAAAACTTCAACAAGAATTCAAATTTCAATATATAATGTATAGAGTATATAAACATATAATTGAATTCAATAGTTCGGCACCATTGTCACCGATATCCGATCCAGCTATTTGAGTCAATATCGGCCCGATATCCAATCCGGTATTGGTATCGCGACATCCCTAGTTGGAAATTAACACCAGCCAAATGCTGGTAAAATATGCAAGTGGCTGCTAGATTTGCTTCACTCACTAGCCAAAAAAACAATGGTAATCTATTCAGTGGCGGGTATATTTTAGAATCCACCAGCCACAGTGGCAGGTGGACAAAAAAGTTAGATACGATTAAGACCAGAATTCTATAGTTGTCAACTACAGCTGGGGAGATAACCGTGAAGGAATGAAACCTATGATCAGAGTAGTCACTTACCTCACTGCCATTTTCCATGCATTCCTCAGCTCATATGACTTGGACATGATTCTGCATGCAAAATGAGTAAATTCATGGTACTTTGGGTGGGAAACTGGGAATTTGTTGAATCATTTATGACACTCCGACTGTGTTTTGAAAAACGTGTTTTAGCTTTCGAAGAGAAGATGCCAAATGAGAGTGCACTGTCCTGTTTGGACTGTTTTCTGTGTGCTCGGTACTCTTCACAACAACGCTCATCGAGACAGTGAAAGTAATGTGTCCAGTCGGTGCTCTGTGTCGTGTAAGAAAACAGACAAGGACATCGAAAGAGGAGTGAAGAGCTCCATTCAATTTAAGTAGGGAAGATTACAGCGAGTAAAAAGCCTACAGTGCTCCATTTTAGCAGGCCCGGCAGCTGAACTGTCTGCTGCCCTTTTGTTTTGAACTCATTGTGCATGAAGAGCGCTGATCTCCAGCTGGAGAACTGGACGGGCTGTCAAAAGCAGAAGGGTTTCGCTCAGGCAGATGCCTTTGCGCTTTGATGGAACCTCGACCACCGCTGACGATGACACGATGAAGAGCGGCAGCAGAGACAACAGTTTGTCAGTTTGTCAGGGGATCGGGTGCTGTTGCCAGGGACGGACGTCTTTTGTCATGAGTATTAAAAGAGCTCTTCAGTCAAAACAAGGCTGCTCAGTCTGTCATTAAAGCTCGCAGACGAGTTTTCCTTTCATGTGCTCCCCACTCAGGGCCCTTCCCATCCTGTTAAAGTGGTCCCAGCCAAGCCCCTCTTCCTCTAGATCCAACAAGTCCACCAAGTAGCTTATAAAACTGAGGCGCCTGGACCGATGATGGACTGAGACGCATTTGAAGCTAAATATACACCTTTGATCAAGTTTACAGCTTTGATAGAAAGTCAGAGTCCAGACGCAACAGGAAGCCTGGCCCACACTAAAAGATTTTTCAGATCTTAACAGATTTTGAATTTCTTGTGTAGTGTGTACCCGGCATTAGTGTGTGGTGTGATCACCACACACACTCACTTGCGTTGTTGCCACAAATTAACAAGTTGGTCCTCCCTTTCTGAGCCCCATCCTGCTGTACTACTACTTTATGTTTTGTGTTTTACATTAGCTCATGAATTAGCTGCGGCGGTTGTGGTTGTCCTTCCGCTTCAGTCACCTTGGTTCTCAATTGGCTATCGTTCTTTCTCACGTGACTACGTCATCGGCTGTCCTCGGGGTTCCCCACACACAACAGGATATCCGATCGTACATATTGAACATGTTTAATATTTCTGATTTGAGATCGGTGCCACCAGGATGGACTTCAGAGACGATCGGGGGATGTAAAAAAACACTCTTAACATACCTCACACCACAGGAATATCTGGAAAGATAATCTTTAGAACCATCAAAAAATCTGGGCTTTGCTGACGATCGTCGGGAGGGGGGAAGTGGGCCCAAAATCGGCTTGATTCTCATGTAGTGTGTGGCCAGCATAAGTGAAACTATGTCATCTTAAGGCTCTACACTGCATCCACTTTGGAGAGCATTTTTGAAAAGCTCTATTCTTAATGACTGAACATGCTGGCTTACTGAGAACACGAACATGTACCACTGCTCCGTCTCTACAGCACTTGACTTGATAAAGTTTGGGTCTTTGAATGAGGAGGCAGCACTGGTGCTAGTAAGCATTAGCATCTAAGTACCTTACAGTGTGCTGTAGCATTACTGAGAAACAGCGGAGGCTTTGTGCAATTCCTAATAGGATTTTAATGCCGTCTCTTTGTGGCTCAGAGAAGATTTCTGCTGATTAAATTCCAGACCGGCCTTGAGAATTGAATAAACACACCTGAGACCCTAAGAAGTACAAAAACTGCAGAAAGAACGTGCAGCTTTGATGTGCATTGGCTCCATTCAGCGCTGTTTATACCCCTTCGTTGTCACACTGGCTTATTGATTGATGTCGAGTTTTACGTAAGCTCCGGTTTGTAAAGGCAGAGACTACCGTGTTTGCCGTAGCATGCCAAGCTCTTCTCCCTGTTTGGTGTGGAATTGCTTCAGCCCTTTCAGTGGAAGTGGCCACTACAATGGCCACATCACGCCGCTCTGAGTGAGACAAAACACCTGTCAGGAGTGGTCACGCCTCATCACGGTGTCTGTTAAAGTGGGAGGTCCTCTTGTCACTCAGCGCAGTGCCCCTATCTTCTCCTTAATACCATGTTTTTGGAGGAGGAAGCTCTTAAAAGGGCCTCTTCAACCGTCCACACACGTTTTCCTGCATCAAATTTTCTTTTTTTCTTCTTCTTGTTACTCTTCCCTGAGATGAGGCAGCGTGTTTGAGTTGCTGTGCTCTTGGTCTGGTGTGTGTGTGCATATTTGTTTGTGTGTATGTAGGAATGTTCGTGTAGAGCCACAGAGGTGGATTTGGCCACCATGTCACACACAGCGGGGTCCCTCTGACATGAAAAGGGCACACTTGAGCAGTTTGATGTGTGTGTGCGTGTGTGTGTGTGTGTGTGTGTGCGTGTGTGTGTGCGCGTGTGTGAAGAGGCTGGAATGCAGATTTCATATCCTCCCAGATAATGAGATTAAGGACGTTCCATCTGGGGGAGGAATTCCAGCTATCCCTCTTCCAGCCGCCGCAGACCTCTGCTGCTCCGAGACGGAGAGCTGGTGCAGCTCTGCATCTACGCTGCTCTTTCTTCTGTTCTCTTAATTTAGCTGCTTTTCAGTCGATCCAAAAATCTGTGAAATCTCATCAGTGAAATTATCTTAATTTTTTCGGAAGAAAACTGATTTTGGAGAATGATTTCTTTCACTGGAAAGGACGGTGTAATTTGTTTCTAATTATCGGCAAAAGTGAAACACTATTTGGTTTTTACATTTCTACTTAATTCAAATAATTGCTAGTGTAAAATGTGAAATTTGCATAGCATAGATACAGATATGGAGAGAGAAGTTTCTGATCAAAGTTCATATTTACTTGGGTTGTAACTAGGGCTGTTAAAGTTAACGCGATAATAACGCATTAACGCAACTTCTGATTTTTAGGTTGTGGCAAGTGTGGTAAGTCCAAACTTACGCTGAATTTGGTGAGGAAAAACTGGCATGGCCATTTTCAAAGGGGTCCCTTGACATCTGACCTCACGATATGTGAATGAAAAATGGGTACCCACGAGTCTCCCCTTTACATGCCCACTTTATGATAATCACATGCAGTTTAGGGCAAGTCATAGTCAAGTCAGCACTCTGACACACTGACAGCTGTTGTTGCCTGTTGGGCTGCAGTTTGCCATGTTATTTTTGAGCATATTTTTTATGCTAAATGCAGTACCTGTGAGGGTTTCTGGACAATATTTGTCATGGTTTTGCATTGTTAATTGATTTCCAATAATAAATATATACATAAATTTGCATAAAGCAGCATATTTGTCCACTCCAATGTTGATAAGACTATTAAATACTTGACAAATCTCCCTTTAAGGTATATTTTGAATAGATAAAAAATGTGTGATTTATTTGCGATTAATCGCAATTAACTATGGACAATCATGGGATTAATCGCGATTAAATATTTAAATTGATTGACAGCCTTAGTTTAAATGCATAGCTGTCATTTTTTCTAATAATTAGGATTTTAGATTTTTTTTTCAAAGAAATTCATCTGGAAATCAACACAACTACAGTATGTCATTATCATATAATTTACTGTTTCTTTCCTAAAATTCAAATAAAAGAGTAGAACATTATTAATAGATTAGGTATTAACAATAAATCATAATTGATAGGCCTTATATACAGTTATTCAAGTGTTTTTCATCTTTGCACGTCTATTATATATAAGACATAGACCGATCAGCCATAACATTAGGTCAGCATGGGCACCCTGACCGATATGCGGCTACGCAACACCATACACAACAAACTGCGATGCACTGTGTGTTCTGACACCTTTCTATCTGAACCAGCATGAACTTTTTCAGCAATGTGAGCTACAGTAGCTCTTCTATTGGATCGGACAACACGGGCCAGCCTTCGCTCCCCACGTTCATCAATGAGCCTTGGGTCTGATCCTGTCGCCGGTTCACCGGTTTTCCTTCCTTGGACATCTTCTGGTAGGTCCTGACCACTGCAGACCGGGAACATCCCACAAGAGCTGCAGTTTTGGAGATGCTCTGACCCAGTCGTCTAGCCATCACAATTTGGCCCTTGTCAAAGTCGCTCACATCCTTACGCTTGCCCATTTTTTCTGCTTCCAACACAAAGTTCAAAGTTCAAAATGTTAACTTGCTGTCTAATATATCCCCCCCCGCCCCGCTACCAGGTGCCATTGTAACGAGATAATCAATGTTATTCAGTGGTCTTAATGTTATGGCTGATCGGTGTGTATATCTTAAACAGACAAACATTTCTATTCATTCCAGTTTATAAGATAAAGAATAAATCAAGCCAGGAATGTAAATCAAGATGACTCCTGGAAACCTGCATTTGAGCCATGAAACCCCCTCAGCAGGGTCTGTTTTTCTCAGCTAAGCTTGGCCATATTTCATACTGACATGCATACATGAAGTTATGATACCCCAGCCGACAGCCACAGCAGGACTGCAGCAACATGAACACGGGAGATTTCTGGTCAACAGATATTTCACAAATGTTGCTACAAGGTTTATAGTTTAACAAATGCATTTCCATGTAAATCTCTCGACCTGTAACTCCATCCCATGTCTCGGTTTACCGCCGTGCGTCTGTCTGTTCTGTGGAATGCTAACAGCAGTTTAGAGTGGTAGATGGTCTGTACACTTATTATGGCCTGCCAAATTACACACCACAATATCCCCTTTCCTTTCTAACCAGTGCTTTGTAACACATGAATTCATTACTCAGGTGTCATTCAGACGCAGAGAGAGCTCTTGAAAGCTGTGCGTGTGTTCTCGTGTTAATCCCTGCATGCAACCGCACCAGTGACATGACTGCCTGTGTGTTTGTGTGCATGCATGTGTGTAAAATGCTGCATGCCTCTGTACCAGTGCAGTACGTGAGATCCCACACGGTGACTGGCACTGGGACACCCACCTACTTTATGGTATGTGTGTGGGACTCTGTGAGAGTGTGTGTGTGTGTGTGTGTGTGTGTGTGTGTGTGCAACTTGAGCCCCTCCACGTGACAGCTCTAGTCCCATCCTGCCCATTCACCCATAATGACTGGCCCTCCTGAGACACCACACACACACACACACACACACACACACACACACACACACACTCCCAGCATGGGTGACTTCCGACATGGGAGTTCTCTGGCATTTTCCCAGAGCCTCTTCCTCGGTTCACAGCTAAACGAGAAAATGATGCACTGCATGGACTTCAAAGCTCTCTAAGTGTGTGCGTGCGTGTGTGTGTGTGTGTGTGTGTGTGTGTGTGTGTGTGTGTGTGTGTGTGTGTGTGTGTGTGTGTGTGTGTGTGTCAGGGGAGAATAAGGAATGAAAGGCACACCTAAGCAAAGAGTAGAGATGTCAGGTAGGAATGGTGCAGCTCCGAGAGGCAGAGACCTATAGTGAAGAGATGAGACAAGTTCATACATGTCAGAAGCTGATCCTGTGTCAGCCTGCACCTACATTCCTCTCTCTCTCTCTCTCTCTCTCTCTCTCTCTCTCTCTCTCTCTCTCTCTCTCTGTGTGTGTAAACGCTATTCCTTCGGATCAAGTGAATCTGGTGGGCGGAATTTACTCATGTGTTGCGCTGATGTGTTTGTGTGTGTCTAAGTGCACTCGGCACAAAATGGGCTCATAATGTCATTTTAATGACGCTGTAATAGCCTAATAATGAGCAGCCAATAATCATCATTTGCCTAATGGGCATAGCTTCACAGCTAATCACTTGGACATGGCTCTGGGTTTCAGTCTTTTCTTCTCTTCCTCTCCTCACCCACAGATGTGACGGTAACACGGTTGTAAAGCAGCAGTTATCAGCAGGGCCTTTGGCTGAGGACGTTCATTACCGATGATGAGAAATTCTTATGTTTCCAATCAAATGTTGCATAAGTTTTAAGTGACTTTCAGTCAGTTCTGTTTCCATCAACTACCTTTATGTGCTTTTATTCAAGATGACAAGATTACAAAATTAATTAAGCATTAGTGACTCTGATACTTCACTGCTGCGTCCCACCTAAGATGGCATTTTTTTTTCAATTAACAAATTTCTCTCTTCTGGTCTTCTGGTCCACACGTACCCCGTGAGGTTTTTATCAGCCTGCAACAAGGCAAAGGCCCCCGTCTGGACTGATTACGTACTCCCCAACACCCCCGCTCTGTTATTATGTAACAGTGAGTGGCAGCATTACATGAATGCTTTGTCTAATGTAGAGGAACTGCAACGTCAAGATGCATTTGTTTCCGTCAGCCTTTACCGAATCTTCTCTTTTTCAATATGCCAACTTTTCTTCTTCACCCAAGTTTTAAAACTTTGTTGTGATTTTTCAGATTTAAAAAAAAAAAATCTTCTTTTGGCCATGCTAGTGGTATGACTCGAGGGATCCCAATGTTGGTCTGTCCACCACTTTGATCCAGACTGAAGTACCTCAACAGTAATGGGATGAATTACCATTAAAATTGGTACAGATTTTCATGGTGCCCAGAGGATAAATGCTAACGACTGTAGTGATCCTCTGGCTTTTCCTCTGGGTGCCACCATGAGGATCAAATTTGTAGTTATGGGTGAAATGTCTCACCACCTATTATATGGATTGACATGAAATTTGGTACAGACAATCATGTCCCCCTCAGGTTGAATTGTAGTCACTTTCATGATCCTCTGACTTCTAGCACCGTCATCAGGTCACTTTATTTTTTCCAATACCTTGGGTAAAGCCACTACGAAGAACTTTAATTTAGTGTAGATTCTGGCGGTCCCTCTGGACAAAAGCGGTAGTGTTCCCTAACACCAGAGTCCCTTTAGAAAACCTCTCATTTTACTGCAGCAGGGTCTGACAGTGTGCCCCGCTTAGTCCTGGTTCTGGTTCTCCTGTGCCTCCTTTCCCTCCAGTGGGCCCAGCAATACGTCCTGGGCCTCCAGCAGAGTGGTGTCGGTTCCCAGCGGGGACTGGTGGAGCAGCGAGGCGGAGCTCTGCTCCTGGCCGGAGGAGGAGCTGCTGCTGCCGGGTGCGGAGCTCTCCACTTTCTGCCGGAGCTCCGACTGCAGGTCTAAGGCGGCAGCAAAGCCAAATCTGGGTCTGTCTACGGTGGGCTGGTCGCTGCCGGAGGCCCCACTGGAGTCTGAGCTGAAGGAGTTTCTGGTGAATCTGCATGATTTCGTCTGATTTCATGCATTCTGATGACAAGCATTAAGAGTAACTATATTGAAATAGCAAATCTTTCGCTGATGGTCTCGTTTGCTTATAGGTCATATAGAGGCATCAGTATTAAATTGATTGTTTCATAACCAGTTAAAAGTTCCTCACAGTAACTTTAACAATCATAGGTTTATGGCCAAATATCTGCAAAACTAATGAAATTCCCATCAGCCTCAGCTGTACTTTGTGTTCAGTGCTAATTAGCAAATGTTAGCATGCTAACAAGCTAAACCAAGATGGTGAACACGGTAGACATTACACCAGCTTACCATCAGCATTTTAGCATTGCTTCTTTGAGCATGTTAGCATACTGAGATTAGCATTTAGCTCAAAGCACCTGAGAACAGGGCCTCAAGCATGCCTGTGGACTCGTCTTGTTCATGAGCAAATTGAAACTGCCATATGTTGTAACAGAGGAAGGTCGTACTTTAGATAGTTTTCTGAAATTCTGACATGAATTAGGGCCATTTTTGTAGTCCTCTCTGACTGATTTTGATTTTTACAATTTTATTGCATATCTAGTTTCCACCAGCTGACCAGATCAACACTACACTAATGTGAATGTCAGCTGCAGATGTAGACGTTTATAAAACACTCCTTTATTAGTACCTAGCCTGATTGATTACTTAACACCACACCGTATCCAAGCGTCTGCAGTCACTCAAGGAGACTACAAGTGACATGAATGTAAAACATTAGGCAAATATTTTGGCCCGACGTCCCCGCGCTCACATTTTTCTGAAGTAGGTCGGTGCTTGAAAGCTTCCCCGTAAAATGCTGTCCCTCTATTAATGACTATTAATAAAAGTTTCATACTGCAAACTTTCAGTGTAGGCTGTAATAAAACTTGTATTTTCTCTATCAGTGCCTGTCATCACTGTCAGCATATAGTCAATACGTGGGAACTCTTTGGTTGTGTTGAAATACTTAGCGGTGATGGCGTGACATCTTGGAAAGAGACACCAGCTTTTGGGTTTAAATCTTCCTGTCATCACACATACACCCTGCTGAAGTGTCCTTGCATGAGACGTCCTCCCCCTGCTGATCTGGGACAGACCCTGACCTCCAACCTCCCCGGAGGGTTTCAAGACAAAACTCTACAAAAATCACATAATTATATGTTGTTCATCACAGTGTTGTTAATGTCCCCTTTACATGCTGTCTGCTCGTCTTCACTGCAGCCTGTCTCTTTTAGTAGATAGATGGATTGTAATTCCTCCATTGTCCCCCCTGTGGACACTCGGTATGTAACCAAACCCCGCAACTCGCAAAATAGCTTAACCAGATGGCTGCAGCGGAGCCGTCCTGCAATGAAATCCACTTCTCCTCTTTCTCAAAGTCTTGACGGCTCCCCTTTCACTTTGCTTTATGTCTGCTGTTGAGTCAAAGACAGAACCTGAGTGTCCCGCTCACTATAACGCCACACAAAACACCGGTGCTGGTTACAATGGCGTTGTTGTCTGCGCTCTTTATTGTGGCTAGGCTAGTCTATAAAAAAAGATCTCACCTCGTGAAAGACGGGGTGTGGTGGGAGGTGTTTGCGTGTGTGTTTGGAGCCCTTTCTCTGTTTTCCTCATTCACTTTTTCTTTTCTGCCAAGTTGCGTCATATTGGGAGAGTTTACCGCCGGCTGGAAACTGCATTCACCAACAGCAGATACACGCACAGATTTCCATGTGGACCTTGTCATGCCAGCCAGGCTGTTGTTTGTGTGTGTGTGTGTGTGTGTGTGTGTGAGAGGAGAGCAGGACCCTAGCGAGCGGCATGTCTCTTGCTCTCCCTGTGGGAACATAGGTGGCCATTGTTGGGTGCTCAGAGCGGCGGACAGATGGAGGCGAGTTGCTGACGGTAAAGCTGGAAGGAAGCCCAAAAATACTGGGGCAACTGGGCTCACTGGCATGTGTGTGTGTCTGTGTTGGGAGTTCTTCGTGGTAATACCCTCACCCAATATGTGCACACACACACATACACACACACACACACACACACACACACACACACACACACACACCCCGACCGTCCTCCTCTTTATTAATTTAATTATCTGTGTGGAATGGATTTTGCAGCCAAGCCCTCATTCCCATACCACAGTAAACGGAGGTCCTGTCTACATGTATACAGATATTTTTAAAAACGGATATTTTCCTTTTGGCCAACAGTTTTGTTTTCACAAAAGCAAATATTTTTGAAAACGCCTTCCAAGGTTCAGATTTTTAAAAAAACTTTGTTTCTTTGTATCTGTGTGAACGTGTCAAACGGAGCGAATGATGACATCCTCTCCTCATTTCACGCATGCCCATTGTTGCTTTGTGTAATCAGCATGCGGCGGAAACAATAACAAAGATGGCGGACTACCGGCTTTTCTACGTTTTGTTAGCACTGCTCGGACTAATTACTACTTTACATTTGAAAAATGTTCCAGTCACAGGAGGCCAAAGCAGGAACACATTTAACATGTCGAGGCCGAACGGTGAGTGAATGTGACGAGGTTTGGAGCGGCTATAGACATAAACCTGAATAACCTCCCTTTCCTCATTTATGCATGTAAAGAGACAGTTGATGACAGCAGAGTGATGACTGTCATGCAGTTCAACCAGGAATCCCAGCCCCCCACCAACAATAACTGTTATCCAACTGACTGTAATGAAACCGAAGGAAGTAGGGATGCACCGATCTGACTTTTTCAGTCCAGATACCGATAGTGATACCTGGGCTTTGGGTGTCTCCTGGGATCATTCTTTTATATCTAAGGCAACATCAGGCTTGATTTAAACATTGCTTTCCTAACTTTGTAGAACAAAATGTGACCAATGAATACATAGATATACATTTATTTAATTGTTATTTATTATTAAAATAATAAAATCGTACTCCAGCAACTGGTCAAAACTTAAACAGGAATTAAAATTACAGTAGATAATTTACTTAATATATAAACATAAGATTGAATTGAATAAATTGGCCCCTTTGTCACCGATATCCGATCCACCTATTTGAGTCAGTATCGGCCCGAAATCCGATCCGGTATCGGTATCTGTGCAACCTTAGAAGGAAAGCAAATGAGAAGGTTGGTATCAAAATTCCTTGACCTTTAACTTGTGATCTCACTTGTGGTGACATGTAACTATTACGGCGAGCGTTAGGAGTCGTTTTTGCGTTCGAGTGTGGACGGAGATATTTTGTAAAACGAAGGTTGTGTGGACAGATGTTTTTTTTTGTTTTAATGGAGGGGACATTATCCGTTTTAAAAATATCTGTACTGTACTGAGTTGGGCCACTGACTTAATTTAACCTGAGGATTATGGGAAATGTAGTCAAACCAGCCCCAGGAGCTTTCATGCTATACTGCAGTGTAGTTTTACAAGTGTGCTACTGCTTCCATTATGATGGATACAGTTTTCCAGCAGTTATGTGGAAGCATTAGTTTTATGTCACCTCAAAAAGTAATTCACATCAGTCAGGACTATAATATCGGCGGATACTGCATTATATCAGAACACTAACTTTGAAGCTTGACATTGGGGAATTGACCCATAGTGCAAACCCAGATGGTAAATGTGTTCTCACATGGACACCACTTTCTCTCTTTTACTTCTCAAACAGCTGGAAGTGTAGCCGGCAGAGACAAGTGGATTTCTGCTATTCCTGGGCCATCTGCTGCTGACTGGCGTAAATGTTGGGCAGCTAATGGATGTTAAATAAGGCTGTGGTCTGTGTGCAGGCCTGCGAAACACTGCGGCCTGAGGCCAGCGCTGGATCTCTACTGTATTGTCAACATCGGCTTTTAAGGATTCATTTGGTGCTCCAGCAGTGCTGTTTTACTTATCCCGAGGAGTTGTTGAAGGTCGGTGGCTAGAGACCAGAGAAGCAGGGTTTACTCCTCGTCCTGTGTTTATTTCATATTGACCCGATGGGCTGTTTTTTACAAGAAAACCGAAGAAAAACAATCTGCATCAGAAGGGGACAATAATTATTGTACTGTAAGAGGGCAGCCACCACAGCACACATGTAATCTCCAACCCAAAATGTTTTCTGTTGAGCTTTTCCTCCTCTTTGGAAGTTTTATTTAGGTCAGAAGAAACTACATTTACCCCTGAGAGATTATTTCCAGGCGATGTAGTGAACAGTAGGAGGGTAAACTATCCTTCTTATCTTTTCGCTGCTATAAAACTGTCGTAAATGTAAGCCAAGTTATTTAAGTTGTTAACAGATGAAAATGGGGCGTAATAAGGATGAAAAACATGACTGCCCTGTAAATGTAATTGAGATCTATTGCTTCAGTCAAGCAAAACTGCTTAACCACTCTGTGGTTCCAGCTTCTCCAATGAAAGGATTTGCTGCTCTGTTTCATGTCATGAAAATGAAATATCTTTGGGTATTGGACTGTTGATTAAGCAATTTAAGAAGTCACTTTAGACTCTGAGAATTTCAGAATTTTTGACAATTTTTTTGGCATTCCATAGCTTATACAATTAAACAATGAATCAAAACTAGGGATGTCAATCGATTAAAATATTTAATTGCAATTAATTGCATGATTGTCCATAGTTAATCGCAAATTAATAATAATAATTAGTAAGGATGTTAATCGATTAAAATAGTTAATCGTGATTAATCGCAAATTAATTTTTTATCTGCTCAAAATGTACCTTAAAGGGAGATTTGTCAAGTATTTAATACTCAACATGGGAGTGGACAAATGTGCTTGCTTTATTCAAATGCTTGTATATATTTATTATTGAAAATCAATTAGCAGCACAAAACAATGACAAATATTGTCTAGAAACCCTCACAGGTACTGCATCTAGCATAACAAAATATGCTTGAATCATAACATGGCAAATTCAAGCCCAACAGGCAACAACAGCTGTCAGTGTGTCAGTGTGCTGACTTGACTATGACTTGCCCCAAACTGCACATGATTATCATAAAGTCGGCATGTTTGTAAAGGGGAGACTCGTGGGTACCCATAGAACCCATTTTCATTCACATATCTTGGAGGTCAGAGGTCAAGGGAACCCTTTGAAAATGGCCATATGATGCCAGAATCTTCACTCTAGCTTTAAAACTGAGCCCGCTACAACCTAACAAGACTCGGTCAAAACCGAGTATATGTCTGGACCGTGTATGGTCAGTCTGTGAATTTGTGGCTAAAGTGTTACACAAATAGTCAGTGGTCATGTCTCTAATGTTAAATCCAGCGGTACATGTCCACCAGGTCCGGCGAGGACACTATGGGAAGCGCTTCTTCACTCAACTGGCCGTTCAAGCGGTGACGTATCCTATCGTGGAATGCACCTGATTGGTCCCTGGTTTTCTGCTCGCTGTTTCAAGCAGAAAACAACATGGCAGCCTGCTCATAAACTTTCTGTTATTCCGTCTAAACAATCCACCAAAATCTACTTCTGAAAACATTTTAAGGGAGAAAAAGGCTATGCAACTGCTGAATCTCCTTTCATTTTAGAACTAGATTGCCTAGTTTCACAGCTCGGTCCAAGTTTCGTGAGCCGGGCGCGTCGCGCTGGACGGGCTCATTTGCATAAAGAGCGACGTCCAATGAGGAAACTCCAACACTCAGCCAGACTCAGTGACAGGCTTTTGCGTTTGTAGGGCTGGCCCTCTGCGATCCAGCCAAAAATAGCAAGTTGCGTTTATGCATTAATGAAATTATCGGCGTTAAAACGAATTTGCGTTCATACGTTATTATGGCGTTAACTTTGACAACCCAAATCAAAACATATAATAGATTGTCCTTTGATGAAAATAATCGTGATTAATTAATACGTATTTACAGCCCTGGAATAAATAGTGACTCTACCCTAACAGCAACTGTAAGATGACCAGAAGCTCATCACTCACAGAGCCATTAGCAGCACACACAGATCTCTGACAGAGCACATCCTCTCAGGGACGGAAACGTCTCCAGGCTTTCAGCCTCACTGGATCTGTACAACTAGATCAGACGGTGCCTGCCTTCACACCTGCTACAGCCCTTGATGATAGTGTCAAGGGATGCACACACACACACACACACACACAGAGCTACATAAGTACTTGCACACACACACACCCTCCTCATTCTAACCCCCAGGCATGGCTGTTGAACACCGCATCAGAGGCTCGGTATATGAGGCAGCATGTTGATTACAGCATTTAATTAGTGGTTCGTGACATGACTGTTCTGTGATGTTATTAAACCCACCCAGAGCCAATTAGACTGATTATACACCCCTCTCCTGGTCCATTATACAAGAGGCTGGCCATGTCTGCTAATAGAGTGGTCTGGTTTGGAGTCCTAAAACCCAGAAGGGAGATGGCTTTATTTTTCTTTTAGCGATGGCTTCCCTCTGCTGAAAAGCAATTATGATTTGAATGGAGTTTTGGTTAGATGAGATGAGGTCTGTGGTTGAGACGTGCTCCAGACGGTTGCAGCGGTTTATTCAGTGAGAGAAAATAAACCATTAAAAGGAACTGAACCACACCGCCCTGAAGCCTTAAACAGCCTTAAACGCTTTAACACTTGTTCCCTTGTCAATTTAGCCAAATTCCATGTAGGTTTAATTCTAGTTATTCTATGTTAAACACAGCTGATTTACAGCACCACTGGAAAAAAAAAAACATTGAGGTTGTACAATAGCTAGTATACAGTATAACAACTCACTTAGAGACTAATCTGGGGAAGTATGCAGCACAAGTAAACAAGTCAGCAGTACTGCCATAAACCTGCACATTAACACTGTGGTGTATGAACAGATTTCACCTTTTAACCACTTTTGTGCAAGTTTCGCTGAGAAATATGTCCAGGAGATTTGTTATGTGGTACCTATGGTACTAGACGTCTGCAGATATAAACCACTCAAACTTGGAAATAAAATATGAAGTCATTTTCATTTTAATTAATCTCCATGAAGTCCTCCTGCTGTCTACATAATCGTCAAACTCTCTGCATAGTCATGTTATCTGGCTGCAAAGAAGGGAATTATACTTTTGCAATTTCAAATTTCAAACCTTTTGTGTTTTCTTTTTCATGACTAAACATCTGATTACAGTGCAAGAAATCATGACGGTTTTCTTATTTAAAATAGCAAATTCTTAAAAGTAAAGGCATTAATGCAATATTAAATACTCGTGATTAACTATGGACAATCATGCGATTAATCAGGATTAAATATTTTAATTGATGGACGGCCCTAATCAAAGCAATGTAAATCACTAGCTTTCCCAGTGCTTTTAACCACAGCCCCCAGTCTTCATCAGCATAGAGAGCAAGAGTTTCCTCAGTGGTCATTTGCTCAGTGGTTTCAGTTCAACTGTGCAACCGCAGCAACTAACTCCTCTGGTGAGCACAAGACATAAATCAGCCAGCAGATAACTCTATACCTCTCCTCTATGTTATGTGATATAATGGTGTTCTATTTGTAATATTAATCAGCGGAAGAAATACTGAAACTCAGCCTCGGTGTACGTCAAGTTGCAGCAACTTTAGAAAACAAATGGATTTAGATGTTGAAATCACTCAGTGATGAAGGCACACAACTGGATGTATGAAAGCTCATTCATAAGTTACTGCTGTCCTCAATTTGTCTGCTGGCACTTAGCGTTTGTTTATTGACACGTCAGAGTGCACAGACACATGATTTGCTGATGCCACCATCAAGTAACTATAAGTTCATCAAGTTACAGTCAGGAAGGCAGGAGTCGTTAATCTGTCATACTTCTCATTAGTTTGTAGCGTGTCACATCCTCCATCGACCACAGTCATCAGTGGAGTTATTGTTCATGCGTGATGCTTGCAGGTTTGAGGATCTGGGCTGTGCAGGGACTTGTCTCGGGGTGAAGTCATGCTCGGAGCAGTTTGGGAGGCTGCAGATTCCTGCTTGTGGTAGTCTGGAATTCCGACAGCTGGTTTGGACGGATGGATGAGGAACTGTTGATGTGAAATCAAACAAATCAATCATCTCACAGCCAAACTGCTCCGCAGCTGCTGGAGGAAAGTTCCTTTGCACCGACTCACATCGGGTTGTGTTGATTCTCCTGCTCGCGGCAACCTCTGTCGCCCTTTGTTTTAGATGAAATGGCTGAACCATTTCATCCTGGAGGATTATGGGAAAGGTGCGCCGTCAGCGATGTCTCGCCTTTGTGGCTGACGCTTTCTATCACATGTAATGACCTGCTCTTCAAAGCGGGCTGGAGAGAGATTACAGTGAGGGATGTATGTTGACATTGCCATAGACTCTAACCTTAACACATGACCTGTTTTTTGATTAAACTGGAAATTTAATAACCAATGTCAGCAAATCGGAAGAGAAATGAGATCCATCGTTTCTCAGGTTGATTTTGTGCCAGTAAAAACATTTCGTGAGAACATGCATCAACCCCTTAAGGTGAGGAAGTGACTTTTATTTGTCTTCTGCAGGGATTTATAATTAGGTAGAAACTTACAGAATAAGAATGAGGAAAAGAGAAGGCACAGATGAGCTTCCTGCATTTGTATGCAGCACATGGTGGATCAGGAGCTTACCTTAGCCAGCCAACACTCACAGGAAGGTTTCTCATCAGCTCTCATTGTCAGCCAGAACACTTAAGACGATTGCGTCCCCGGTGACCTGAAATGCGTGGGAGGTTGAGATGAAAGGATGTAGAGAGAAAGAGGAAGGGGTGGAGAGAGCGAAGAGGACAGGGGTGAGAGGAAGACAGTGATGAGGGAGAAGAGATGCAGTACTGATATTGCCACTGCGACATGATTCCTCCCTCTACTCTTTTGTGATTTTCCATTCATTTAACACGAGTCGTGGTCAGACTGACCTATGAAACTGTTGAGAATTAAAAGAGAGACTAAGCATTGAACATTCCCCCCACTGGTCATGGAGATCTAGGCATTTAGGGAGGTGAATTCCAGACAAGGATCAACAATCGCTGGTGATTCTTAGTTAAACAGGTGGAAACATAGAATGAAATACAGGGCCGGCTCTAGCCCTTATGGTGGCGTAAGCGAAATTTGGATTTGGGCGCTCTAGGGTAAGCTGGGGACACACCAAGCCGACATCAAAGAACTAGCGGCGACGAAGGCCACCAGTTGCGTTGGCTCATGTAGTCTTTGTCTTGGCCAAAAGTTGCACTCGAACACACCACAAACACTACAGCCGACGGCCAACTAACACGTACGTTCTGCGCCTGCGTGACATGAAATAACTCCCCACACCAGCAGGTGGCGGTAGTCTGTATTCATCATTCAAAAAGGGAAACCGGAAGACCGAGGACGGCGGATATACAAGCAGTTGTTATGAGGACGGCGGATATACAAGCAGTTGTTATGAGGACGGCGGATATACAAGCAGTTGTTATGATACGTACATGAAACAAAGCAGCGTTTGCCGACCATTTTCACACCTCTCTCACTCCCCACTTAGCTTCATTCCAGATGGCCATGACGCTGTGAAAATCTCCGTGTATTGGAATGATCAGATGAGATGAAGATGAAAAATGAGAAGAGCCTTCTGAGTTTTCCTTTTGACTTTACTTGTTGGCTTGCTTTCCTCACGTCCGTTTCTCTTCTCGTGCACTGATTCATTTAAGCTGAACAGCCAATCAGAGTGATTTCTCTCACCGACGGGCACCGCCACCGATTCAACATGAATGAAAAAACTCAGACACGGGCAAACTAGAGTCGACGGTGCGGGACACACCGCAGAAACTAGGCAGACAGATGCTCACCGAAGGCCCCCAACTGTCAAACGGCCGACCGTCTGCTTGGTGTGTCAGGGCCTTTAGTGTCAGAAAACTAAACCCTAGCCCCTTAAACCACAACGCACATCAGACATCACAATGGTTTTAAGACAAAAATTAAGATTTTTATTTTCATAAATAACTCTATTTATTATAATATAAATAAACAATTGGTCCCTGATATTGTTGGCTTAAAAATGTTTAGTCAGTTTCACTACAATTTACACTTTTATTAACAAATAAGTGTGACTGGGCAGATGAAAAAGAGAGTGAGAAAGAGAGTTACAGGGGTGAAAAGTGAGAAAGGGGGCCCACTGGCATTTTATTATTTTTTTCTTTACAGGGCGACCAGCTCCCTCCAGAAGGTGGCGCCCTAGGTGACCGCCTATATGGCCGATACCTTAATCCAGTCCTGATGAAAAATAAACCTTTCAAGAACATTTTAGTCTGTGGTTTAGCACAGGAAACTGAAATGTATGGTATTTAGCATCAGGGCCATAGTGGCAGGACTGATTGAACACATCTGTGCAGGTGTCTCTGTCATTGTCCTTAGTGTACAGCTATGAACTCCGTCCTCAGGTGTCTCTGTGTGTGTGTCTCTATGTGTGCATGCCGTGCTTGCGCCAGGACAGAAAGCCAGCCAGTCAGTCAGTCCACTGCTTAATGAAGTCTCTTTCATTTTGGGGAGGATGAGAGGTGGATGCACTTCATTAACCTCGATGCCACTTACAACACGCACGCACGCACGCACGCACGCACGCACGCACGCACGCACGCACGCACGCACACACACACACACACACACACACACACACACTCTCACACACACACAAGGAGGAGAGCAAAAAAAGACACAGGCTACATTGAGGGCGGAAGTAACTAAAGCACATGCCAGGCGGATGAAGATGGATGGCAACCTTTTCACTGGGCGCTTTATCTTGGCCCACACAAGACAAAAACAGCAGCTTTGTCCACGTCCCATTCTGTTTTTCCAGCGGTGAATAGAGAGACAATGTCTAATGACTAAAGACCTTGACGTTTATGGTTATTAATGACATGTCGGTTTGGCTTCAGATAGAGCTGCGGTGCGTTCATTGAAAGCAGAAACAATACCTGCTATTAAACTTCAGTACAATTCAGAGAATGTCCATCTTAATATGTCCTGTATGTTCACGCTGAGAGAATCTTTTTGGGTTGGGAAAAATGTTAGTTTCAACTTCAGTTTCACTTGTTTGTCTAGACAAGTAGGTGTCAGAATCTTGAAACAAGGCTGATTACACACTAGTATCAAGTACTAGGGATTTTACGATAGCAGAAATTTAGTAGTTCAGTTCAATTCAATTCAATTTATTTTTATATAGCGTCAAATCATAACAGAAGTTATCTCGAGACGCTTTAGTTGATACCAATACCAGTGAAATTCCACGATTCTCGATACCAATTCGATACCACGATAAAAAACAAAGGTAAAGTCACAATTCCCTCTCTCTATTATCTATTTTATATTGCTGTGAAAGCATTTTCTTGACAACTGCGTTTATTGAAGTTTCTCGCCAAAAAATACATTTTACAAGATTACATTTGAACACATCATGATAACGTGAGAATTTACCTTCGCCCAATACTCATTTTCACTGAATAGAGCATCATAATGTAAATCAATGACACCGTTTGTTAACTTTAGCTGTTAGCAGCCCGTAAGCAGCACAGTCCTGCATGGAGCTAATGTAAAATATCTCTCGTCCTGCATTCTAAACACATTTTCTATTGTCCCCAAGAAGACGGGACGCCGTAAGTCTCGAGCCCTGGCGGTACCTGCGGTACTGTAGAAAAACGAGTACCGTCACGTTTTCAGAATTTTGGCATCGACTTGGTACCAAAGTATCGGTTCTTGTGACATCCCTATTAAGTACTAAGTGTTTTCTGGAAAAAAAGTAAAATTATCTCTCCCCACTGATGGATCTTTTCACTTGTTTTGAGAAAAATCTGATTATAAGAGTTTAAAATCATCAAAACTCTGAATTGTAGGTATCGGGTATTTCCATCTGTCGATTATTCTTTCGATTAATCTGTTAACCGTTTGGTCCAAAAATGTATTAAACGATTAGTTGATTATCAAAATGATGCTGCTGATTCACTTTGTGTCAGTCATTCATCAGTCAGGATATGAGTTCCCCCGCTACTTCTCTTTAGCTTTGCAGGACAGCGTGTTAAGCAGATTAAATGCCTTGTTTAGATAATTGCTTTCACAGAATATTATGTCAAGTGTGAGTTGGTGAAGAATGCTAAATGCTTATCTTTTTATGACCCACCGTTATCTTATCTAGTGAAAGACCCCAGTTTCCTCGTCGTGACTCGTCTTCAGTTTTGGGTGTGACTTCCTTTCCTGCCCAATTTGTTTCAGTAAGAATCCTGACTGGACTGTGAGTCGACATTTGCCTTTTAAATACACCAGGCTGCTCCTTCATTAACCAGCACACTGATGTCGCAGTCCTCTCTGCTAGTGGGCGGACATGATTCAATTCATTATATCCCTCATCTGCCGAGTGCCTGTACCCGTCAGCAGCCAAGGACGTTACACTTCTCAATTACCGTCCTCTGCACGTCCTCTGCCTGCCGGCTCATAACTTCAATCTGCATTCACCATCAGTTCTCATCTCTCTGGATCTTCGGATCAAAGTTTTTGCCTGATTCAAACAGAATGTTTGTTAATGTGTGATGATTAAAGGATCACAGGATAGCTGACGGTCCCCGTCTTCCCCCTCATTTTTCCCTCACTCTTAGACTCGCCCTCTAATTCCGTGAATCTCTCGCTCGGCTGATGAATTTACGAGCTTGTGAATTGGTTAAATTAAAAGCCATTTCCACTAATAGTGAGAGCTTTAGGAGCCATTAATGGATCAGTCTATTTCGCTAAAAGCGGGAGAAGGCTGTGTTTCTGATAGAGGTGGAAATTATCTAAAGGGAAGAGAAGGATGGGACACCATAAAATAAAGAGGGGGTCAGGCAGAGGATCCAGTGATGTCATCGATGGCACCGGGAAGCATGACTGGACTCTTTGCTTTATGGACGGCTCTGGTACTTTTCGTGCCTTTTTGACTTTGACCAGATCGACATTAACTGCTTGGTTGAATTACGCAGCAAGGCCCATTGGAAGGCTCGGCCATGCCAAGCCTGCATTTAGCAGTGGACTCATGATCCTGATCCATTTGATGAATGCGTCTGGGAGAGAGCCTTCATTGCTGAGCTGCCACAGAGAACACTTGACAAGCTTAATATGAGATGGCACTTTTTAGAGTGTCCTCTTACCAGCCAAGTTTCACTTTCTCTTTTGAACGATGTGTGGTCGGTGCATTCTTTCATGAATTGTTTCTTCCTATCAGAGTCTCAGTGGTATCTGATTCCTACACTAAAAGTATTTCCAGATCAGGTGCGAATGTACGTGCAAGATATTCGCACAAAACCAAGCACGTAGTTTAATCCTTTTGTTACGTAAGTTTGTCACTTTTGGAGTCGTTTCTTCTGAAATTTTGCTGTTAGAAAAATGAACATTTGAGCAATGAAACCTGTGTCCAATATTGAATGACGGTACAAGATTAGGGGCAAGTTAGTAGCATGAGTTTGGCATCGTTCCTCAACCAACCTAGTCTACATACTGTAGTTTGTTAATTACCTGAGTCATCATCACTGGCCATTTATAACAACAAAAGCCGTCAGATGAAGGTGAATGATTGGATCAGGAAAGAGTCTTCAGTTCGCTCAAATACATAAAGATTAAGTGCGCCCGTAAACAAATAAAACCATTATGATCCTACCTTTAACACTCTGCCAGTTGGAAAACTCATTTCAAAAACCATTTTGTCGTTGTTTCGCCAAGATTGGGTCAACCCAATACTTTCTTTGTCTTGATTTAAGAACCAAAAAAGCCAAAGCATCCATCGATAGAGATTGGCGTTCCCACCTGTCTTTTCTCTAAACCGGTGTGTATTGTTCATTTGTAAAATTGATTCACACAAGAATTTATGTTCAGACACATATAGTTGCTAAGCTAGCTAGCGACACAGTCAGTGACTGTATGAACCACAGACTGTATATAAAGAGATTTATATACAGTTCACGTTTGAAACAGACAATCACGGTTATGGAAAGTTAAAGTTACATCCCCTCTCGACGTTCCTACTCTACGTACAATTCCCGAACCTCCGGCTCTGCACCCAGAGCAGCTGTCAATCACAGCTGTCAATCATTCCACCTGACCCCCTTTTTATAGCATCAAATAACTAATTAAAACCAAACTTATCAGAAAAATTAACATTTTAACATACATCAGCGTGATAAGAACTACCTAAAATGACAAAAAACATCTTTGGGAATAAATTATTTGACGTGTACTTTGATTTTTTAGTTTGGCCCATGTCCCATCCGCTAACATGGAGGGGGCGGGGATTTATGACCTATACTGCAGCCAGCCACCAGGGGGCGATCGAGATGTTTTGGCTTCACTTTTGAGGAGCTGTCATGTCGTCCATCTTTATATAGTCTATGGCCTTAGCAGCCACATACTGTGTTTCAAGTTATTTACTCATTTACATATTGTTCCGTTTCTTGTGTCGGACAACTGAATGGGTATAAAATAGTGTTTTGATAGTGTCTCATAAAGGCTACCTTCTGACCAAGGCCAACAACAAAAGACTGGTTTTCAGATTTTGTGCTTTTATTTTGTGTGGACATGGCCTGAGGCTCCACACGCACCTTGAGGTTGTACAGTATGGAGGTTTGAGGAGACACAGTCACCTCTTGCCACAGCTGGAATGTCAGGAACGTGGGGGCCGTCAGCCACACGCCTCCACGTATTGTCATCGGTTGCAGGCTTTGGTGTAAATGGACCACAGAGGAGGAGCGCTAACACGGAGCCTCTTTATATCACGGCAGCTCCCACCTTTGACTTTTCAACGCGGGCGAAGCAGCAGACTGTAGCAGGGCCTGTAGGGAGGCAGACATACACCGTCAGACTGGGAGTTGGAGGAAGGGTCAGGGCCCCCTTGTCAAAATAAAGATAACAGTCACAAAGAGATGAAACTTTGAGGCGTCTGGAGAGTCAAACGCTTTTATTCATCAAGAAATTTCTGTCAGGAATCTCCTTAAATCACACAATCTGTGCTTTTAGATGAGTATTTCTGATTCCAGACTATATATAAAGGTATTAGTATCTGAAATGGGCACTTAAGCAAGACAATGAAGATGTGACTGAACAAAACTGGCAAAAATCCACCTCAATTTATTTCCATTATAGAAATGGCTTTTTCAGTGTGTTCTGGCTGTCTATCTTGATGTCTGCTGTGGGGTGTTTAATCTCTTCCCTCACACTAAATTAATCAAGGCAGGCCCGGGCCCACAGAGGAGCTGGAGATTTGCGTTGCGTGAAATTACGCTATTGTGAAAAGATTCTGCTTGAGCGAAAGGAAACCTTCTTTGCATTTCTATCTTGTCTTGTATATAACCACGGTGCCACCATATGCAAATGGCTCATTACGAAACGTAAGTGGCCGCTGTGCTCTGAGATTAAGTTAGCCTTTGCCAATTCTTTATGGGCGTAGTCACACACTCCTAATCGCAGGAAAACACTCGTACATGCTGACACCCTGATCCAACTCACATCTAACACTATATCTGGAAAATAGATACATAAAATCACCAAATGGTTCCCGTTTTGATTACAGGCAGAGATGGTGGATCTCACTCTGCGTGGCCTCAGCAACTCGACCCTCATTTCCCGTCAGCTGAGGCAAATCCACCACAATGAAGATAAACAATCTTTGCTTTTTCTTCTGGCGAGCAGTTGTTTGGCAAAGTCCGCCAAGTTCACGTAAATTGGGGTGACATGAAGGATGTGTTGCGTGAGGTAAACAAGTACCAAAGGGATCCTTCTCTCCTTTTTCTTGTCGCGCCCTCCGGCCCATTTCTCAGCCTCTATTTATTCAAGTGCTGGAGAAAAGGAGGGGACGGTGAAAGGGTTGTATACACCTCACAGCTGGAAACTGATAGGACTTTTTACAACCCGCAGTGTCCTGCGTGTGAGAAAATGCAGTAGTCGGTCCAAGTCCCTTAGAAATCTCCCCCCTTTTCCCAGTTCTTGGCCCTGTTTGTGGATGACCTAAAGGCTCTCCAGTCCAGACTCACATATGTTCTCTGAAGCTCCCATACATCCTTTGTGAATCAGGGATCTGAAAAGGCTGCTTTTGTTCCTCCTGATGATGTCCACTACTAGTTTACAACTGGAAAACACCCTGTGGAAAAGTGGTTAACTAAACTTTGTAAAGATTTGGTTGCATTATACCCAGAAAACCAAATGATTTTGTGCAATGCCCGGTACACAACCACAATTATGACTCAGCTATCATGCATTTGGAGCAGGTTGATTATCGCAGTCACAGACTGACTTGAGTTTCCCCTTAAAGCCTTGACCAATGTGAAAACACAGGGAGGTATTTGAAAGTGTACAATAGAGCCAGAGAGGGGGAGGAAGGGATGACACATTTTTCTTCCTGTCTGTAAAATCCTTCCTTTTTTTTGGGGGGGGGGGGGGGGGATCCTTTTGAAAGGGGGCAGTATTCTTAGAGGAGGGGGGGTTCTCTTTTTGCAGTCAGCATACAACTGAGTTGCAAACAAAGACCCCCTTCCCCTGTTACAAACACACACACATTTTTGACAGGACTTCTCACGTGTGTCCATATTTACAGTTAACAGCATTAAGAGAAAAAGCTGCATGTACAGTGTGTGACACAATTTAAGGCCTGCTTTCTTTCACTTGAGACCAGATCGTTTTTCTTTGTGCTTCTATATGTTAGGGATGCACTCATCCGATACCAGTGTTTAATTAATAAGCTGTATGTCTCACTACGTGGAAGTGACTGGGCTCATTCTTTTATTTGTGAGGCAACATCAGGCTTATCATTGTTTTCCTAATTTTATAAAACAAAATGTAACAAATAAATTAGGGCTGTCAATCGATTAAACTGTTTAATTGGCCAAAGCTTAAACAGGAATTAAACTTCCAGTATATAATGTATGTGGTATATAAACATAGAATTGAATTCAATAGATCGGCCCCATTGTCACCGATGCCCGATCCAGCGATTTGAGTCAGTATCGGCCTGATATCCTATCTGGTATAGGTATCGGTGCATCCCTACTATATGCATTCATCCACTTTTTGAAAACTCATGCCAGAGAAACCTTTGATACAGAGAACAGGCTTTTTTCCCTGTTTGAAGTGCCATTGACATGCTGTGTCTGTCTGTATAATGTGTGTGTGTGGGCCATTCAGAGGCCAATGGGTCCATCTGCCATGTTTGAGGCCCTGCTCACACATATGCGTGCACGCACAGTCACACACACACTGCTGTCCACCTCTTGTCTCTATAGCGGCACCCTGCTGCCCAACTAAACGTAGATTATCATCCCCCCATCATGCCCCTTTTTAGTTCGGAACAGGCATTAAAATAATTGAATCTAACAAAGACAGTCAACAAATAATGTCCCCCCAGTTTTTAGTTTTGACAGTCACAAAAGAACACTTGTTGAACAATTGTGTATAAGGACATAGGGCCGCCCCCTCTTAGTCGATTAGTCAACTAATCTGTCGTTATGGTGTTAGTCGACTAAGATTTCCTTAGTCGATTAGTCATTTTTTAATGCTTTTTCATGCTGAATGACTTATTTCCAAGAAACTTATGAGCACATCTCTGGTAAACACAAGATTTAAAGTGGTGCTTTTGTTTGATTCTTTGTAGAGAAAACAGAAATTGACATGCATCAAAACACAAATTAGCATCCGAACTTATGCTGCCATTTGCACAGAAAAGGTCAATGAAATGGAAAAACGCTGGGTCACATGCTTGATGACCCCAGTCCTAATCACAAAACAATATTTTTGTTACTTCTGATATACATTTCTGATAAAATAACACTAAATCTTACTCAAAGAAAAAAGAAAAAAAAAGGGAAAGAATCACACAGTCACAAGCACTGCTGAATTCCCCAAGGTTGCTCACAGGACAGCTAAATGAAAAAATAATGTGAGTAAGGTGAAATTTAATAAAGGGATTTCTTTTCATTTCTGACCTTGGGTGGTACCAATGAGCATTAGTGTGCACATTCATTTCTACAAATGTTAGTACCAGGCGCTAAAAACGAGCTTGCACACACACTCACACACATTTATATTTTATCATGCATACATGTGTGTGTGTTTCAGGAAGTCCTATGACCGGCCACATCATCCCCCCGACTCTCCCTGACATGAATCACTTAGAACCAACACACTCTAAGCTAAATGAACTCCCCCTCTCGCCCACCCTTAATCACATTAGCCTAAGTGATATGGGAACGCCACGCCAGACACACACTCCGTCCTACTCTCTCTGTCTTTCAACCCAAATAAATAGCCACTCCTCCAGAGCTTTAACTTGTCTTAAGCTCCATCTTTGGATAATAGACCGTTTGCTCCCCCAAAGACCCCAGTGTGGAATAATGAGGATCAAGACGAGGGCAGAGAAAGCAGGTCGGGAGAAATGCAAGAGGGTGGAACAGAGGAGGAGAGCTGACACTCGGCTAATACCCGCCCCGGGACAAAACCCATCAAAACACCTGTTTTGTCAGGGTGCAAGGTCATTGTACGGAACAACTACTGGATTTTTTTTATGTAGTTGACTGATATTGGGGTGGTGGTTGAATACGTTTAAATGGAACATTCTCATGCCTGGATGGTGGCCGCTTTGACCAGCTGAAAAAAAGCGAAAGGTGTTGCTGAAGCTTCCAACTGTGATACAACACAAAGCACAATCGAGGGTCATTTTTTATGTGGTAAAAATATAAATGGAACTGCCAGCTCATAAAGTGAAAGTCTGCTGTCTGACATGTTTCAGGCCTGATAGCTTTGTTACCGTATAACTTCAAATAATAAGGGTAAAAAAAAAAATCGATTCACCTATGTATTGCAGTTTTGGTTTTTACGATTTTGAAATTGATTTTTTAATGCCAGAATCAATAAATTTGCTTCATTTGAGTCTAAGCGGAGGTAGAAGGAATTTACTGCTTTTATTGTTGTAGTCTGAGTAACGTGACATCATATCCGCTCCGTATCCGTCAAAAACCAAAACGAACCGCAGTGAGCCAAAACGAGAAAGTAAAGAACGTCGCAGGGTCTGCGTGGATACGACCTGCACCCTCATAATTTAAATCCACAGTGATAAACACTACACATACAGTAAAGTATGGAAACACTTTGGGTTTCACACATTGCCAGGAAAAGCAGAGCTAGACATCATGGCTAAAGCTGCATACTAACTCTGTCATGGACAGGAAACGTTATCGTATTGCGGTAACGTATCAAGCCAGCCGTCACTCACATCTCCGTATTCAAATCAGCCGACGCTTCAACTGTAGAGCACCCATATACTGACATTTATGTTAAATGCATTCAAATGGCCCCGATGGAGCTGACCATGGATGTATAAAGAGAACGGAGCTGACGGGAGAGATAGTGACGGACTTGGCGATGTTACTGGAAGTATACACGTGTGACTACATCCAGTTTTCAAACTAAGGTGTGAACCAACGGGAACTGCATATACAAAATACATATATGGAAATAAGATTGATTGGATTATATTCACCAGAAGTATAAAACATTACATGTCCCTTATAAATTAAAAAGAAAATACCACTAATTTGTGAGGGAAATGTCTTTATTCTTGAAATGTAATGAATAATTCCTGACAATGACTGATATATTTGACTTCAGGACATCTCTGACTACATACATGCTGAAAATCAAACATTTTTACTGTATTAATTTTGATAGTTTCCAAAGTAAAAGTCCTGAGAAGTGTATGATTCAACTTTTTCCCATGGTCCAGTGTTAAAAAAGTGAACAGAAATCACAATAAATCACAATATCGAATTGCAATACTTGTAGAATCGCAATACTTGAAAATCGCAATACATATCGAATCGGCACCCAAGTATCTTGATAGTATCGAATCAGGAGACAGGTGTATCATCCCAGCCCTATTTGGTTGCACCAAATGCAATGGCTTTAAACACTGTAATAGCTAACAGCTGCACGAGCAACAACGTTGGAGTTGCAATGCAGAGGCCATCTTCATGTATCTACTCTTTGTACTGGTACAAATGTCAAAATATTAAAACAGTGGCAATTTGGCAGCATTTCATGTAAGATAATATCATTTTGATTTGATGTTTATATGCATCTGTGTGCAGAATGATCAGGATACGGGCTGTCCAGGACATGGAGAGAATGTCTCCATGTGTGCCTGGTTAATAATCGATGGAGGGAACTCGGTGGTTTCTGTGTTGTTCTCCGGTAAATAGCTCCCAGTTTCTGGCCGGCCCAGCCCATCTTTTATGGATGAGCCTCTCATATGGCTTGTCAACACGGCTCACCATCAATCTGCATCAGCTGGCCAAACAGCAGATTGACTGGCCTGTGTGAGCCTGTGTGAGCCTGTGTGAGCGTGTGTGTGCGTGTGTGCGTGTGTGTGCGTGCGTGTGTGTGTGTGTGTGTGTGAGTGTTAGACAGAGATAGAGGGGATGTATGTGGTGAGTCTTTGTTGTGTTTGAGGCAGGCAGGTGGGTGTGTTTGGTTCGGTATACCATCCTCATAATTGTAGTACTTTGTTGGTGCTGGGCTTTGGGCCATTGAGCTGCCTATAGGCACCAAAGCTTTGTGCAACTTTCATCATTTTTTCATCCTCTTTTGCATTTCTTTACCTCAGCGATATTCAGGACACTCTAGATGGAAGATGGAAGTGATTTCATACGTATCCTGAAACTCTTTTGGGGGGGCTGATTTCATATTTTCTAAGTTCGACAGACATATTTTTTTGTGCCAGAGACACTGATTATTACTTGTGAAAAAGACTCCATTCGTTGTCTGTGATCACCTCTCCTCCTCATCCTCCCCTTTCATCCACTTCCTGTCACTCATCCATCCCAGGCTTATCTGTCTCTTTCTGCTTCCGTCCTCCTCTTTTCCCAAAGTTGTAAACATTCTGCTTCTCCTGAGTCTTGTTTGCTTTTTTGACATCTAACCTTCGCTAACTGTCTTTTTTTCTTTCTTCTCCTTTTGCCTACTGAAGATCACAAATATATAATTGCAGGTAAGCACACCTAAGTGTCTTCCAGGGCTTAATCAGTTTGCTAACAGGTGGTTAATCTTCACGTGTCCTGATCAACTTTGAGGGAAAAAAGGCGTAAACTTTAATGGGATTTTGTATCCTGCTGCATTGGTTTAACGGTTTATCTTGTAAGATCAGATAATATCGGAAGCTCTTTCTCTTTTTTTGCGGGCAAAATTAAAACGACAGTCAATACAAGGAGCTTGAAGATCAATGCCACAACCACAAACACTCACACACCATTGAAGTACACCCCCAAGAGGTCTATGTCTGAACAAAAAGTGTGTCTGATTTAATAAGGTATGGGAAGTATTTGTTAAGTATGTGAGGATGCATCCTCTCGGGGAACAGGGCGCTGTGACAGTGTTCACCTGTTGCATGCATGAAAAATATCTTTGAAATTGCTTCCTCCTTCATATACTCGATACGCTTAGACAGAATTAAGGGCCGTAATCTCATGTCATACATGCTGTATGTATTTAAATTGCTATGGTGAAATTAGGGCTGCAAGTAAATGTATCACAGCAATGTCACATTTGTGCACAGAGAGGACAAACTGGCAGAACAAATGTCTTTTTTTAGTTTTTAAATAGTTTTAATCATATATTTTATATGACAATTGTTTATCATATAGTGAGTGTGAAATTATTAATAAATCATGGAAAACAATATTTCCTATTTTGGAATTTGGAGTCATTGAGAGTAGATTTTGAAGTAAAGCTACTTCATTTTTGAGCTGTAAACTGGCTAATATTGTCACAGTAGGAAAAGCACAGTGATGGCTGAATTCTACTTGGCTGCATCAGTTTCAGGGTCCTGGTGTGTTGCGTGCCGGCTCACTATCATGACTTACTGGGGCACTTGAATAGGACAGAGCCATCGTTAATGGTATTAGTAACACCCGGGCCTACTAGGACAAGTTCAAATGTCTGCTGAGAAACAGGCCCATTGCCTTAAAAAGCTGTTTTTGCTAACATGTTAGCAGACAATTCCCTACTTACACTATAGCATGAGGACCATACAGTAAGTCCTATATTTACAGTTCTTTTAGCTCTGTTTTGGTTTCCATCAGATTTGGGTGAGGATTCTATGTGGATTAGTTAATTTTCAGAGTACACATAGTCATGATCGATTGTTAAAGTAACAGCATGTAGGATTATATTATATAGGGATGTACAGTATATACTATAGTCCGTATATGTATGTTGCTCTGCCATGTTTCTACGGTAGCCCAGAACGGATTAACCAAACACTGGCTCTTTCACGTTTTTATGTTACCTGAAGGACAACGTGGGTTCTCCGACACGCTTGGAAAGGGAGGGGTGAACGGGGGGGGTATTCAGTTGGTTGCAATCTGCAACCTTACCTCTAGATCCCACTAAATCCTATACACTGGTCCTTAAATAGAAAAGTATTGGCTCGTGGAGCTGTAAGTACCTGTGGTCCAAAAGACAGATCTATAATTACTCACTGTGTCACCGTGCTTCTGGCAACAGTATGTTGTGATAAAATGTCCATGCTGCAGACCTTAAGTGGGTTATTGCTTTTTATAAAATAACTGCTAAATTATTTCTACCTGATTCTACTGGGCAACATGAAAACGGATTTTGCAGAAACATATATTAGTTAAAATGTTAAGTTATAATGCAAAAATGGCTTATTTGCAAAAGATTTTCTACATATAAGCTTTCTACTTTGCCTTTTTATATGATCAAAAGTATCTGTTGGTTTCTTTAATGGTACCAGTTAACCCACTATATCACTGCAGCGTTGCACAACTTCAGAGTTGGGAAATCGAAAATGCCACAACCGCTGTGTATCACTCTAGTTGTCCTTAACAAGTGTATGTTAAACTTGTACACACCTGTGCATGACTGTGTGTGGTATCAACCATCAAGTGAGGCTTTAGACTTTCACAAGATTAGGTGGCTAAGGATAAGGGTAGGGGTGAGGTCAAAGGTCATGCGTGGTGGGGTTATAAAGGCTCCGGTGCTCGCAACAGTCTGTGACCTGCTCAGTGTTGGTTTCCTTGGGGATCTCATTAACCGCTACAGGCTATACAGGCCAACTGACAAACAAGCACCTGCAGGAGGAGAAATCAACACAGTTCGGAAAAGCCTTCGACCCGAGCTGAGAAGGAGGCATTACTGCTGAACTTTCTTTCCCTTTGCCCAAGTGGGGTTCAGACTACAGGGATATAACAAGGGAGAAATTCTCTTTCTGTGACTTTTGTCGTTGCCATTCTGCCCTCCTCACTTTTAGTATTGATGCTGTTTCCAATTACTGTCTTGTCCTGTAATATCCAACTAGGTCTCACTCCCAACTTGTCAAGTACCGCCGCTTGGTCAGTGTCCCTCATCATTGGAGACCGATGCATGGGGTACAACCTCTTCCGTTGGTTTTGGATGTGTCAGGGACGGCATACGCTTGTTACATACATAGTGTCCTTTCAAAATAAACTTCTTTTTTCACAGGAAGTTAGGTTTAAGCAACACAAACAGTTAGTTAGGGTTAGGAAACTGTCGTGGTAGACGTTAACTTCACTGACTAACAACTCAAGTGACTATCGACTTACAGGACTGACGATACTAAAGCGTCAGGTGACTAGCGACTGACTAGACAAAATAAGTCGACGTTACTTTTAGTTTCACACGGGCCACGAACAGCCGTCTCCTGGTTGTAAAGTCCTGTGTTTGTTTGATCCGTCCACCACCCCTCCCGCCTGCCCTTACCGGACTCTCACGCTTTTAATACTACGTCACTTGCTCTGACCTTTGGACATTGCCGCCGGTGGGTTTACATTGGAGTTAGGTGAAAGCCCGGTGCGTCGCATACAGTCGCTAATGGGTTCCTCCGTGCGTCGGGATCTGATGCCGAGGGGCCCTTAACAAGCGGTGCTATTTGACGAGTTGGAAGTGAGAATGTGTTGCAATATCACAGCACAAGATGGTACTATTATGGTACAAGATGGCGTTCTGAATCGTGCTAGTTTGTTTAGTAACCTACTTTCACACGATCCTGTGGTTGGTGCCCTTTGTAGTTACAACTCAAACGAACCACCTTGAGTTCCCATTCTCATATTAAGGCCCAGACACACCAAGTCAACATCAAAGAACTAGCGGCGACGAAGGCTGACCTTTGAGTGGACTCATGTCACCTTTGTCTTGGCCAAAAAGTTGAACCCGAACATACCGCAAAGACTACAGCCGACAGCCAACTATCATGTAAGTTCTGCGCCTGTGTGAGATGAAATAACTCTCCACACCAACAGGCGGCGGTAGTCCGTATTCGTCATCCAAAAAGGGAAACCGGAAGACCGAGGACTGTGGATATACAAGCCGTGGTTTAGATACGTACATCAAACAAAGCGGCATTTTCACACCACTCAGAGTGATTTCTCTCACCGACGGGCGCCACCTCAACATGCTGAACCGGCTGTTCAACCACCTACATGGGCAGACTAGAGCTGACGGTGTGGAACACACCGCAAAAACTAGGCTGACAGACGCTCACCGACGGCCCCAAACTGGCCGACGGCCAACCGTTGGCTTGATGTCAGGACCTTTAGCCTCTAGTTTGGACACAACAGGATCGCTTTGCTTCTGTCTTTGTGTTGTGAATCTTTTATGATCTCTCATGCATCCGTTTACCCTTTGATTCATTCATGTGCTTCATTTTGATTTGACATTAAGGAGTTAGTGGGGCAAGGTATTTTCATTTTTGTGGTAAATTTGCTGGACCGTTGTCACATCTGCATTGTCAGACAGGACACTCCGCAGTGCTCCGTCACAGTGCGTGACAGCACATGAATGGTACATTCTGCCATGAGCTGCGTGGGTCTTATCACCGACGGACCCCATTATCCGCACGCCACCATTTTTTTCAAGCACCCCCATTCAACAAGGAACAGGTAGTATTGGCCCTTTTCAAAAGCAATGCACCATTAACAATGCACGCCAGTGGAGAGGACATCTTTTGTAGGCTCAGCTGTGAATCGAGCAGATACCAATTTCCTTGCCGAGCCAAAGACAGATCCGTTGTTCCATTTGTCCGCTCCAGTGATCCCCTTCTTTTCCGAGCCAGAACTCCATTATCAGCCCTTTAATGTGACTTTCAAATGCGAGGGGATGCAATTATCTGCTGTCTGATTTGGGAGGTCAGTCTGTGCAGTAATCAGGACGGGAGGGTTACAGCCCGTAGCTTCTGGCTCTTTAGCCTTCTGTTCCCAAGAGGGTAGGTGTCCTTCATATCAAATGATAAGCTGTATGCTCAGTATTATCCTGCTCTGTGGTGGATAAGTGGCCACTACACAAATCCTCCACCGCTACACATCTTATCCTAGTATTGCCCACTGGACTGTTTCCTGACTGACAGCTGACAGCCAAAGGAACTGACGTGTCGGTAGAGGGCTTTCTTCTTTTTGCCCTCTTTCAACTGAGCCCTGGAGGTTTTTGAGCTCTTTGCCGCTTTTAAGGCTGTTGTTTAATTCAAAGAGATCGACTTGCAGGGGTTGAAAGCAAATGACAAAGGTGACAGGAAGAGTTAGAGAGACTCACTTGAGGAACAGAGTAGATCTCTGGATAGTGTGAATAGTCTCACATGGAGACTCTCAGCTGTGACCTTGATGTCGAGACAGTGTTTGATATGTGTTCTTTGTATCGGTTGGAATATCTGCAATCCCAGGCTGCTCATGTAATGTTCATCGGACTCAATGACTCGTTCATTTTTTATTTCTTAAAGTTTAAAGTGTAACTGCACACTTAAAAACGTGTTCTTTAAGCTATAAACTAAATGATATGACTGAACTGTGATGAAACACATCTATGCGTGTGGTGTTAATATTGACATTTCTTACCAAATTTAGAAAAATCTGCATTTCATGGTTGAAAGTGGCTCAACAGACCATCTACTGTTTTAAATCAGCCCTAATCTCGCAAGACCAATTCTGAGATGGAGTTGACCATTTGGGACTAACCTATATCATGAAATTTATGTGAAAAAAAGAATGTTAACGCACTCTAATCAGACCCCCCTCCTCGCCTCTCACAGCACAAGCCAGTTCTCTCCTGTCTGTGGACAAGAATGAAGCCATCAGCACATTACAAAATCTGGGGAATCAGTGTTAATGGCTGATTATTTGGCGATAGCAATTTGCTCTCCTACGCTGGGACAAGAGTGTGCGGATGAAGCACAAGTTGTGAAATTTGACTCATTTAGCGGCTGGCTAGTTAGCGAGCTAATTCTACCATGCTGTCATGCTACACTGGTTACAGAAAATGAGAGGAACTGCGTTTGGTCCCTCATCCACGCCGCTAGAAGACTATTCGCTGGGAGGAGACCGGAGACGGAGGCGCTATGGTTTGCGCTGGCTCGACTTATGGTACATGTCCACAGCCTCCGTCCTTTCCACGCTTCCCATTCATTGTCTATGTAAGCAGCTATGCAATGCATTCCGGTAGCGTGGCGGCGCGATTCGAGAGACGGGGTGTCACGTTGGCCGCTCCTCGTTTGCATAAAGTTGAGGTCTACACTACTTTATGCAAATCGCAGGCGTCCGGCGCGACTCGCCGCCTCTAGAAACTCCCTAGAAGCTTTTAAACTAACTGTTGTCGAACCAAAATAAAGACAGATTCAGCAACTGCATGGCTTATTTCTCACATAAAATGTTTCCGAAACACATTTCGGTGAACTATTTTCGTGATATAAGAGAAGAAAGTTTCCGAACGAGCCGCCATGTTGGTTCCGGTTTGAGGACTGGAAACAGCAGCCCACAAGGGAAAGCATTCTAATCAGGTGCCTTGTGTCTAGTAGTAGCAGCCCATCAAGCTTCCAATGCTGGGAAGCGAGGCGTTCCCTCGCAATAAAAAACGCCCCTGTGGACACGTACCATTACTACAGCCACGACGGTGTGTCTCCGGAGCTGTCGTCCGCTCTCCTACCGGCGAGAAGTCTCCAAGTGGTGGGGAGTGAGACGCAGGGACCGCGGGGTGGGCTAGCTAGCTATTTCTTGTGTCATTTGTGGTCTGATAAACAGTTAATTCATCAAATTCAGTGCCCCATATCACTATTTTCTAAGCTACTGTAGCTGTCATATTGTTGAGGCTGCGTCGAGTCTTTCATCATACGGAATTAGTTTCATCTCTCAGCCTCTTGCCCACTTTCACAAAAATGATGTAGTGGGTTGACTTAGGCTCAGACCTGGGGGTGAAGTTACACTTTAAAAGATGCTTTGGCTTGTTGATCTGCAATATGTTGAATGCACAGTTAATCAAGGGTATTCTAGGTTTATTCTCATGTTTGTCAAGACTTTTTTAGACTAATGTTTCTTTGAGTGAAGTTGAGACCCTCCATTTTAGGCCACGCAAGCAGCAGCCCCATATGTTATCACCGACTATTTATCACCGGCACCTCCCTTGTCATGTCCCTTTCACTCCTTCTCCTGTTTGGCTTCCTCTCTGCCTCTTTTCCTTGAGGTCAGAGCGAGGCCCCCGGCCCCCTTCCAGGAGCCCAGCCTTGGATCGGAGACATCCTCATTTATCAGTCCAACAACAAAAAAAAGAAAACCTCCCTGTAGTCGGGGCCATCCTGACCCTCTGTGTCAGCCCTTCCTCAGATAAGAAGCTAATGAGCTGACATGCTCACAAAATAGACCAGAGTTTCAAGGACCATGCTAGTGTTCAGCCCCCTAAACATGAATTGCTTATACCTGACATTGCTGTAGACGATTTTCCCCAGCATGCTTTGAGTTTTACAAAAATGTCCTACCTTCCAGGCAGACGTTGGTTTCAGTTTGCGTGTTATGAAAATGAACTTGCAGAGGCTTGTTTATGATAGGTGATCAATCAGTGGACTTCCAGTCTAGTGTATCCGTCTTGTCAAAGTTGTTTCGTTATTGGAAATACAGAGATTGTTTTGAGAATTCTTCCCTGGTGGTGTATTTCACCCAAGACACCCAAGAAATCCAAGATTTGTGATTTGGCTGCCTAACGCCTTGCATTCTTGAGGTATGTTGTCTGGAAATCGAACACAGACAACAAACAGATATGGATATTGTGATAAGGATAGTGTGGGCGGCAACATAAGTTGAGAAAATTGGCAAAATCTTTACTGCAATGAATACAATTTTAAGCCCCTGCAAATTAAATGTAATTCTTAAATAGAACATGCTTAAAGCTCATGCATGGTCATACAGTTGGCTGAGAAGACATAAAGTCGGTTGGGCAACTTTTTGTGTCTTTTGCCTTTACTTCTGTGTTTATCGTTGTCAGCAAAATATCAACTTTATCTTCTACATGTGCTGTATCCATGTCAAGGTGTCCGGGCCTTGGAGGTTTACGTGTCAGTTCTTGCATGCTGGTATGTGCAAGTGTTTATTTCCAAAAAGAGCGTGTGACTTTTTATTTCCATAGGCGTATGCGAGTGCGCACAAGAGTGTTTATTTCCAAATGTGCGTGTGTGTATAAGAAAGCGGGCTGTGTATAGAGAGCGAATGTTCTCCGCAGCATATGTTTAGTGCCGTGAGGAAATTCAGGGCTGACAAATCCCATTCTCACAGCAGTTTGACAGCTAGAAACAGCGCTGTAACAATTTGCTAGGGATTCTCAAATGTTGCCAATAATGTTAGGAGGCATCAAATATCTTAGCTTCAATGAAAAGTATAAAGTAATGAGGGCTGTCAATCGATTCAAATTTTGAATTGCATGATTGTCCATAATTAAGCGGGATAAATCGCAAATTAATCATACATTTTTTTATCTGTTCAAGCTGTATTTTTAATATCTTTAGCACAAGTAATGGCTGCCACAGCTGATTGGTACCACTTTTGTGTTGCTAAGACAACAACCTGCAGCTCCGGAGTCGCATTCTCCATTTGCAAAAATGTGTAGCCCATACACCAAATTAAAAAAAAAGTTATAAGATTTCAGTCAACTAAAATGTGCGTTATAGCCTACGTACGTCTACGGCCTGGCACCTTATCCTCTATTCTTGAGTTTCCCTAGCTACAGTAGGCTATGGTTTCCAAAAATCCTAAAAAAGAAAAGTCTCTGAAGAAAGTAGAGAATTCACTAGTGCATGGACAGATTTGTTTGCATTCTGCAGCAAGAAATTAGCAAACAACAAAAAAGTGTTATTTCCAGAAAAAGGGCACTGCATTTGCTGAAAAGCAACTTGGTTCCTCACTGCGTTAGACTTAATAGGCGGTGTTACCGTCAAGGCTCAAATATGTTTTACGGCTCCAGACTGATTTATTTATTTATTTATTTTTTCGCCAAAAAAGGCTCTTTGGATTGTAAAGGTGGCTGACCCCTTGTGCTAAGAATTATCAACCCATTCAAGTTTTCAAAATATAAATGTTGTTTGGACTTCAAGTGCCTCTTGAAATAAAGTATTGCAAGAGTACGTCTCCCGATTAACAGCTGTGCTTTGCTCTGACTAAGATTATTGTTGCCCAGAGGCATGCTTATTGAGTTGCACACATTATTCTTTTTGGCAGCTCCAGGAGTCTGTCTGCTTGGCTGTTATGTCAGGGTTGTGTTGCTCTCTTTCTTATCGGGAAGGAGTCTCTCTCACAAACTCACAGAGAGAGTGCCGTAACTTCATTGACCTGGTTGGAACGTGACCAAGGGTCCATGCAGTGATCCAAGCCCCTCTTTCCCCCTGCAGGCCCGAACACTACAGCCTCTGCTGCTAACGCCACACACAGGCAGCACCTCAGCTGTGGTTACCGTCCTCTCCTCTACACTGATTTCTGACCTGTATGCAAACTCTTATCTCCACGGCTACTTCGTACTTTGTGTCATGCCAAAGCTCATTAGTCTGGGATATTCCGTCATTGTGTTTTATTGCCTCTGCCTGGTCTGTGCCTCGACTTGCTGTAAACGCTGTAAACAGCACTGCAGAGCGCCACTCCTACAAGAGGTAGGGAGCTGCTCCAAATGGCTCAAAGGCACATGGGAAAGTGTGCGGGTACTTAATGGGTCCTCTGCAGGCTTCAGTTTCACAGTCATATGTGTGAAATGTTTTGGTGCATTGCAGTTCCTCTTTTACCCTGAAAGTACCTCCAAAAATATTTTGTAGTGAGTTTTACTTCGGTTATCAGCTTGACTCCACTGTGGTATCAGTGCATGCCTGGTCGAAAGCTACTTTCATAAAGTCTCCAAGCAGCCCTGATATTAAAATGAATCCCTCTACAAGTTAACAATAAAAAGCTGGTTTCAGAAACAGCTCACTGCATATGCTACAAGTACTGCAAGTAAAGATCAGATCAGAGATGCAGTGAACACTAAACTCACCTATATCTTTTATTTCTACAATAGAAGTTATTTACCCTGCACTGAATGTATCTTGATTAGGGCTGTAAATCGATTAAAATATTTAATTGCGATTAATCGTATGTTTGTCCATAGTTAATCACAATTAATCGCAAATTATTCGCAAACTTTTTTATCTGTTCGAAATGTACCTTAAAGGGAAATTTGTACCCATAGAACCCATTTTCATTCACATATCTTGAGGTCAGAGGTCAAGGAACGCCCTTTGAAAATGGACATGCCAGTTTTTCTCGCCAAAATTTAGAGTTTGGAGTTTGGAGCGTCATAGTTGGTACCAATGGATTCCTTTGGTTTTCTTGTTTCATATGGTACCAGAATCATCTCTCTAGCTTTAAAACAAACACTCTTATCTTGTTAACTTTGACAGCCTTAATCTTGATGCATGGTGTAAATCTATAGTAGCTATCACCCCCAAAATATATGAGAGAATATATATTGTAATATTGACAGTTTCCTTCAAATGTCATGGATGTAGTTTACAGCACATACAGTATGTTGCCAGCTGCACTCAGTTAATGAACTTCATAGGTTTTATGTATTCCTTCATCAGTCATGCTGATGTAGGGAATGAGATGAAGGTCTGTGGAGTGATTAAGAGTCCCCCCCCCCCCCCCCACAGACACACACCTGTGGAGGGTTTTACCTGTAGTTCTTATTGCTGGCACTGACAGTGTGAATGGACAGAATGGGGCTACTCTTTGCATCTGCTGCCATCTCATGGCTGCTTGCTGCACACAGAGTAAGTTTCTGCTCCTTTGATGCACTGCTACCTTACCTGTTACTGTAACATCTGTGTTACTGTAATCAGGAAAAAAATAGATAAGTGTACGTGGAGTTGGGTGTCTCATGTTGTGCAGCCCGCTTGTTGTTCACTGTGTGGCTTTGTTTTTATATTCCAAAGGGAATTCGCAGTGTTTCTGTTTTTTGCTGCAGGTCACAGGAGCAGTTCATTGGTAGTTCAAGTCAGCTTTTCTTTATTCCGTTTGTTTGATTTGCACGGGCTAAACCGCAAGTGCCCAGCTCTCTCTCTCTCCATACTAAAACTGCATAAACCATCTATTGTTTATTTATCAGACATAGCAAACTCGCCACATACATGCACATGTAGTCACAGCCAGCAAGGCTCCGCGGCAGGAGATATCAGCTTTTTCGGTCAATATAGCAGGCTTTGGGGAATTCATTTCTTCAGGGGACTAAATTTACCATGAGCACTGATTGGGCATCCACAATATAGGTGGTTAATTTCCCCTTTAAGGCTGAGTCCTTACTGCAGCGGCCTGGGTTTTAGTCCAGCCCAGGGCTCTTTGCTGCATGTAGTCCCTGCCTTTTCTGTGTGTCTCTCTTTAACAAAGCAGGAATGCCAAAAAAAAAGAGAAAAAAGAAGAATTTGGGTCCTAAATCATGCTTGATTTGACAAGTCAGATTCAATCCCTGCTTATACATAACCCTAAATCTCCATTGCCGTTCTGTAGCTGACACTGACCTCCATGTTGCTTTTCATGGCTCAATAAAGGATCACATACTTTACCACCATCAAACATGGAGAAATAGTTAATCCCTCCTTCATTCTGACTGAAATAAATTAACATCTGAAGCACTGATTTCACTAGAGGTTTGTTTCACCTTCAGGTGTTTTCTTAATTCTGTGTCAAAAGGAGAGAAAGCTGCATGTCAGTGTGAAGCTGCTACGTCAAGTAGGTACACTAGAGGGAGCAAATGCTCCAACACTGAGTATAGGGAGGTGGCTCCACCAGCTGATCACCTCCTCCTCCTCCTGCTCCTCCTCCTCCTCCTCAATCCATGAGTCTGGAGAGCCAAACCTGAGCTCAGCCCTCTATCTGCCCCCCTCCTCCTCCTCCTCCTCCTCCTCCTCCTCCTCCTCCTCCTCCTCCTCCTCCTCCTGCTCCTCTCTGGGGTCACACTCATCAGGGCATCACATAATGGAATCACAGCAGACGGAGGACATTATCATTCAAATACATACTTTTTACATGAAAAACAACCAGGCAAAATGTGCTGTCACAGAGGTATTTTCGTTTAATGATGTTTTTTTTATGGTGCATCTGCTCTTCAGAAAGAAAAACAGAACTGAAAGTGACAGGAATGTGGAATGAGAAGGTGAGATGGATTCGAAGCAGAATTATTATGAGCACATCATATACACTGCCATCATTAAAAGGAAGAAAACGAGGAGGGAAACAATGAAAGGAGGGCGGTGGTTCGTGCACATTCATATTTAATTTGTCATTTGAGCTGCTGTTGCGTCGGCTCTCGTCATTCTAGTGACTGAGTAGCCAGTTGCTTCAACGTTGTGGTGCGCTGCCGGGGTTGTGTTGCCAAGGGCAGTGCCTCCATCATAACCTAGTGGGTCATGGGGGGTTAGAATATCTAGGTTATGGTAATATAATCTATTTCACCCATGATCGCACCTACTGTATATGCAGAGGGCTGCAGTGGAGGGATAAGGGTGTGTGTTTGCACGTGCCTTGCTAAGTATGTGGATGGGGTAGGGGGGGGGGGTTGTCCCATCTGGTGTGTGTAGCCCCCCCCACCACACCCCACCCTGTCCATCTCCAGATTAAGAGGCCAGCGCTGAGTCCCTGACCCAGAATTCTTACCCCATCCCATCCCGTCCCATCACAACACACGCCCTCCTCCCTCGCTCAATGCCCCCCCATCACCCCCATTTCCTCCTCAGGACAGACGGCCTCATGGGAGAGACACGGGGCGAGGTCTCCATTAGCGGACCTGCCCCTGATGTGTGCTGTTGCATTCACGGACCCGCACTCAAGAAAAATGGGAGTTAAAAGCGATGGTGTCAGCTGTGGATTTGGATAGGGGGGCTTAAAGTGTTACGGGGGCACAGGGTTACTGTCAGCACACATGGGGTGCAAATGTGTTTCCACATGGAAATGGCATTCAGTCTGAATCATTGGATATACTGTACGTCTATATTGACTGTCATCAGTGGAGTGGGGGAAAATGTGAATTAGACCCCGACCGATGCAGGATTTTTGAGGCCGATATTGAGATTTCAGAGTTTAAAATATCTGATTATTAGGGGTGTAACGATTAATCTACTAGGATGTATATCGATCTAAAATCGATTTGCGAGGTAAATAATCTATTGTATCGATACTAAGAATTTGCACCTTGTATTTAAGCACGACAAACGTTACATGGATGTGTATTTTAGCACCTTTAATAGTTAAGAAATGTTAAACGTTACTCCGTTTCACTCTCCCTGTGTGTGACGTCATCGGCATGCGCCAGCAGCGCCAATCTCAGAAAGACGACAACAAAACGAAGCAGGCTGATGGCGAGGAAGAGCCAGACGAGCGAGAGATTTTCAAGCCGTGTTTGAGGTCCAGCGCGTGGAAACATTTTGGCTTTTGCAAAAACGGAGATAAATCGCTCGCTGTTTGCAGAATATGCAAAGGCCAGATAAAATACAACGGCAACTCGACCAATCTTTCCACGTACCTTCTGAGACGCCATGGGATTGCTAACACCGAACTCCCAGGTAAATCTAGCAGCATTCCCGCAGCAGCAGGGGTGGCGTCAGCTAGCTCCGGAAAAGCCTCAAGCCTTGCCAACATTTTTGGTAAGAAATTAGGCCAAAACTCACCTAGGGCTAAAGACATTACGGCATCAATTGCCACACACAGCGGGTCCGGAAGTTGCACTTTATTATTTTCAAATAAAAGGTGTATGTATTTGCCATTAAACGTTGTGTTTACTTGTTTATCTCCATAATTAATTTATCCCTGATTGCCTTACAAGAAAAACTTTGAGGAATCCTGACCGGCACTGTCCAGTATCCAGCTATTTATTTCACAGTCACAGTGATTGAATTTTTGGCAAAACAAGTTGCTGTATCGATTTCAAGTTGAATCGTATCATATCGTATCGCTCTATATGAGCCAAATATCGTCCTTGAATCGTATCGGAACCATGGAAAGTGATACGTATGGTATTGTTGTAAAAACATATAGTTACACCCCTACTGATTATGATATACAGTATACGCCGATACCGATTGGCTGATGATCCAATGATATAGGTTGTACATGCGCATGCATTTTTTGGCCTCATTTTGGCGTCACGTGTCTGCCAGCACATTCTGAAATAGATTCTGAGATTTTTTTTCGTAGCAATAACCCAGATATCTAAATGTTTCCCCTTCCCCCATATATCCATCTGCTTTACCTCACTGTCATTCCTTCAGCTCCCCATTGCTACCACTGACCCTGGATCCACTCTGCTGTCCTCAATACACCCTTCCATTCATCCATCCAAACACAGACTCTTTCCTTAGGCACTGACCCACTGGGGGCTTTGTGTGAATCCAGGCCACACCCAGTGTAGAAGACCCAGTTTTGTCTCGTTGGGCTGGAGGCCCTGCCGTGCTGCTAAACCTCCACAAACACCATTCAGCACCCAAACATGGTACAAAGCTCGTGTTAACATGGGATGTAATGGATCTTCTTTGACATCTAAACAATAAGATATGGCCACATTTAAAACCATAGCAAGCAAAGAAGATGCCCCAAGTAACAGACTGTGTATGCTCGCTTGCGTGATGCCTCTAATCACCACTGTAGCACGGAGCGTCCTTTTCTTCCCTTTTTCAGCACCAATTACCGCCATTGACAGTGATGAATTTTGATTTTGACACATTTGCTTTCACGCAGCGATGTCGCCCCACGCTGCAGCAGCGAGGAAGGCTTGTTTGCGACAGAGCCGGGGAGATAACAGCGCAACATGTGGGGCTTTATGATCGAACTGTAAGCGTCCAAAATACTTTCACTTTAATGGAAAGCATGCCCCATCAAGTAGGGTGTGGGAGGCAGCATCTAAAAGCCATTAACGGCCAGGCTTCCACTGAATCCTTAATGACTACGTGTTGAAAGTAACGTGTCCAGAACTGCACCAGTGTTTGAAATGATTGTTGATCAAAACGGGGAAAAAAATGGCAAACGGTGCCGTATGGCTTTCACTCTATGTCCCAATATTAAACAGTGAGACAACTGTGTGTTGTTTGAATAATTCCTCCACCTGATTCTCTGCCATCCTTAGGGGTCATTTGGAAATGACTCATGAAATTTCAAGTTCTCCAATTTAATTTCCTCAAGTGTCTACTCCCATTATCACTAAAATTAAGCTATAATCCATTGTATGGCAAATTGAAGAAATTGGTTTTGGGATTTTAGGACGTACCTTATTTACGAGGTGATTGTGCCCCGTGGCAAGACACATTTCTCATCTCAAAAAAGATTATGGCTCCCTAATTGATAAGATAAACAGGCCATTATGGGGCTCCTTTGCAAACTGAATTGAGTTTCTTCCTCCCTGTCGTGAAACACTAATCCATCTCCCAGTTTCTTAATGTAGTGCGTGTAACAAGGCAACGTTGTTATCACACCCTTTCAATTATGATGCGTACCCCGGGCTAAATAATTATGTGTTCTCAAAGCAGAGACGTCTACCCCTGCTTTTGGACTGGCTGTTAAAGTGGGCCTATTAAAGTTACATTATTTGGACTCACTATGGCGATGTAACTGGGGTAAATAAATGGAAGAGAGATAGTGGCATGGAAATCCATTAAGGGCCAGTGGGGAGAGGAAGGGGGGAGCTGCTGCTGGGAAAACGAAGGGGAGGCGGGTGCAAGGGGACATGTAGCAGAGGTAGATTGGCCTAATTGGCACTTTTGGCCGTCTTGTCACACACCTGCTTAATTGGCGTGCCGAGAGGTCGCGGAGAATATAAGCAGGGGGCTCAGGAGCGGGCGGCTTGCGCCTGCACGCTGGGAATGGTGTTTGTGTGAGTGGCGGCGGGGATCGACGGAGCTCTCAGAGTGCATCTTTTCCGAGAACCAGATAGAGCGTCAGCTCATCAGCATAAAGCATTAAACATTTACGCTGACCTACAAAGGCTGACAGCCCCCCTCCTCCTTCAGTCACACCCATCACCGCTCCTTCCTCTGCTCCATATCCTCCCATCCAGCACTTCCCCTCTTCACACACACACACACACAATCCGGCACATCAGCTCTGTTTTCCTTGGTTGATAATGAGGACGCGGCAGGGGAAAACTAGAGAGATTGGTGGTTTGGATGGAGAATGAGGGCTGGTGGGCTGTGCTCTTGTTAGAGTAAGAGGAGCTCTTTAGGTTGTAAACAAGTAGCAAACCTGATGCTCTTTATACGCTCTCCCTTCAATCAACCACTCCACTTCTTTGACAAAAGGAGGGTAGCTTTTATTTTGGAGAGAAAGAAAACAGCATTTTCCACTTCTGGCATTAGATGTCTCATCGTCGCCAACAGCTAGAATTTTTGAATAGTTCTTGAGTCTCATTAGTTTGGGTTTCTGAGGAGATTTCCATAGTTAAATGAAGGCCTAAATGTTCATCCAAGGCTTTTGCCTCCTAACAAGAATAATCTCTGGGGAAAATCCAGTGTTGGTATAAGACGATCTTCTCCGTTATAGCCTCCTTTTGCAATTTGTCTAATGAAATGCATGTCTTTAAAGACATGAATGAATTATCAGCTGCACTCCAAATATGTCTGCACCAATGTTTGCCTTCACAAGTTTTAATTCCTTGCGTCATGATTTAATGCAGAAAGCATCCCATGGAGACGCAGCAGCTGTAGCTTTTACTCATGCGGCTCCGTGGTTTTTTTAGGGAAACAAATGGGAGAGACGTGGACTGTTTATCATGATCGACTGCAGATGTCCTTTTGTGGCCAGTGCACTCTGCTGTGGAAATGGTTTGGGCAGTGAAAGAGGGAAGAAAAATACAACAAGGATAAAAAGGGGAAATGAGAGTCTCTCGTGGTCTGTCTCTCTCGTTCTCTTTCTTCCTCGGTCCATCGATGGTCTGTAGTAGACGTGATGAAAATTGATTTCCAGGGGAATTATTTTGTGTGCCCCTCAGTCTGGGGGAGACAATAATCTTTCGCCTCCCTCCCTCACTCCCTGTGTCACTCTCTGGCTGTCCTCTCCAAGAAGGACTGCTTTAATTGTCCATTTCAATATTCTGGACCGTTTCCGTGACTCTCTCACCTCAAGGCTTTTCCCGCTCTGCGTTGAGCACTACCTGTCTATTAGGCAGCAGATTCGCCGATCGATAAGATGGAGAGCAATGTTATGAAAGAGCAAAGCTAGAATCACCAGAGAAAAAGAACCATTTTAAAGGGCAAGAGCGCCCAAGTCATTTCTCTTTCTTTACCTCAGCCAGCAGTCTCGGTCCTTCCACCTACAAATCATCGCCTTGTTAATCCCCCTTCAAATCTTATCCTTCCGGGCAAATGCCAATGCGATTTTTGGGGGTTTTAGAAGGAAAACCGCCACAAGAAAATACACAACGTTGAGCCCTGTGAATTGGGCTTTATCATCAGCATCGGATCAGTCCTTGGGGGTCATTTGCTTTGTTTCTTCTTTACGGAGCCAAAGCAGAAGCTAAAAGGCTACAGTGTGCTTTATCGACAGTAGAGGAAGGGGTGCTCGATGAGTCAACATTATTGACAAGGGGATATGGAACTGAGCAAAGATAAACTCTGCTAAAGGGATGATCAAGCTTACTCTAAGTTATGTCTTGCATCATCAGCTATTTGGGCCTTGAAGCCAAGTCCTGCTTTGAGTCAAGGTCAGACATCCGGACTTTTCAGGCTGTGCGGTATTGGAGTTCCACAGCTCAGTATATTCCATTGTACTATAATACATATATACAGAAAGACATGACACATAGTGTTTTGTGTGATTTGAAGCTTTCAAACTAGTACCTTCTAGGGCTGTGTATTGGCAAGAATCTGGAGATACGATACGTATCATGATACAGGGGTAACGATTCAATATATCGCAATACTGTAAGCAACACGATATATATTCACATATCTTGAGGTCAGAGGTCAAGGGTCCCCTTTGAAAAATGGCCATGCCAGTTTTTGCCCACCCAAATTTAGCGTAACTTGGAGCGTTATTTAACCTCATTCGCTACAAGCTAGTATGACATGGTTGGTAGCAATGGATATCTTAGGTTTTTTAGTTTCATATGATGCCAGTATCTTCACTCTAGCTTTAAATCTGAGCCTGCTGCAACCTCGAATAAGTGGTTAGTTAAAAATCAATACAGTGTTTTGGAAAATCAATACAGTATCACAAAACACAATATAGTCATACTCATGTGTCTCGATATTTTCTTACACCCCTAGTACCTTCGTTGAACTAAGGATTAACACAAAAGCATATATAATCATACAGCTAGTAGACAATCCCAGTCTGCTTGTACTTCCTGTAAAATCTGGATCACTGTGTCTACAGGCACATTCACCTGAGCTAGCATCTACTGCAGATGAGCAATTTGTTGTCATGGTTCCTTGTGCTTTCTTGGCACCTAAGACTCAGATCATTGTTAATACTCCAGCATACAGTTGTGGAAGAAAAGGGGAAGTAATGCTGGAAAAGGGTCAGCACAACACCAGGCGACTATGTATGAGGTTGGATAACTGGACTTGGCTTTGTGTCTTCCATTAGTGAAAACAAACAGGGAGGATCACAGCTAGGGCTGTCAATGGATTAAAATATGTAATTGGGTTTAATCGCATGATTGTCCATAGTTAATCGCGATTAATCTCAAATTAATCACACTTTTTTTATCAGTTCAAAATGTACCTTAAAGGGAGATTTGTCAAGTATTTAATACTTTTATCAACATGGGACTGGGCAAATATGATTGCTTTATGCAAATGTATGTATAGATTTGTTATCGGAAATCAAATAACAGCATGAAACAATTACAAATATTGTCCGAAAACCCTCACAGGTACTGCATTTAGCATAAAAAAATATGCTTGAATCATAACATGGCAAACTCAAGCCCAACAGGCAACAACAGTTGTCAGTGTGCTGACTTGACTATGACTTGCCCAAAACGGCATGTGATTATCATAAAGTGGGCATGTCTGTAAAGGGGAGACTCGTGGGTACCCATAGAACCCATTTTCAATCACATATCTTGAGGTCAGAGGTCAAGGGACCCCTTTGAAAATGGCCATGCCAGTTTTTCCTCGCCAAATTCAGCGTAAGTTTGGAGCGTTATTTAGCTTATTTTGCGACAAGCTAGTATGACATGGTTGGTACCAATGGATTCCTTAGGTTTTTTAGTTTCATATGATGCCAGTAAATTTAATCTATCTTTAATTATCTAGCTTTAAAACTGAGCCCGCTACAACCTCAGAAATCGCAAGTTGCGTTAATGCGATAAGGAAATTAGTGGCGGTAAAACAAATTTACATTAATGCGTTATTATCGCGTCAACTTTGACAGCCCTAAGTACAGCTAATGAGTGCTTTCATTAACAGTTAATCTGTGAAAAATACCCATCAAAAATGATCCAGAGCCCCAAGTGCTGTAAAGCACAAATACAAATCTGGAAGAAAGAAACTACTTTGCACCCAACGCATGCGTTCAGTCTCTTCACACTTCCACTTGTATGCTAGTGTATATCACTTCAGGAGGATGTACTGTATATTGGCACTCAGACTCTGAGCCAGAGCTCATCCAGCTGCGTCTCACTTCCTGGGCCTCATCCAGAGGTTGGAGGAGCCGGCAGGCTGTCTTACCCCAGCAAGAAGAGCTCCCCTGGGGGCTATCGCAGCAGAAATCCCGCCCTCCAAACCTCCACCACAGAGAAGCCGAGGAGCCTGACACCAGCTCTCAGACCTGCCAGGCGCAGCGTGCACCGTACGGCGATGTAGACGCACACAGGCACACACGTCGACCTACACACACACACACACAGCGCTGTCCTCTGCAGACAGCGGGGTCTTGAGGGTTACGCTGCTCAATTTCTCTCCCTCTTTTCCCTCTCTGGTTCTTCCTCTATCTTGGCAGGAGCTGCTCGCACCTCTCCCACCAGCCATTACCCTCTCGCTGTCTCTCCCTTACGCTCACCCTTTCAACTCCTCGCTGTCATTCCGGCTCCCCCGTGTTTTCTTCTTCTTCTCTCTCTGTTCATTCACCCCTTTCAAGCTCTTAACATCTAACCCCTCTTTTTTTTTTTACTGCACCTGAATCTTTTTAGTATCTCTATCTCTCTCTGTCTCTTTCTCTCCTCACCCCCCCCCCCCTCCCCTCCTTCAAAACACACTCTTTCTCTTCTCCCCCCCTGTTGAAGCTCTCGCTCTATTCCACCAACCTGTCCTGCTCTAACCCTTCCCTCCTCAATCTCTTCCACTCTGCTCTTTCAACTCTGCACTAATTTGCTGCCTCCTCCTCTGAGCTCGGCCCCGGCTCCAGCTCCTTCTCCCCTGAGATGTGTGATTGCCCACAGAGTGTGTGTGAGAGCGAGTGTGTGGAGAAGTCTGATTGTGTGTGCCTGTCTGTGATAGAAAGTGTGCATAGTTGAGTTCAACTTGTGTGTGTGTTCGAGAGAAAGACATACATTGTGAACTGATACAGTTACAGTTCAGTTGTGTGTGTGGCTGTATCTTCACCTCTCCTTTTACCTTGTAATGAAGCAGATTGCATTAGCAGGACACGGGTGCCGTGGGATCTCGATAGAAGTTAGCCACAGGTTTAACCTCCCCACTCACACACACACACACACACACACACACACACACACACACACACACACACACACACACACACACACACCATCTCTGGCCCACCGTCTCCCTCAGGGCACCTCACCATCTCGCAAATCATTTATCACGCAGTAATGGCTCTGATGATCTCCCTCTCCCCTCTCCCCATCTCTTCACTTAAGGGGTTTGCCCTAGATTCTCCATCACAGGAATCTGCAGCCCCACAGCACACACACAGCGTTCCAAGAGTGTGTGCACATGTTTAAAACATCTCAACGCTGCTCGAGGCGTGATTGTTAACAAAAAATACACCTGTCTAATCAGCCGAAATCAGCAGAATGCAGAAGACTGTCGAGGCACTATTAGCCCAAATGAATGTGCGCTTTTATGTTTGGAAATGTCTGCAAAGGGAATTGATTAGTGGTTTGATTAGCTGTTTGTCAAAAAAATTAATCGACAACAATTTTGATAATCATTTAAGTCCAGCGTGAAAGTACATTCTTCAACTTGGAAATAGTAGATTGACAAAATAATCTGAGCTCAATGTCCACTTACTGGCTTCTTCAAAAGCTTTCTACCGCATCTTACATTCTGAGTACCAGGAGATGAGATCATCAGCTAATGAAAACTGTGAGATGCTGATGTTGAAAGCTCAATAAAAGTAAGTGGACGTTGAGTGAGGATTACTTTGTCAAATCATTAATCAAACAAGTATGCATACTTGCTGGTATCATTTTACAAGAATAGTACTATAAAAATGTAGCTACTAGAACAGTAAAAGGGAAACAGAATCCACCTACCAGCACCTCTAAACTTCACTAATTAACACGTTGTATGTCGTTCTGTATCTGTACAAAAATCAAAGTGTAACCACAACAAGTTGTGGTTTTTATGGGGGGCTATGCGCAGGACTACATCTTGCTCGGGTGGAGTTACTTTCCTAAGTCTCTACTGTTTGCCTGGCAACCTCATGACCACAAAACTACGGCTTGACATTTAAAGTAGAGACATGAGAATATATCGATCCTCTCATCTAACTCATCGAAGTGAGCGACCATTTTTTGTCTGTTCTAAATGTACCTTAAAGAGAGATTTGTCAAGTATTTAATACTCTTATCAACATAGGAGTGGGCAAATATGCTTGATTATACAAATTTATGAATGTATTTATTATTGGAAATCAATTAACAACACAAAACAATGACAAATATTGTCCAGAAACCCTCACAGGTACTGCATTTAACATACAAAATATGCTCAAATCATAACATGGCAAACTGAAGCCCAACAGGCAACAACAGTTTGACTTGCCCCGACCTGCATGTGATTATCATAAAGTGGGCATGTCTGTAAAGGGGAGACTCGTGGGTACCCATAGAACCCATTTTCATTCACATATCTTGAGGTCAGAGGTCATGGGATCCCTTTGAAAATGGCCATGCCAGTTTTTCCTCGCCAAAATTTTGCGTAACTTTGGAGCGTTATTTAGCCTCCTTCCTAACAAGCTAGTATGACATGGTTGGTACCAATGGATGAGCCCACTACAACTTAAAAATCGCTAGTTGCGTTAATGCTTTAAAGAAATAAGTCGCATTAAAACAAATTTGCGTTAACGCGTTATTATCGTATTAACTTTGACAGCTCTAGATTCTACCTAAATGCTTTTTTATCTGCTATTTTAAATACTTAAATTGGTATACTAGTAATACTTGTTAATCTTTCATGAGAAGAATCAAATGCACGAGAGTTTGATTGATGCTTTTGATTTTTGTAGTAATAATAGAAGTATAGTGTGGTTAACATTAGCAGTAATAGTCACCAAGGCTGAACAGACAAAGATAAAAGTGGGAACATCTAAGGAAAAGGACATCACTGTTGGCACTACAGAAATGAATGAATGAATCTTCAAAATGGAAAGATAAAAGGCAGAAACTGAAATTCAAGGATTACCACTGGAGTGAAATCCTGTCTGGCAAGCAGCAGTGGGCAAGTGCTCCATCTTAAGAAAGCAGGACTCGCGGTGTTAGATCCTTATTTTCTCTCTTATCCCTTTGGTACCCTTTGGTACAAAGCTTCACAGAGCAGCCTGATCGGTAAACATGAAGTGCTGCGTACTGGTTCCCTTAATCCTCAAAATTCCAAAAACAGTTTCATCTCTCTGACATTTTGAGGCTATACCGGTATGTAATAATTGCATAGTGCTGTTCAAAAAATCTCATGAATATGGATGCATTGTGAAATCTCAATTCATAGCATTTAAAGTTCTGCAGCCAGTCAGCCTAAAATTCTCTTTTGAGGTCTTCAGAGAGTTTTTCTTGCTGTGTTGTATTTCTCATGAGGGATCGGCCCAGACAAGCAGAGCTACTACAGATTTGTTTTTTCATTTCACATTCATTCGTAGCGGCAAAATTCGGCCTACGTTTCATTCTAACTGGCTTTAAGAAAAATGTTAAATTTAACTTGATGAAACTTGCCTGGATTTGCACAGCTGGCTCTGGCATAATGTACCAGTAATAATAATAACAACAAAAACAATAATAATAATAATAATAATAATAATAAACTTTATTTATATAGCACTTTTCAAAACAGCAGTTCTTCTTTATGTAATAAAATACATAATAGTACTCAGCATGAAAACATATATAAAATATAAAACGGGAGCATTATACTCAACAATAAAAGCAATATAATATAAAAAACAGAATTAATGTGATGGTAGGAAGAACATTTTTGGCAGCATTGGGCAAAAAGTCCATTATAACATTTCAGCATATTGTAATTCAAGTGTTCTGAGAGAAAACTAGACTTCTGCACCTCCTCATGGCTCTGTTTTCAGGCTTTAGAAAATCTAGCCCTTGACGGGAGACTTTGGCCAATCACAGGTCATTTCAGAGAGAGAGGGTTCCTATTGGCTGTTCATTCAACGGAGGCAGCTGTCAATCACTGGTGAACTCCAATCAAACGGTCAAACTAGGCAGCGCTGATCAAATTCATTTTTTAATTTTTTTTTTTTACATTTTACGTGAAAATAGGCATTACAGTAACAGAATATTGATTCATATTTGATCAGCGCTGCCTAGTTTGACTGTTTGATCGGAGTTTGCGAGTGATTGACAGCTGCTCAGAGATGGCAAGGCTCCAGCTCGGCTCTGATTGGTTGTTTTCCTCCGGTCTGTGAAATCTTGCAGATGCTATTAGGAGCACCGGAGGACACAGAGGCACATAATTTTTTTCAGATTATCTGTCTCATGCACTACTGTCAGGATATAGTGACCGTTTTATAAAAATAACTTTTTTTAATCATATCTGCTCCAGTCCCGCCTACTGCTTCTTTAAAAGACAAATAAAACCAAAAACCAAAGGATTTGCAAGCAACAAACTTATAAAAACGCCAGCCTATAAAAGTGGGTTTTTAAAAGGTTTCTAAAATGTGGTAGAGACTCAGCTGACCTGACTGTGAGGGGGAGGCATTTCCATGGCGTTGGAGCTAAAATGGTAAAAGCACGGTCCCTTTTTGTTTTTAGCCTGGACCGTGGGATATTTAATAGCAATTAGTCAGAAGATCTGAGTAATCTTGGTGGAGTATTGGGTTATGAGTTCAGAAATATAAGAGGACAGCATATAGAGGACTTTGAATGCGATCAGTAATGCCGGTATGAGGAAGCGCTGTGGTATTGTGGTGCTCCACTATTAGGAGTGATGGCATGGATCTCATGACAGCCAATCAGGCGAGCTATTGAGCGCCTGGGTCATTTGTTGCTGTCGAGAGAGGCGAGACATGCGATCCGGCCTCGGGTCCCCGGGGAGACACCGGGCCTCGCAAGGGCTCGTAAGGGTCAAATGGCAAAGATCTGGATTAGATCAAGAGGTGGGGCGGGTTAGGGGGGGTGTAGGTGGAAACTTGAGAGGGGGACTGGGACTGAGGGTGGAGGGACAAAGAAGGATAAAGAAAGACAAGATTGGAAAACCATTTCCCCCTTCTTTGGATGCAGGCGGTGTCGTGCCCTGGGCTACCCAGTGCTGTGCCAGTGTAGAAATTGCCAGTGTGTTATCATTCAGGAAATGTAGTGGCATGCGGAGAAATGAAAGGCAGAGGTAAAACTGACAGAATGCAAATGGCTTGCAGGTGTTGGAATGGAAATGAAATGAATGGCAGATGAGGTGTTTCTGCTCGCCGTATAGAAATACAGTGACAGAAGTGACCTAAATTGTCTAAAGCTCTGCTGCAAATTGCTCCGAGTGAAGCCTCGCTTCGTCCCCCTCCTTCTTCGTCTCGCTTTTTTTATTCTCTCACTGTATCTGAGTCTCTTTTCTTTCCCTCCCTCTTTCACTGTCAATCTTTTTCCTCTCCTCCACCGCTCCCTCCGTTCGCCCTCGACACTGGAATGGTTTTCAAAATGAAATCTCACAAATCACCATTTTTCATACCACGGCATGGTGTTGTCTGCATACGAGGTGTTACCGTAGCAACAGGGCAATAATTCTTCCCCCTGCTGTCTCGTGCAGATCGTGTGAATTTGGCATGTGAGACATGGGCTATAATGTTTGCACTCTGTACCTGTGCTGGTACACAGATGCAACTGTTTGGGACATCAGCTTGTGCTGCAAAGGGAGTTTGTTTTCTGATGTGCAGGGTTCACATGGTAGGTGGATGATTGATGATGTGAGAACTAGCCACTATACATGTGTTGATTCTGCAGAGATGCGAATCCTCCCCGTAACACCTGGTCTGATCGAGCACCCTTTTCCCGAAGCTGCGGAGCTGCTCCCACATTACTCTTCTCAAGGATGAGAGCCGCTTCGCTTTGACCCCGTGCCCGGACCTTGTTGTTTACCTCACAGATTAATATGCGCCTCAGGACGCCGCCGGCTTCTAAATGTCTCTTTTGGTCCGTCTTCATGATTTTTTCGCCGCCGTTGTTCCTCTTCATTTACCTCGTTTATCAGTTTGTTACCCAGATGAATAATGGATGAGGTTGCTCGTTGCCTCGGCGACACGCCAAGCTCATCATTGTCATGCGTTTGAAAACCGGGTCCACTGCCCTCCCCCCCGCCTCCCCTGACTCCACCCCTGCCGCTTCTGGATGACAGACGAGTTGACACATCGGCACACTCCGCTCCCACTGTGATTGAGTCTTGGCTGATGAAGATGAAGAGCGACGGCCATGTAGAAGTCCATACACACATACATAAAGGTCTCGTATGTACTGTGTGTCCACTTCTATTGATTCACACTAGATTGTTGTTGGTCATGTCCCCCCTGTGCTATATGAATGGATTTTTATCACTTAGTAAGTCTGGAATGGCATTCTACTGCAAGGTCCATCCATCCATCCTGTATACCTGCTTATTCAGACTCAAGGGCACATGGGGGCTTTAAACTATCCCAGCATGCTTTGGGTGAAAGGCAAACACAGACAAACATGATGATGTGAGGATCCAGTGTCAACCAAAACTAGGGAAGGGTATCGTTAAGCTTTTATTGATACTACTACTCTTTTCGATACTTTGGTTCTTTATCGATACTCTAATTGGTTCTTTTTCATCACTAAATAATTGCTTTTTAATATCCATCCATCCATTATCTGTTATCCTATTCAGGGTTGCGGGGGGGCTGGAGCCGATCCCAGCTGACATTGGGCGAAGGTGGGATACACCCTGGACAGGTCGCCAGACTATCACAGGGCTGACACATAGAGACAGACAACCATTCATGCTCACATTCACACCTACGGGCAATTTAGAGTCTACAATTAACCTAACCTGCATGTCTTTGGACTGTGTGAGGAAACTGGAGAACCCGGAGAAAACCCACGCTAACACGGGGAGAACATGTAAACTCCACACAGAAGGGCCCCAAGCCGGGTTTGAACCTGCGACCCTCTTGCTGTGAGGCGGTAGTACTAACCACTGTTGCTTTTTAATATATTAGTTAAAAACAGAATAAATTCAGAGCTAGATCAGAATGTATTTATATTTTGAATATAACTAAATGTTTCTAGAGCAGCAACAGTAATATTTACAACAGCAAATCACTATATAAACTCAATGATAACTTACTGGAAACTAATCTAGAATGTCAATAAAATAAATAATATTGCTGAGTGAAGTTAAGAAAGAATGAAGAACACAGACATCAGTCAGTATCAGTCCTTCCTCCTGTCCTCTGTCCTCTGTCCTCTGTCCTCCTCCCTCTGGTGATGTGATTCACTGCCTGCAGGTACCGCTGGTAGAGAGAAGACGGGCTGCTTTGTCAAGCAAGTTAGTTCACAAGAATTTTAAGATACGTGGCAAACTAAGATAAACAGTTAGGCTACATACAGACTGCTTTTATTTTAGCTTGTTTGTAACAATTTACTATTAGCTGCCGAGCTAGAGCGCTGTGGATGAGGGACTGCAGACAGAGCAGATTGGAATCATGTTTTTCTACATGTCTACATCATGTTTATGCTTGTTGAACAGGTGTATTGATAAAGTATTGGCTTTTCATTTGCAAAGTTTTTATTGCACTTATTTACAGTAATGAGCATTCTTCACTTTACCTGGTTTACTTCACTGTCTCTACCGCGGCCTCTCTGCTCTATTTGCTGACTTCGCTCCGTGTGTGTGTTTGAGTGTGTGTGTGTGTGTGTGTGTGTGTGTGTGTGTGTGTGTAGTTGGAGGAAACACAGGGAGCAGAAGAGATGTGTGCTTCAGCGGGATAATAAATTACACCAAAATGTTAAAAAGTACCGATAAAAGAACCAATAACGTCAGAGCTTATCAATGCCCCGGTCTTTAATAACTGATCACCGGTGCCCGTTTAATACCGGGTTTCGGTACCCGTCCCTAACCAAAACTCAACCTTTACATTTTAAAGATAGATAAGGAAACTCATAGGCATCTTTGGTCGCTGTACTAATGACAAAGCACACCTATTTTCAGTCCCTCTGTCTGAACTTAGACCCCAGGGCCTAGACCAACACAAGACAAATTCAATTCATGTCATGTTTTTCAAATCAGCTTTGCTCTTTGAGGATGCACTGTATACCTCCACCTTTGTCGGCACTAGTTAGAAGCTGTAATTGAGGCCAAACACCGAGGAAGATTGAGTTTTCTCTGCTGTGACCCGGCATCAGAGAGAATGATACTTTATGGATCCCTGTGGAGAAATTCTCTTTTCTCTTGTCTCCTTAAAGATGGAGGTCAGAGGTCAGGCTAAGCCACAGGGCTGCACTCAGGAGCTGGATGCGGTCTTGCTCAAGGACACTTAAGCAAGCAGGATGTTTGTCAATGCGGGAGTTTGAAGCTGTGTTTTCCAGCTAATCAGCTGTCTTGGCGAGGGAGGTAAATGACTTCTTGGCTGTGAGCAGTTAAAAGGGAGGTCATAAAACATCAGTTAGTCCTTTAAACTGGTTCTCTGTGCCGTTGCCTGCCGGGGCTTTTTTCCGTCTTAAACTATTTTTGAAGAAGGAATTATAAAAAAGCCATTGAACCATCTTTCTACCTTTTTATCCTTTTTTTTAACAGACCATTTATTTGAACCCTCTAGCACCTTGTGGCATTTGAAGGAAGAAATGTGTCTGTCTCTATATTTTTTTCTGCCTTGTGTGTGAATGCCAAGTCATTGTGCTTATCTTGTGTGAGTGTGTGAGTGTGTGAGTGTGTGTGTTTGAGAGTCTCAGAGCATTGTGCGGCTGGAAAGGAGGCAGCAGAAGCCTTTTGGTTGACAGACAGCTGGTCTCAGGGTTACAGGAGGGTATATAGCTGTCTGTCAGCGGGCTGAGGAGTCTGACGATGGTTCTTTACCGGGTACTTTCTGCTCTCTACGACCAGTAATGACCCTCTCTCCTGGCTTTGGATTCCTTCTAAGTGCAAACCACCAGTGACAGTATTGACCCTGCTAACCTGTGAGCTCAGGATACAGCAGCGCAGATCAAGAGCAGGAGAGTCCACTTCACTTCTCCTGCACCAGCAGAATGTTGACGATGGTGGTGGTGGTGGTCATGATGGCTGGCATACATCTTCTGTCCAGATTGTGTCTTGCTGTGATGTTTAAATTAGGACTGCAACTACTGATTCATGTTCAGTTTATCTGTGATGCTGGGTATTAATTGACATTTTCCAATAATAGGGCCTAAGTTTCAGTGCTGAACTTAGGCAGAGTTGTTGTACAATAATATGCTTGCTTTACACAAATGTATGTATATATTTATTATTGGAAATCAATTACCAACACAAATCAATTATTGTTTTGACAAATATTGTCCAGAAACCCTCACAGGTACTGCATTTAGCATAACAAATATACTCAAATCATAACATGGCAAACTCAAGCCCAACAGGCAACAACAGCTGTCAGAGAGTCAGTGTGCTGACTTGACTATGACTTGCCCCAAACTGCATGTGATTATCATAAAGTGGGCATGTCTGTAAAGGGGAGACTCGTGGATACCCATAGAACCCATTTTCATTCACATATCTTGAGGTCAGAGGTCAAGGGACCCCTTTGAAAATGGCCATGCTTTCATATGATGTCAGTATCTTCATTCGAGCTTTAAAACCTGCTACCCGCTACAACCTAAAATTCGCACGTTGCGTTAATGCATTAAAGAAATTAGTGGCGTTAAAACTAATTTACATTATCATCGCGTTAACTTTGATAGCTCTATGTGGATACAAGCGGCCAAAATGAGCTTCTTTAGAGATAGGGTGAGGAGCTCAGACATCCGGAGGGAGCTTGGAGTAGAGCCGCTGCTCTTTCGCTTGGAAATGTGCCAGCTGAGGTAGTTTGGGCATCTGATCAGGATGCCTCCTGGATGCCTCTCTTTAGAGGTTTTCCAACTGGTAAGAGGCCCCGGGGTAGACCCAGAACACGCTGGAGATTTCATATATCTCGTCTGGCCTGGGAACGCCTCGGGGTCCCTCAGGAAGAGCTGGAAAACATTGCTGGGGAATTGGAAGAGGATGGATGGATGGATGGATGGATGGATGGATGGATGGATGGATGGATGGACAAATGGTGTCATGATGCTGATAAGGGTGTCAGATGAGAAAACGCTTCCATGTGCCGTTCCAATGGTCATGGACAAACAACGTATTTTGTCGTTAAATTTGGAGTATGAAATAGTTCTTTCTGTTTTTCTATTGACTGATAGATTCTCATTTTGCTCGTACACACATTAAAATCTGTCACCAGTTCGATTTGTCTACAGCTCCTGATTGAATCCATGTGCAAATGTTTTTAGTTTCCTGCTCTATAATCCCCGCAGCCATTCTTCACGGATCAGTCTCATTTCATTCACACCTGGTTGCTAATAGTAAGTGTTCCCTGTTTGCATTTACACCTGAACTTTATCTGTTTTCCGTCTATCAGCATCAAACCCTCCAAACGCAGGATGCATTTTAATACCTGGTGCTAAGCGGGTCATTCATTTTCCTGACTTCTGATTGCAGCCGGAAAATGGCTATTTCGTCATTGCGGCAGCATATTTTCATTAGTCTTCTACTTCCAGCACACAGCCTTGTGTCTGACTGCACTCTCACCAAAAGGAACTAAAATTATTTACTAGGAGAGGAAAAAAGGAAGAGCACAGAAGCTGTCTTGTTTGAGAGAATAACTTGAGCACATGCTGTCTGATTAGGCATATAAATAATTTATAGCCGTTTCATTTATGGGCTGCGTCTCAACAAGGGGGTATTGCTCGCCAATTAATATTCCCTCTCTGGCCTCTATCTGAGAGGATCCAGCTCGGTGTGCAGCCAGCAGCCAGTGACGGGCCGAGAGAGAAGGAAAAAAGAGGGGAAGTGGGAGGGAGGAGCGAGACTTCATTACTGTAAATGCAAATTAAAGGGTCCCACTGTATAATAGGTTGTCACTGTCAGCTTTGATGTCGGAAAGGCGATCAGGTGAATCTGCTTGTGTACAGTATGAATATGTCACAGCGATATATGTTGATCCGTCGCGCTATAGTCAAACAAAGGTAAAGGCAACAGTAATTATATGTTCAGAAAAAGCAGGGCTATTGATGTAGAACACAAGGGATTTGCTGTACGGTAGAACATAAGGCCTTTGATGGAGCTGGAATCTAGAATAGTCTAGTTCACGTCAACATGCAATGTTCCGCTTCAGACATGCTGCTCATTAAATAACTGAAAGCTTTTATTTGCAAGAAATGTAAAAAAAAAAAATCATTCTGTCTTGGCATCGTTCCTCATCTGTGGGCAGCAGCGTCTCCCCACGGCTCTAGCATTTTGAGCTTTTGAAATTACACTTCCCTGTACCTCTGACTTTTTTCTTACATTAGTGTTAAGTTGCTGAATGGTGATTATCAGCTCCCACACAGCTCTCCTACCTCCTCTATGTTCCCTCACATCTGCCTCGGGCTGGGTATCATTTGGACATTTTTGATCGCTGCCAATACAGATTACCAAGGCAAACCTTTTTCAGCGCCTTAAGGTGTGTTCAGACTCGACACGAAGTGAGCTTCAGAGGTGGTTCAATATTATAGACGTAAAGTGGACATAAATAGCAAATTAAAAATCTTTGAACTGAAATTTGTGCATATGCTGAGGCTTTATGACTCCAATTAATACATGTAGAGAGACCAGAGGAAAAATCAAACAAGAACTTTAATTCTTGTTTTTGAGGTCCGTCACAGTCTGCAAAAACAGTCCAGTACTCATATTTGTGTGAATGACTCAACTTATTTTTATTAAATAATATATGGCAAACTGCTCAATATATCAGCGTTGCATGAATAAACTCATTTAAATATAGTCTAAAGTTTCCTGATTCAGATCAAGAAATATCTAAAGAATAAGTGAACAAGCATAACAATCTGAACAAGCATGATAATAACGCCAAAGAACGTATGTTGCCAAGAAGTGAAAGTCAATTGGCCGTTCCATTGCAACATCAGATTCAGCGCCCAGCAGCAAAGATACGCTTCCGTTATTTTGGACTGAAAGCGACTACTCGACGCCAGTAAAACGTCCGCCTACAGAGAGGCGTACAAAAGTAAAACAGAATTATTTCTATTCTATTGTCATATTTTAATGTCTCTACCGAAATGGCCCGTGTTGAAGAATAAAAATATTATAAATATTATAAGCGTTTTCAGTCCAAAATGGCGGCAGCGGCTGTTGTCAAAAAAACACTGGAGTTTCGTCTCTTTGCTTCTGTACTCTTTGATAACGGGTTAACGCAAGTTTGTTTTAATGCCACTAATTTCTTTATCGCATTAACACAATTTTTAGGTGAAGACATTGGCATCATATGCTACTGGCATGTCCATTTTCAAAGGGGTCCCTTGTCCGCTGACCTCAAGATATGTGAATGAAAATGATTTCCAAGAATAAATATGTACATATATTTGCATAAGGCAAGCATATTTGTCCCCTCCCATGTGGATAAGAGTATTAAATACTTGAAATCTCCCTTTAAGGTACATTTTAAACAGATAAAAAATGTGCAAATAACTTGCGATTAATTAATTAATTAATTAACTATGGACAATCATGCAATTAATCGGAATTAAATATTTTAATCGATTGACAGCCCTATTAATAATATATGGCAAACTGCTCAATGTATCAGTGTTGCATAAATAATGCATTAAAGTAATTTAAATATAGTCTAAAGTTCCCCGATTCAGACCTAGAAACATCTAAAGAATAAGTGAACAAGCCTAAGAATCTGAACAAGTAATGCCAGCTTTCCGTATTCGACACTTTTCAGACAGTACTGTCGTAAAGGCATTGATGTTATTTTATTCCCTTCGTCTACACCAATGCAAGGTAAGCTACTGTTGGGAATCGGCCATGTTCAAAGGACAGCTCCCAGCTCGTAATGACTGGTCATCACGAGTCTCCCACCGCTTTCTCCACATCACAGGGCTAGGGTGACTTGGCCAGTTCCCCGTGACAGATGGCTGACTTGGCCAGAGACTGACATCTGTATCGTCCTCCAGCTCCATCGGCCTTGCCTTTCCTGTGTAAAGGCTGTAAGAGCCAACCACTCCTCCTCTGATTCCCCGCTCCTAGCCTTCCTGCGCCGCCGCTGCCACAATTGGCTCCATATGGCAGCCACACGGAGAAGTGTCACTCTCCACTCGCTCTGCATATAGCGGCCAGGTTGCTCTCTTTCTCCTCTTCCCACCTTTTCTTTTTCTGTCACTCTCGCTTTTTTTGCCATTTCATTCTCTTTCTGTCATTATTTACTTGTCCGTGCCCGTCCATTGGAATAATTTCCTCCATGGCTATTAAAGGAAAATGTTGGTGCTGACAACCTGAATAAACAGGGCGAGGCAGAGGAGCAGGGAGGATATTACATCCTGTAATCATTATTGTTGTGGGTGCTGATGATTGTGCAGGAGGGGCTATAAAATCTGAGAGTTACTCCTTCTTGAATGAGTTGCTCTTTATTTAGAAGACTATTGGAAAAGGAAGGAGGAGGGTCAGTGGGCAGCAGGCCTGAGAAAATCAGTCCTCAGGCTAGGATCGCCGACTTCTTGCTCCAGATGAGCCCCGAGGCGAGGAATATCATCATCGCCGCATGAGAGGGAACTGAATGTCCAGCGGTGGACAGGTCCTGGATGAGACCTCGGGCTAAGAGCTGGCTCAGAGTATAGGCTGAAAAAGCAGGTCATGGCAGCGTGGGACGGAGTGGGAGGAAGTGTTGAGTGTGGACAGGTGGATCGTATTGACTGGAGACCCTTCTGTTGATGGCTAAACAGCATCAGCTGGAGGACTTGCCAGCAGTCTAAACAAAGTTAACAGGCACAGATCAGGCTGATTCTCTACCTAAATGCCAGATGTCAAGATGTTGTGATCCATGGATCTGTGAACGTTCACGCTCAACTGTTGGCTGCATTTCACTGCTGTCAGCGTCAGAGTATACCCAAGTTGGCACCAGATATTGGGCGGTGTGTCACATCGTGAGTCACATTGTGTGAAGCCGACTTAGTGTGGGAACTCTCTCATTCACAGTTACATCACTGCAGCACAATAGTACCATCATCCACTGAGTCAGGAATAGTGTTGTCATGAAAGCAGGATTTTGACTTTTTTATTATCTAAATATTCAATGCTACTGAAATATGATGGGAGAAATGTCAAACCACATTTATAACAAATTCTGCGCAGGTGTTTGCATGCTGTTTTGGTCTTTGACGATCAAAAAGTGCAATATTCCACTGCTGGCGTTGGTTTTCACAACCAGTTTCGTTGAATTGGGATTTGTTTTGAGCTTTTTAACTCCTGTAGTCCACAGTTAACAGCAATATTGCAACTATTAACTATTACGATCCGCATGCACCAACACGTTCTCATCCCAACTCGTCACATACTGAGGCTTTATCCGACCCCTTGGTGTCAATTTTTGGTCGCAGTAAATATGTGCTAAACATTGTGAATTAAACCAAAACACTGGTAGTTAGGTTTAGGAAAAAAACAACATGGTTGGGCTTAAAATTATTATGTTTGTAAAGTACATATGAAACTTAAAGGTCCCATATCATGCTCATTTTCAGGTTCATACTTTTTTGGGTTTCTACTAGAACATGTTTACATTCTTTATTGTTAAAAAAAACCTTTATTTTCCTCATAGTGTCTGCCTGAATATGCCTGTATTTACCCTCTGTCTGAAACGCTCCGTTTTAGCTCATTTCAACGGAATTGCAATGGAATTGCATTGCTAGGCAACAGCTTGGGTCCATGTTTACTTCCTGACAGCTGTTGTCATTCACATACACTGCAACTGGAAATAAACTGGGACACATTTAGAATGTTGATGTTTAAAACTGTAATGGGTTATACAGTATACGGTATATTGGTAGATTTGTGGTATCACACGCGTGACAAAGCAGCGTTAATTTACGCTGTGGGAATGAGAACGGGCTGGATATACAAATTGATGGCAAATTACAGGAAAAACACAAATAAATAAATGGAGAAACATAACAAATGCAGATGCTTCCATACAGGACACAAGGGCTCTTTGAATGTTTTGATGAATCTGAAAATGATGTGAATCATATGCTATGGCCGTCACAGTTACCAGATTTCAACTCAGCTGAGCACTTATGGGACACTCATGGGTCGTGTTAGGCGGTGCTCATCACCACGCTTCCCAGACTCCCATCTGTAGCTTTTGTCCGGAGTTGAAATGTTATTTCAGTTCACAGATTGTGAAACAAGTGTTGAGCATTTCCAAAATGACATACTTTTCCATCCATTTGTTGTAGTATCGGTGCTTGGTTGTCATGATAACACTAGCCAGGGAAGCATCTTGTTTTCGTCCCTCATCATCATCCGTCCTTGTAACTCCCACTCTGTTTCCTTGAGGCCCAGTTCAGCGGAGGTTAATGCCGTTAGCCACGCACAGCTGCGAGAGGCCCTGGTCTCGTCGCTGCTGGATGAACGCTGCTCAGTTCGGAGGCCCGGTGCCTGGGAAGTCTGGGAATCTGTTGGATGCTGCGGCGACGTCTGACTTATGATGATTGGAGTCAATACCGTAGCGAGACAATTGGCCCACCTGCTGCTAGCATCTCACCGCCGCAGCCCACAGGGTGAGGAGTCTGGGCTGCCCTCCACCAGCCCGGCTGCACGCCTCGATGCACATGAGGAATTCAACATGGCCTTCTGATGTCGGCCTAATGTCCCTGAAAGCGGAATTTGTGGCCTTGAATACATAGTTCTCTATGGAATTAGACACATTCATAAGTCTCGGTGGACTCATGTAATGTGGGGCAGCAGGGTCATATAAATACATACCAGGAAATAACCGTCAACTGTCATATTGAGCTCTGAGATGCTGAAATAACCCTCACTACTGCAGCAGATTCCTCATTATCAATACATACACACACACCGAAACACAACATGACAAATATTACAGTGAATTATCTTTGAAATGAGCTGCACATGAATAGTTGAGTGGGCCAGTAGACAGGCTTTAGTGCAGGCAATTACCAAATCCGTTCTAAATTTTAACAGACTTCTCTTCTCTATGCTATTCCTTTCTTTTCATCAGCATCATTAAAACCCTCATTTACAATGGACAGCAGGAAAGGATGATCTCTAATGCCATTAGTGAAGGCAGCAGCTTCGCTTTTGATAGCTCCTGCTTTGAAAAATGGACAGAATCCCCACTCTAATGGGGTGTTGGTGTATTCATCAACAGGGATTTTTTTTTTCTCACATACTCTAATGTACAAAGCTGCTGTTGTCGTATTTAGCGATTGATCTTTACACACAGTTTTTTCCCAAAC